>JACVBY030000186.1:0-117772 GCA_017589505.3 Metroxylon sagu
TAGGCTTGAGGGTTTGGGTTTTATGTTTTTAAGGCTTAGGGTGTAGGGTTTTTAGGGTTTTAGGCTTTGGATTTAAGACTTAGGGTTTCGAAGTGGGGCTAGGAAGGAGTGAGTTTAGGGTTTTAAGGAGCTCAAGAGTTTCTAGGATTTATGGATTTTTGAGTTTAAGGGTTTATTGTTTTTAGGTTTAGGATTTTTAGGGGGGCTTTTGTTTTAAGGAGGTTTTTAGTGGTTATGGTTTAAGGGTTTTGGGGGATTGGGTTTAAGGTTTTCGGGTTTTAGGGTTTTTGGGTGGTTTAGGTTTTAGTATTTGGCATTTGGGGTTTGCGATTTTTTAGTTTTTTAAGCTTGGGGTTTAGGTTTTTAGGGTTTTGGGTTTTAATTTTGGGGTTTAGGGATTTAGGATTTGGGGTTGAGGGTTCAAGGGTTCAAGGTTTTGGGGATTCGAGGTTTAGGGTTTGGGTTCAGGTTTTAGGGTTCAGGTTTTAGGTTTAATTCTTACGGGTTTATGGTTTTGGTTTTATAGGTTTGGGGTTCGGGTTAGGGTTTTAGGGTTGGGGTTTTAGGGTTCTAGGGTTAAGGGTTTAGAAATTTGTGTTTAGAATTTAGGCTTTGAGGAGGGTTTAGGGGTTTAAGGGTTTAAGCTTTAGGGTTTGCGGTTTTGGGTTTTAACGGTTTTAAGGTTTTAAAGCTTAAGGTTTTAGTGTTTAGGGGTCTAAGGTGAGAGGTTTTAGGGTTAGGGGTTTTAGGGGTTTAAGTTTTAGGGGTTCGAGGTTTAGGTTTTAGCATTTAGGGTTTAAGCTTTTAGGTCTTTAAGGTTTTGAGTTTAGGGTTTTATGTTTGAAGGTTTTGGGTTTAGGGGTTTTAGGTTTAAGGGTTTAAGGGTTTTGGGGGTTTTAGTGTTTTACGGTGTTTAGGGTTTTGGGTTTAGGGGTTTAGGGTGTTGAGGGTTTGGGATTTTAGGGTTTTGGGCTTTGGATTTAGGATTTAGGATTTAGAGTTTTGGGGTTGGGCCAGAAAGGTGGGAGTTTAGGGCTTTAAGGGTTCAGGAGTTTTTAGTAGGATTTATGGATATTGGGTTTAAGGGTTTAGTGTTTTTGGGTTTAGGGTTTTTAGGGGGTTTGTTTTAAGTGTTTAGTAGTTATGGTTTAAGGGTTTTAGGGGGCTTTGGGTTTTAGTTTTGGGGTTTAGGGGTTTAGGATTTAGGGTTGAGGGTTTAGGAGTTCAGGGTTTTAGGGGTTCGAGGTTTAGGGGTTCGGGTTCAAGTTTTAAGGGTTTAGGGTTCAAGTTTTAGGGTTCAAGTCTTAGGGGTTTCGGGTTTTAGGTTTGGAGGGACTTAGGACTTAGGGTTTAGAGAGGTTCAGTGTTTAGGGTTTAAAGTAGCTTAGAGTTGGGGTTTAGGGGTTTAGGGACTAGGGTTTAGAGTTTAGGATTTGGGGTTTAACATTTGAGGTTTGGGGTTTGGGGTTTAGGGTCTAGAGTTAAGGGTTTTAAGGGTTCAAGGTTTACTGTTCTATGTTCAGGTTTTAGGGTTTTAGGATTTTAGGGTTTAAGAGGGTTTAGGGTTTAGGGTTTTAGGATTTAATGGTCTTTAAGGTTTAGGATTTTAGGGTTTTAGGTTTTTAGGGCTTTAGGGTTTAAGGTTTAGGCTTTAGGGGTTTTATGGTTTTTAGGAGGTTTTAATTTAATGGTTTTAGAGTTTAATGGTTTGTGGTGTAAGTGTTTTAGGGTTTAGGGTGTAAACCCTTAACTACTATCGATTAAAATGTAAATTGTAAATCACATGAACTTACAAATTATAAAATATTATGCTATCAAATATTATATAATGAACTATAAAATATTGCTATGAAACATTATAATATAAACTCTAATTTTGGATTATGTTACTTAATGGTGAACTGATATATTATTTATATGTTATCGTGATTATTAAAGTTGATTTAGTGCATAAGAATTATCAGAAATATATGATATTGATTTAAGATGAGTGAGATTCTAATGTCTCATCACTCCCCTAATTAAGGTTTAGGGTTTATGATTTAAATGATTTAGCCTAACATTCTATAATTTGTAAGTCCATGTGATTAACAATTTATAATTCAATCAGTTATAATTAATTTTATAAAATCTTAGGGGTTTTGGGTTTAGGGGTTTAGGGTTTAGTGTTTAGAGTGGTTTAGGGTTGAGGGTTTAGAGTGCTTTAGGTTTGAGGGGGGTATAGGATATAGGGTTTAGGATTTAGAGGGTTTTAAGTTTTAGGGTTTAGAAGGGTCTATGGTTTAAGGGCTTAGGGTTTAGTGAGGTTTATGGTTTAGCGGTGTAGGGTTTGGGGTATAAAGGGGTTTAGGGGTTTAGGGCTTCAGGGCTTAGTGTTTAGGGTTTAGAGGGTTTTAAGGTTTTGAGAGTTTTGAATTTAGATGGATTTAAGGTTTAGGGTTTAAGGCTTAGAGTTTAGAGAGGTTTAGGGTTTATGAGCTTAGGGTTTTAGGGTTTAAAGGGGTTTAGAGGGTTTTAGAGTTTAGAGGGATTTAGGATTTAGGGGTTTTGGATTTTAGAATTTTGGGTTTAGAGGGGTTTAGAGGGGCATAGTGTTTAAAGAGGTTTAGGGTTTAGAGGGTATAAGGTTTAGGATTAGGGTTTGGGGCTTAGGGTTTAAGGATTTTGTATTTAGGATTGAGAGTGGTTTAAGGTTTAGGGTTGAGAGGGGTTTAGTGTTTAGGGTTTTAAAGGTTTGGAGTGGTTTAGGGTTTGGGGTTTAGGGGTTTAGGGTTTTAGGGTTTAGAGTTTAGTATTTAGTGTTTAGAGGGTTTTAGAGTTTAAGGTTTAGAGGGTTTTTAGGGGTTAGAGTTTTAGGTTTAAAGGAATTTAGTGTTTAAGGTTTAGGGTTTAGAGAGGTTTAGGGTTCAAGGTTTAAAGGGATTTAGGGTTAAGGGTTTAGAGTTTTAGGTTTAAAGGAATTTAGGGTTTAAGGTTTAGGATTTAAAGAGGTTTAGGGTTCAAGGTTTAGAGGGGCTTAAAGAGGTTTAGGGTTTAGGGTTTAGAGGTGTTAAGAGTTTAAGACAACACAATGCAAAACTAGGAGAGATTCAAGAAGGTAGATGATGTTTAAAAATAAGGCAATAGTAAAACAAATATCAACATATCATGTAGCTAGGCTAATAAGAGAAGAGACCAACCTCATTGATATCATATTTAGACTCCTAAAGCCTTTCACTCTAGAAGTAATCATCCTAATGATTTTTCATGAGCTCCTACAACACCCTAAAACCTACATCCCCTAAAAACCCTTAAACCCACTAAAAACCCTTAAAACCTTAAAAACCTTAAACCCCTTTAAACCCTAAACTCTAAACACCTAAAAACTTTAACCCATAAACCTTTAAACTCTAGTCCCTAAAACCCTAAACCTAAAAACCCTGAACCCTTAAACCCCAAACCTAAAAACCCTAAGCCTTATACCTAAAATGCTAAAAACTATGAACCCTAAAACTCAAAACCCTAAAACCTAAAAGCCCTAAACCCTGATCCTTAAAACCTTAACCCTAAAACCCTACACCCCGAACCCAAAAACCCTAAACCATAAAATCGGCCCTAAAACCTAAAACCCTCAACCCTCTAAAACAATAAGCCCTAAACCCTAAACCTAAACACCTAAACTTAAAATCTAAATCCCTAAACCCTAAAATGTAAATCAAAAAACCTAAACCCTAAACCCTCAACCTTAAATCCCTAAAACCCCAAAACCCTAAAACCTCAAACACCAAAAACCCCAAAAACTCAAAAACCCCAAACCCCAAACCCTTAAACCCAAAATCCTAAACCTTAAATCTTAAACTCTAAACCCTAAAATCCTAAATACATAAATCCTTAAATCCTTAACCCCATAACTCTAAACCTCAAAACCCTAAAATTCAAATTCAAATCCAAACCCTAAATCCTAAATCTAAAATTTAGAAATCTAAACCTCCTAAAATCCCTAAATCTCTTTGAAAACTTTTAAATCCTAAAAAGATAGATTTAGGGAGGCAATGGAGGCAAAGGGACAAGGAAGAAGACCAAAGAGTATAGGGAAAAGATTTGTGGCGATAGGGTTTGGGAGAAATGGAGAAGAAGAGGGGCTATAACTAAAGAATATCATGACAAGCCTACTTCCCAAATCTATGGACGCAAGACGTGCAAACTATGACAAGACAACTCAAGAAAAAAAATACTGAACGAGTGAATGGGAAAAGAAATGAAAATGAACAAATTACACGACTTCTTGGGTGACTGTGGATCTCTAATCAAACCATTCCAAGTTAACGAACAGAAAATCCTCCAAGATTAACAAAAATAATCCCCTTTCATCATACAAAAGCCACACATTGTTAATCATATAAATAAGAAAATCTTGATTCAGATAAAAAGGGGCAATTAAGCCTGTGAAGAACCACCAGGACCTACTTGATTAACCAAAATCACCAACAATATTCACTTGCATCATATCAAACCCAAATAGACATTATACACTGAATCCAAGAACAAAAAAAAGAACTTGTTTTATTCCTGTATTCGTGGGTTAGAGGAGAAAATAAAACCTTGAAGATTAAAACCCCATACTTATTAGCAAATTTTTTAATTAAACAGAATGGATAGGCACAAATAGATTAGATTGGGATTTCGGACCAAAATCAAAATAAGAACTTAAAACGAATCTTTGAACTTATCGGAAAGGAATCAAGAAAAGGCATAACAGCATACACTTCAGATGAGAATCGAGCACATTCCAAACAAAGAGATGGAGATATGAAGAAAGAGAGGGAGAAAGGGAGAGACGGATCACCATCGAATCGAAGGCACATCAAAGAATCATTTAGGGCGCCGATCGTCGCAATCAGAAGCGATCTTCGAAGAAAGATTTAGGGTGCCGATCGTCGCAAAGGGGGATGTGAAGTTGCTTCGGTCTACAGAGAATGGGAGGAGATTTAGAGGGCTGGGAGAGGGAGACGGAAGAGAGAGAGGGAGAGGGAGAGGGAGAGAGGGAGGGGAAGCGAGGAGAGGGAGAGAGGGAGGGGGAGCGAGGCGACGGTTCCCACCTGGAAACAATCGATATAGTTAAATATAAAATATTTGATTCATAAATTATTTAAATACCCTTCACTGATATTAGAATGACAAATAGCAAGATATTATTTAATTAATCTCCTTAATTATGGACTTAAGTTGTCTTTGATGAACCACAACTAACCGTTATAACGGAGGTTATGACAATTATACAAAGTTTTTAAATAAATTCTTTTAATAACAACACTATTTATTTATTAATAATAATTATTTTTTCTTTTTTATTTATCTTTTTCTATTCTATTATATTGTTAATAAATTTCAAGGACTTAATTTAACTTTAACATATTAAAGATTTTTATTATAAATATAATTTTTTGATTTAACTTATATAAATATCAGCTAAACTATCAAATTATATAATTTTTTTTAAAGAAATCATTTATTATCCGGATAAGCTTCACTAAGATGGATCTATAATTAAATTTTGATTAGTCCACATCAAGTTAAAAAGATATGAATAAAATATTAAGTTGATAATAATTTTTATTAAGAAATTAAATAGAATTGAAACTACTGAATTATTTTCCATTATTTCTCCCCAACGCATTCAATGTGTTAAAATCCAATGCGATATGATACAATAGGTTACATTCTTAATTGTTGTAATGACTATTACTATAGCATTTAAAACTGCGATGATTTTTATTATAAGAGAGTTTTATAAAATATTGAAGGGCCTTGAAATGCTCTAGAATGAATAAGATTAAGAAGCAAATGTGAACCTGGTGTCGCAATGGCTCGGGTGACTCAGCATGACGGATGAAGGAACCATCTGATTATATTTTTTAAAAAATAAAAATTATTTCTTTAATAATTGGAGCAATCACCACTCTATATGCATTCCTTAGTGAAAACAGTCATCAGCATGATCTAACTCTTTTGTTGCTCATCTAATTAGTAAAAAAATAAGCTTATCTTAGGCCCTCAAACTCCTATCCATCACTCCAAAAGTTTAATGCCTTAAACCATAGGGTCCATAAAATATTTTACATGGATTAGGGAATAAATTAGTATCGATTTAGTAATAGGCATCATATTGTATTGATTTATCTCCTTAGATTTGCTCTTTACTACCACTATTATCTTTCCATTTTTAGTCTCAAATAAGATGTCCTTCCCAAGAAGCCCCTTGACACCATGTGTTCATAATGTCTGCAAACTTTATTATTTGCCTTCACTAAGATCAACCATCACAAAGCAAAAATATTCTTAGGAGGATGTCATATTCACCCTTCTTGGGAAAGAATGCAGGAGAGCTAGTTAGCATCTTTGTTTTGAATTATTGTATAGTGTGATTTTTTTTTAAAAAAAAAGAGAAAAATAGATGTCTTTATAATGTGCTAAGTATTTGTTTACATTGTCAAAAATGGATTTGCCAATGGACCCAGGGTTGGCCTAAATTTGGCAAAGTCCTACCCAAGAAAATAAATAACAATCTCTATTAGATAGGCAGTTACACAGAATGAAGTTATCCTCCAATATCTTTGTTCTTTATATAGATTGGAAACTATTGTTGTAGAAACAAAATAAAATTATTCAAATTCTTTCCCATTGTTTCCTGCGTGAAAGCTCTGAAGCTCCACAAGGCTTCCTCAGTTAGCAGACGATCATCCATATTGCAATGTAATTCTTTTACTGTCATAGTTCTCAAGAAATTAACCTGTAGAGTTGATCCATTGTTTGATCACCTCCAATGGACCTCCAAACTTTGGTGATTAAAATAAGGAAAATACTAATTGTGGTAGCTCATACCTTTATAGCCCTTATAGCTAGAATTGCAGCTTGCATCTGACCAGGCAAAGTTGCTGTAAACCACATGGAAGGAGCGACCCAATCTTCGACGGAAGGATATGAATGTATGACATTGTTATTCTGAACCATTTGAGTCAAACAGCTAGTTTTCTTGTATTTGTGGCTTCCAGTAACTGATCGGGTGGCCTCCTGTGTTCTAGATAGTTTCTTTGTCTCTGAGCCAAGTCGTGCCCTGTAAACAGGATATCTATGTTTATTTATTTTCTTCTGGAAAGTTAATTTCAATAACCTATGGCATCCTGTTATCTATCCTGTGTAAAAATGCATCATACTTTTGTTAAGTACAAGTAGGAATGAAGAAATCTTGCAAAAAAGAAAATAACAAAAAAATGAAGCAGTGGTGAATAGCAAGTAGAGCAGCATCGACAGAATACCACCTTTTAGAAGTTTCCTCCTCACATAAATTCCCAGATGACGAAAACCAATCAAGGTCCAGAAAATTTGAAAAGTTTGATTCATCAAATCTATGTTCAGTAAAATAACCATGTCCACTATCTACAGAACGTTGCCTGTGAGACATTACTAGTGTGTATTTATAAAAAAAGAAGGAATATTAGCCTATTAACATCACAGGAAAAAAAGCAACATGAAAATTTTAACATTAGGCCTGCGAAAAGTAGATCAAAGACATGTTTATAATGTAATGATAATCATTGGCATCTATTTGTAAGGTAAAATGAAATGAACTTTTCCTATTTATTGTCCATTTAACTAAACAAAGGGTGAATATCAATTCACATTTTAAAACAAGACACACCAACCTTCATTTCAGAAAATATAGAAATCAAAATGACAAAATCAAAGCACATTTATTGAGTTCCGAATATTGATAATGCTTTAAGAAATTATATGAGAGTAATTATTAAAAGAAAAAACTTTATGCAATTTGTTTTAAGTAGGCATGCAAAAGTAAAAGGATGCCACAATGAATCCCTTCTATTTGACTATACATATTCGAATGCAGAAACAATTTAGAGAGCAAGTTTTTTAAAATGCACCAAAAGTGGACAATGAATGTGCTGACCCAGAATATGGCATATCGCTTTCACAAGTTGAAATTTGTGGCATGGAATCACAAAGATGTTTGCCATTTCTATGTTTGTGCATTCTTGGAGGCAATGCTGAGTTTAACGGTTCTTTACGTTCAACAACTGCAGGTAGATAGAGGGCTGCTACTTTCACATAGAATGATGCCATCTGATTGGGATCTGATAATAAATGACCTGCAAAGAGAAACTATGAATGTTTGTTTACCAATAGCGTATACCCTTGTACCTAGAAAATACATGCATATATAATACAAAAAGGATGATAAAGCGAGGACTTTACATTGACTGCCAGAATCAATGATGATAGATGATATAGTGAGGACTTTACATCAACTACCAAAATCAATGATGATAGATGAAAATTGAAATCTGAACCATTGGATGTGATTTACATGATAAAAATGTCTCCTAATAAAAAATTATATGTTTTGGAGAGACTCCTTGTTTATGCATGAAGCCATCTCAAAGTCCACACCATATTGTATCACTAATACGGCAGGCAGGCACTTGCACAAGTGTCAACATGTACACGCACACAAATGCATATACTAGCAAAAGTGCATTTCTAAATGCACATGGAGCCATTAAACAGTATTAAGAGACTTTATTATGAGTTTGTGGGAATGCTTGCATCACATCCATTTGGAGTCATATTTCTTTTGCTTAAAAAAATATTCTTGGCTTTTTGATGTGCTGCACTTGTGTATGGCACTTAAGTAAAACCTAACTTGATGAAAACATTTGTGCCTTGATTCATCTTGAGAATGAATGTTCAGTTAGAGGTCATCTTGAACTTATATCCTTATATGAAATATCTCATCAATCAGATGATGAGCATAACCACTCATTTTCAAGGCAGTGCAACAAAATCAAGCTTGGGGTCGGGGGTCTTCCAGGAGTAAGAATTAAACAGAGATTTGAATAAGACAATGAATGATGTCGAAGGCAAGCCTGTAGATTGGTTTTAGACATCCTAGATTTTACCCAGGTTTAATAATATCAAGTCCTTAAGTGCATAAGAAAATTTAGTCCTTAAGAGGCTATGCTTGTGGTTGCCTTCACATCCAAGACAAAGGGAGATCTAGAGTTATTTGAGTAAACAATATCTGTTATCAGATTCTTGCAAGGAATTGGAAAACCTATTATTCTGGTGATTTATGGTACTTTACGCTGACAATCACTTAAAAGTGCATAAGTCAACATGAAGTGCCTTACATGGTGGTGCAATTGTTTTGGGTATTTTTTCTCCATGACCCTTACAACAATAGCAACAATTGCAAGGGAAGCAGTCTTGCACAAAATTTCCTTGCCCACATATGTTCATTTTTATAGGTATCTATCCATTTGTGAAAGAGTAGAGCGAATGAGAAAGAAAGATAGTGAATTTTGTTTGAACCATTGATGTCCTTGAGTTACTATGACTGGCATGAGAAAGTACCATTCATTTCTTTGGGCGTCAAACCCAACTCCTAAGAAATTTGAAGTCTTTTGTTGATTAGGCAACATCCAGATTTGAACCAGGGATAAAGGAATGGGCGCAGGTTGGAAAGAGGATCTTAGAGTGTCTATGGTTGAGCTAGGAGCATCTATCCCCTCCTTAGGATAAGTTTGGTTTCAAAATCCGATTCGAACAAGAGGAGCACACCATGTCAATGTGCCTTGGATGATCCACATCTCTAGGTCTGCTCGATTAAGTAATTCTTTTTTCTTAATTTTAGAAGCAACAAGAAGTAGGCTCAAGTGAGTAAGGAGAGATTCAACGAACCTACAACGTAACTGACCTTCATCCCCCACAACATAACCAACTTTCTCAATGAATTGATGTAATTTGTTGAGTGAGACATGCTACTCTTTTGTAAGGCTAATATAATTAGTGCGTGTTTGTACTAACTACTTGGCTCAATTAAAAAAATAATAATAAAAGAAAGGAAAAGAAGGTCCGGGTAATTCTTTCAAACCTAACCAATTTGAATCATTTTTGACAAAAAGATCCTATGTTAATAAACATAATTGATGCTATCTATATCATTTACCTTCCATAATGCATTATTATTATAAAAAAAAATTATTGCATTTAAAAGATGTACATGAACTTTACTGTGAGTCTGTGACACATTAACATAGTATTAATGCCTGTATCGTTATGTTTATTATTATTATGTTAAAAGATTTATATAAGAGGACCCATGTTATACATGGCATCAATGCTAAGCATGAATAAGGGAAAATGGTGAGATGGTGGGGGAGTTAATTAGATAAAGGAAGCACATTTAATACTCAACTAATACAAAATTATAATTCTAGTTGTCAAGATCCAAGGTGAGGAAAAAAGAGAAGAGAGGTATATTGGCAATAACTTTTTTGCCGAGGCTATGAAAAACTTGATAAAAGCAAGTAGCTATTTTGGCAATCCCAAATAATTATTTTTAATTTCAAAGATTGTTCTTTAGACAGATCGGGGATAGCTAGAATAGATAAATAGATAGACCTCCCCTCCTCCTAAAAAAAAAAAAAAACACAGAGAGAGAGAGAGAGAGAGAAAGAGAGAGAGAGAGAGAGAGATGTGGGAACAAGGCCATGAGGAAGATGAAACATAAATTATATAGTTTAGACCAGGGATTTCATAGAATGTAGTTTGGGGATATCACATGTGCCCTATCACATATTTTAGCACAATAATACTAATAATACTTGAGGTTAGATATCTTTAAAACATATGATCTTTGGTTCTAAGAACTTTTGAAATTGAATCAAAATCAACAATTTAAGTCTTACGTTTCAATAATCCATCATTGACTCCAGAATGATTGAATCTTTCACCAAAAAGTTTTACACACGCATGCACACACACAAATATATGAAGTCTAATAGGGTAGTTATTTACAACATCAGCAATACCATGACTATATAAGGATCATTAGATTATCATGCCAAATCCTTCCATGGGTCTATGTGCATTTATGCGGGTACTTTAAATTAAGTCTCTACAATTACAATGGTGTGATGTGTAGGCAACTAACTTCTACATGAAGTTGTGGTACTATTGCATGATAGTGCATAGAGAAAAAACAGATTATGTGCAGGAGTAAAAACAGATGAACATGGGTCATGAATACCTAGCATTTTCACCGGCAAAGGCACGACCAAGCCTACCAACATTGTAATGCTGATCTGAATCCAGTTCCCAAAGTGCCGGTTTACCTTGTTGGGGTTGGAAGTGCCCCAGGAACCTGTAGTGTAGAAGACCATATCTACTCAAAAATGGGTATAATGAAACAAAAATGGAAAGCATGCATGAGGTCATAGCTGGTTCACAGAAGAAAGTTGTCATAACCTACACATTTATAGCATGCTGCTTTTCAGCATCCATGTACATATTGCTGTAGTATCGTTGAAGAGTCCTGAGCAAACTCCTGAGACTGGGTTGCTGCTTCCCATTGACCTCTTCTCTCAGAGAATATCTATGCATCATTACCAAGTGAATGATCAAGAAGCAACTAAGTGGAGTTGGAAAATTTATCCAAAAGAAAAAATATAAAACTAAATCCAAGGATAATCTACTTCACAAGTACATTCATTTGAGAAAGTACTAAAATGCTAACAAACACATGACTGATAAATGATGAAATGGAAAAATAAGATACAAGTTCTCATGAATTACAATAAAGCAGCCAGTTGGGTTATAACATGAAGCCCGCCAGTAGTCTTGCATTTTTTTTGTGTGTAAGTGGCCGTGTCCCTTTTTTTCTTTCTTTCTTTTTTTTTTTTTTGTGGGTGGGGGGGGAAGGAGACCACATTTATGGTGACATCAGGCTAATTTATAACTCAAAAATTATTATATATCATATAATTTAAAAAATTAACAGGTCACTATAACATTCATTGACATATTTCAGCTTCTTTGCATGGCAAATAAGTAAACAATGAAACAAATGGCACACAATCGGAAGCAGCAGAGGGAAAAAACAGAAAGACACCCAATCTCTATTTCTGGATATATTGTCATCCCATAAAAATCATTTTAGAATTTTAGGAACAAAAATTACAGTAGCTTCGTAACAAAAAAACCCACTACAAAGGCTGAACTTGTATTGTTTGAGCATGCTAGCAACAATGACAAGGCTTAGGTCATTGAATATTCTCACCAAGAAACAGCAACATCATCCATCATGCTACTCTAAATGCCAAGCCGCTCAAGAATCATCCACTTCCCTACCATATGAGATTTCTTAAAACCAATTATGTACAAATAACAATTTAAGAAATAAACTGGGAACAAGGGGGCAGCTGATGTTGATGTCCACAAGCAACCTTCATCCATAACAACAAAATTTACATCCTTTGCATGTAAGCCTAGACTGCTAAATTCTGAATTCACCTTATTGCTCCCCCTTTGATCAAATCAACTTTTCATCATTCCCTGTTTTAGGAATTGTGATAGATAGATTGCTATATCAGCATATCTATTCATCGTCATATGACCACCACATCTTGATTGGCTCGGGAAATGTGAATATTATTATATTCTATCTCCTTATCTTTCTCACACTTCACAAAAGACCATTAAAAGCATGAAGCAAAGTTCTTTCCAGAGTATACTTGAAAAGAAACAAAAGCAACCTTAAAACTATTCACCATGTATTTTCACAATGTTAGATGAGAAAAGCATTAGTCGCTCAAGTTTTTTGTTGTCCACAAAACATAAACAATTTAAACTTGCTACCATGATGCCCATGATGCAGAACCTGCCAAGAAAGCCATGTCTAAATTTTTCTACTTTGCTATATGATTTCCACTGAGTAAAATATCCCTCAAAATAACTATTCTTTTGCATAAAATTGCCTTAGCACCGAAAGCAAACTAGCATCATATGTTCAATATTATCAAATTTATTTAGCTACTAGATGAGACTTGATGGGAATATATGAAAACAACAATTACATTGTTGTTTCACAGCTAGAACCAAATGATCCTATTTACAGCGCGTCTGATAGCTTGTAATAATATCCACGTCTGATTTTAGATTGAGGCAAGAGTCTGGCAGGAATAAATCATTGTTTAGCCAGAACTAGAAACATTCCTCATAGGATATAGCTCTAGCATCAACCACATGAGGTCAAAAGATTGCAGATGTTATACCTTTGAGCTTGAATACCAAACCCAAAAAGAAGCTTACACATGATTAAAAAGTAAAACAGAACCTCCAGAATGAAAAATCAGACTACAATTACAAACAATCAATTACATTTGACCCCTATAAAGATATCAGTATAAAGCGTGCACGCACCATAATCATTATATTAAAGCAAGCAAAAATAGTATCTCTCCTAGAGAGTGATCATTATAAGCTATGCATTCCACAAAAAAATACCTTATTGTGGGCAGCAGATCCACCATATTGTAGAGCAAGAGTGTCACCCATCCTCTCATACAAAGCCATTAGATCATCAGCCAAAGGGGCATCTAGATCAATTCTAGGAACATCTATAAAGCCTAGGGAACAAAGCTGATGCCCTAGAGCAACTAAACCATAGGCATATTGTGCAACATTTGTACGATCCAAGCAATCTATACAATTTGTCCTAAGGACACCCTTTTGAAAAATGGATAGTTTGCCCAAATAGCTTCCATCCCTTTTAGATTCATCTGTAGGAGACTCTTCCACAGATATCAGGGTTCTCTGTTTTACCTTCTGAGGATCCATTTTCACATTTAACAACACTTTCTGCTCAACTGTCATAAATATTGCATGGACAGTCATCATCATTATCTTTCCTGTGACAATCACATTGGGAAAATATTTAAAATTTAAGAACAATTTGTAGACAATATAAAAGTAAGAAAGTTGGGCACAAAATTTGCAATGACAACATGTATTATGATGTATTAAGGTCCCAGAACAATATGAAAGATAGATAGGACCATCACACCGGAAGTCCATTAAAAGTAACGAGCAAAAGTGTTGTTTCTAACATGGAAATGAATTATAGAAGTAACAAATACTAGATTTTGGCAGTGAAGAAACTCAGAAATAACATAAAAATAGCTTAGAAGTACTCAAAAGTGAGGATGTATACCATCTTCACAGGATCCTACTTTGCTAACAAAAAGAATACTGCTAACATTATTATCTCATACCTCCCTTACACCTTTCGAGCTTCACTTAAAGTTTTGCCTGGATCATGTAAGCCCTTGACTAGACTATGTGATTATTAGAATTTTGTTGGGAGTGTAATTTAACTCACTGTGTCTCCTTATGAATTGCCTAAGTTGTTCATGTACCCTATCACCTTCTACCACATTTCAAGTTGGTTCTCACATCTCTTGAAAAGTGAAGCAGCAAAAACTGTCTCCTGTTCAAGGCACAATGCCATATTATCAAAAGATGTTAGCAGAGGTTGTTTGGCTACAGAGCTTGATTATGTTAACAAGTGTCTTCATCAATGCACCAGTCTAATACTGGGACAACCAAAGTGCTCTTCAGATTGGTTGCAATCAAGTTTTCAGTACCAAGCACATTAAGATCAGCCATCACTTTATTTTTCATCACTACCTTAGTTGGATGCTTGGTACCGTACATCTTTTTACATAGCAAACCACCAACTTCTTCTTGAAGTTGCATGTGCTTTAGAGATTCTCCTACCTATTTAGCAAACTCTCACATGATTCCATTGGCCTTTACTCCAAATATTGTGCATTGTACCACATTAGCTCTCTCCCTCCCTGAGTCTCTTAAAGGTTCCTCTATAATCTAGATCCCCCTCCCCTCTTATAAAGTTTCTTTTAAATCAAATCAAATCAAAATTAAGTGATGCCAAACACAAGGCAGAAGGCTAAGAATTATTTCTAGGGGCCTTAATGAGCTAAGTGACTTAATTATATATTTTTTCAAGCCTGGTCTTTAACTTGGTCCTATTCAAAAACATAGACATGCTTTGCCTAGACCCAGCCCATTTAGCACCCCTGGCTGTTAATTAACAACCAAATTAAACCATGACCTAGCTGTTTTGCCTAGATATTCTAAAAGTTTTAACTAATAACTACTTCACTATATCTCTCCAAAATCTCATTCATTAGTGTTGTCGATGATCATGCCACATTGCTAACTCCTTAGTAACCCATCTCCAAGCACCTGGATCTTCAAAACCATTTTAGGAGAAGAATAATTTATTCATCTAGACCATACCCTTAATAATGAACCTTAACTCTTTATATTGAATCCATGGACCTTGTGGGGTAACTTGTGTTGCATGACTACCATACGAGGCTGATCGAGTAAAGATTATACTAGAGAACTTAAAAGCTTTTCATGAATAAAAAACACATGCCTCGAGTGGAAGGTGAGATATATAGCACACAAGATTCCAATGAAACCCGTAAACCATAAGATTATTTAACTAGGTTCCTAAAATGTCTTAGGACACTATATAAAAATGATAAAAAAGAAATTTCCATATAATACATCTTACTGAATAGCATTTTTGTAAGGTATTTAAGATAGAATCATTGATCGTGCAAACCAAAAATGAACATTACTGTTGATCAGAGAAAGGACTAAAAAAAAAAGAAAAATAAAATGCAGGCAAAAAGCAAAAATGAAAGGTTTGAAAGAATAAATGCCTAATCAAAAGATAATGCACTATAAGTAGCACACTTACGCAATGATCGACCACTTAGAAGCACCCTGAATCATTAAAGCTGGTGTTACTAGACAATAAAAGAATCCAATTAGATCTAACACACATGCTGCCACGTTGCACAATAATGCCAGCACATCTGTACCTTTTCTGGACAAGATTTATCATTTAATGTTAGGACCACATCTTGAATATTAACCAACAGAAGAAAGAGAATGGATCAATCTTGAATAGAGAGAGACATGAAAAAAGCAGCTGGATACCTTTGGTAATCTTTTTGAAGATCCCAATGTAAGAATCTCAAAAAGTTCTCCTCTGATAAATCTTTATTTATGTAATCAATCGCATGTGCAAATTCTGCACGGAGCAAAGATTCTCGAGGCTTCTTCTCACACATCTGTTTTCATCAGATTATGAAAACAAAGAGTAGTATGCAGATGATCAAGAAGTGAATATATGTTACTAGAAATCTATAAGTGTATAAAAATTGGATAAGCAATCAATTTATTACTTAAACATTTTGACTCAAAAATATAATATGTTTATCTTTTTATATAAGTATGAATGCAAGTCAATTTAGAGACCCACCTTAATTAAGTTCAAAATAGTTATTGGATTCCCATATCTCTCTACAAGATTGTCAAAGTGAAGCCGCATAGCTTCGTAGCTCTGGTCCTTCTTCTGCACTGAATTTTTTTTTGGGAGAGTGTTGGGAGTGAAAGGGAAAAAGAAAATAAAAAATGAAATCTCCAAATTTAATAGCGAAGTGAATTTAATATGTCCAAATCTTACGGATGATATCAGGCCTAATATTCAGTCGTGAAGTTTCTTGGGACCAAAAAAGGGGTATGGAACCTCTGTTTTACACAACAGAAGTTATCTGTGTAGGAACTTCGCCAGGCACATCTTCAAACACAATCTGCTCTGTCTCAACATCATTGGCAACTCTGCCCTTTTCATTAATGCCACGCTTTAGGTACCTGTGAACAATAGATATATTTCAATAATTAGCAAAAACAAATGGATGTGTTTATACAGTAGATATCCATTATGACCATTTATTTAGTCAAAACACTTTCAATGATAGTATTAGAATAAAATTTGGCCCTAAATTCACGTAACATAGTAACCTGGGTCCGGCAAAGTGGCTTAAGCGCCTGGCAATAAGTGTCAGTCTAAAGTCTTTGTCAGAGATCGAGAGTTTAGCGTGAACAGATAAATGTCAATCCATCATATGTTTTTGGATTCTAAATAACAAAATAGAAACTAGACAACACAGTGACAAGAACACAAACGGTCATCAACTTCCAAAATGTATAGAAACTGGACATACATTTACACAAGACCAGGGAAACGTAATTACTTGTGCAGAAGTTAATGTACCATGTTCCTGCTATTAGTAGCACAATTCGCACGTAACTAGGTAATCTGAATTCTGCAACAGGTCAGTGTAAAACTATAGATTTTTCCTTTAAAACTAAGTTATTCAAAACAAGACTAAGCAATATGTAAATAAAATAAATGCTTCATTATGGAATAAAGTCAAAGTAACCATTTATGAGTGAGAGGAGAAGACTCCAAGTTAGAGAGAAAATTCAACATGAATTTATATGTGCTGAATCATTGGCCCCCAAATTCAAATTGTTCATATTGCAGCACAGAACCACAAATGATGACTTGAATAAGTGATAGATAGGAGGGGGAATGGAAACTTGATGTATGGTCCATTTACACATGTAAGCAGAACAAGTATGAACTAGCGATCATAAATTTAGTGGCCTATGGGTCTATACATGCATCGGCAGCATGACTTAACAAGAACAGAGGCTCCAAGATGACCTTGAGACAGTGCCAGAATTGAATTTGAACAATGGACGGTAGATTCTCATACCTGTATAACAGAGCCACATTCATTTCTGGCACAACATGCCATCAAGAAGAAACATTGACCCAAAAAAGGAAAAAAATTTCTTAACATGTTTCAATAATTGTCACCATAAGATATTCCTAGAGATATCCTAAAAGCAGTGTTTCAAAATTTACCTATTTAAAAAATCCATAGACCAATGCAACTGTCCATATAGTGTTTTTGAGATGATTCCGAATCCCACGTGTCAAGAATTCATTCCACACAAACATTGTTTCATAAAGAACTTGTCATTGTTTCATAAAGAACTTGTTCTGTCTCCCCATCGCATACATTCTTTTGAAGACTACGCATTATGTTGTATGAGTAGTTGAAGAAGGTGTCCTTTGTGAGATCTACCATGCAGAGGAGCCTCTTGTATCTGTGACATCCATGAAAGAAACAAAATTGTGAATGCCTCTGTCAATGCGCAATGAAAACAAGGAAAAGACTGAAGAAAAATTTTGTGATTGATTTAACCATTTTTCTGCAATAAAAACAATAAGAAACCTAAACTTGTCCATAATACCTCGTATCAAATGAACAATTTATGACAACCTCAAAATTGCATGGAAGTTGCCTCGGCACATAAGAAGTAACCGATCTGGCATTTAGGCCCCAAGAAACTATAATGACTATAAAATTAACATACTTCCTCTCAACAAATGAAACAAATTTAAAGGAGTGTGGAATACTTACAAAGACATTACTGACTCTATTAAATTTACATCTATAGCTGACAAAAACAATAAGATAATTGAATCATTTAAGCATTGATAAGGGTTGCAAAACACAAGTTAGTGAATGAATTACAGAAAAGCAAAAAATGAAATAAGGCTTCAAATATCTTCAACTTTACAACTAATATAACACTCATAGTGCATAGGCAATGTCAATCAGAAATGAAAGTCCTCAATAATTTAGATGATCTCTTGAAAACTGAAAAGCTTGAACACCAAGAATAGAAGTTCAACATTATAGCATTTTCGGGCACAGAATGACACACTTTCTTAACACTAATGATTACAGTCTCCATTAGAAGTACAACAGACATCACACATTCTTCACATTCAGAATAGACAAAAGACCTGTTCTCATCCTTAGAATAACCCATATTGGAGCGCACAGTAGAATGTGGAAGTGCAATCAATTTACTCTTTGAGACAGCATACACCACATGGCCGCATATAGTACCGATTTTCCTTCTTGTAATGAGCAACATGTAGTAAGGCCCTATGAACTTGACAAACCCTGAAAATATTATACAAATATCACTTCATTGTAGCATCACAAAAAGTAGCTTATTAGGAATGCAGCATCCTTTATAAGGCATTATATAAAAAGAACCAAGGCTATGCTTACCAACAATTCTGTAACATTTTGTGACAAATTCAGTCCCCCAGTTGACCTGTTCCCTTCCTGTATTCACTTCAACAAATCATAGCATTCGATTTCTGAGTACATGGAGGGATCCTCATGAATGTTCAACTCACAAGACTCCAATCTATCAATTGTTAACACTCTCCATATCCTTCTACTCTTGTCTGTTCCTATCATATAAAATTTCTGCAGCATCATGCAGCAAGAGCAAACCATTATCATTATGCACCGGCACAAATAGTGGACATATAACACCTACCATTTCTTCATGCAATCAAGGATCAACTGTTGGATAAAAATTATCATCAAATCATTCAGATGAAATGTGCTAAGCAACATATAATGATGTAGCCATTAACAAACGCAGTACTCCAAGATGGGACTCATAAGACATTGGTGAGTTTCAAATCAACTCCCTTCTTCCACATCGAAACTTCTACACCACATCCATTCTTTCCCTGTCTTCCCCTCCTCTTCCATCCGCGAGTCGAGACGTAAGCGAACCCAGAATGCAACACCAACTCCACCTCTTTCTCTCCCAATAAATAGGTTACAAACAGCTCAAAATCGTACTAAATATAGAAGAATCTTAGGGAGCAACCTAAACAATCGAATCAAAAGATAAATGTTAAAAAAAAAAAAAATCAAAACCCTAAACCCCAAAATCCTTAAATCTTAAACTCTTAAAACCTGAAAACAAAAACTCAAAACCCTAAAACAAAAGAACCTTAAAACCCAAAATCCTAAAACACTTGAACCCTAAACAATTAAACCCTTAAACCTTAAACCTTAAAAACTATAAATCCTTAAACCTCCTTAAAAACCATAAAACCTAAACTCTTAAACTATAAATCTTGAAAGCCCCAAAACCCTTAAGTCTATAAGTCCCTTAAGCCTAAAACCCCAAAATCGAATCCTTCAAACCCTAAACCTCTTGAACCCAAAACCCTAAACCGAAAAGACCCTAAACCCTAAAATGCTAAAACCTAAGCCTTAAACTCCTAAAACCTTAAACTTCTAAGCCATAAAACCCTAAAACTCTAAACCCCAAAACCCCTAAAACTATAGACCGCAAACCTTAAAGCTTAAACCCTTAAACCCCTAAATCCTAAAATCTAAAACTCTAAACCTAAATCCTAAACCTAAAGTCCTAAACCGTTAACCTTAAACCCCCTAAAGCCCTAAAACCTGAACCCTAAAACCTTAACCCTAAACACAAAACCCATAAAATCAGAATAGTAAACCCTTGAGACTTGAACCCTAAAGCCCTTATCCTTTAATCCTAACACTTGAACCCTGAACCCTAAACCCTTAAAACTTGAACTCCGAACCCTAAACCTCGAACCCCTAAACTCTCAACCCTAAACCATAACCCTCAACCCTAAATCCAAAACCTCTAAACCCTAAAATGAAAACCCAAAATCCTAAAAACCCAAAATCCCAAGCCCTAAATTTATTTGAGAGACATGCACACACAAAGAAAAAGAGAGAGGATGGGAGGGCTAATAAAGGGCTACCTCATTTTTTTTATCTCATCTCCATTCATTATCTTTCAAAATAATCTCTCCTTATTGGTACAAGTGGTGTTTGCTCCTATATTTTTTTCATTATTTTCCTTATCTTTTTTGCTATCATGCTGTACTCCTCTCTCTTATTTTATATAATCCAATTCAAGTCCTTAGTTTTTATGTTCAAATAGTTGTCTTTAACTAAATCCATCATTTAAATTCAGTTGTTATAATGTCCTTAACAATTTTTTTTTGGCAACATTACATCTTTTTCAGCAAGGTTACATATTGTATAATAGTTTATTTCACATTTAAACCTTATCTCATATTCTTAATTAAACTATTAAGTACATTGCAAAACTATACACTAAAAGTATAATGCACATTGCCATTGATCTATTGGTGTAGAAAAATTGGCCTCAATTTAAAGGTGATAAAATAAATTCATTAGATAGTCACATATGGTAGCTTTGCCATGTTACATATTTGTTCTTGGGGCTTTGCTATGGCACTTTCAAATTTATATACTTTTTAAAAATCTTCTATTGTTGTACATTTCTATCAAGAAGCTGAAATGACTTTTTTTTTTTAGCCAGCAATTATTAGTTTTTAACTTAAGTATAAAGGAAAGGACAATAAATAAGTTAGTTTTGTTGGGCTGTAATACATAAAAGAATAGGGGAGCAACTTTATATATTTCAATCTTTGTATGCTGCTGACGGTCACATCTCTTCCACACCCTATCTTTTTTCTCTCTTTGCTCCTACCTTATTCCTTTGTTACCATAGGTCCAATATAAACTACAACACAAGTTTATGGCTATTGATAAACTTCACACTTCTCTTTGCACATCAGTGATATTACAGCTAACAACTCTAGCATGACTTATGTGACATTATAGCCAATAACTCTAGCATGATTAACGATGAGGACTGCAATCATTGTTGGCAAAATGGTAAGTCTTGGCATTTTATTTACATCATAATGTCTGTTTGGATCATTCATTCAAACACGTCATTAGGCATGTTGAAGAGGAGGTGAGAGAGAAAAGTAGTGGAGAACGAGAGCAAGGAAGGTGTTGAGCTCGACTGATGAAGGGTAGCTAGGTGGAGAGGGTGGAGAGGGAGGAGAGGAGGTCATGGATGGTGGACCATAGCAGGAGAATGAGATGGAGGTAGAGTAGGAAGAAGATAAGTGATTTGAATTTGTTAAATATAAAAGTAATTAATGGAAAAACCTTGTTTTTCCATTAATTAATTATAAATGATGAACAATGAAGGAGTGCTTGATAAAATGGCTTTATTGCTATTCTAATTTTAAAAGTTCACAATCAAAAGAAATTAACAAACTTGATCGCATTAAAATGCTAAATTATTGTCAAAGATTGATTGTACCAATAAAAAAGATATGCATGATAAATGAATAAAAGACACTATGATACTTTACACATGAAAATGTGTAGCCAAAAAAAAGATAAAGAAATAAA
The DNA here is from genome assembly GCA_017589505.3 of Metroxylon sagu. NCBI lineage: Eukaryota > Viridiplantae > Streptophyta > Magnoliopsida > Arecales > Arecaceae > Metroxylon > Metroxylon sagu. The sequence goes on from JACVBY030000186.1 coordinate 21,888, forward strand.
TACACCAGCTGTATGAATAGTAGATTATACTTCACGTATAGGCATGACTGAGCGCAACAAAGATTTTTTTTTTGTAAGTTTGAAATAGGAAATAAATTGAATGCATTCTTCCAAACCAGCAAAGGTAGGATATTCACCACCAAAGAGGTTCTTACCGGAAGTATAAATCAAACTTGTAACACATTAAAGTTAAGAACAAAAAAGGACATGATATCTTAAGATCAATCTATTTAAGCATCCTTTCATAGGATAGCTTATAGATTTATGCATATTTCAGCTGACCAGTTAAGGTATTTAATCCAAATAACATTTCAAGCTTATAGGTACTTCTAGATACAGTTTTAGATAGTTATCAAAATATATGTTAACTTCACATAACCATCCAAAAAAACACAGGTGAAAGTATTTATTAATTATTACAGTAATTCTACTATTCAACAATTGAGATAGTGCACTTTTAACTATAGCCTATCATGAAACAAATTTAAAGGAGTGTGGAATACTTACAAAGACATTACTGACTCCTATTAAATTTACATCTATAGCTAACAAAAACAATAAGATAATTGAATCATTTAAGCATTGATAAGGGTTGCAAAACACAAGCTAGTGAATGAATTACAGAAAAGCAAAAAATGAAATAAGGCTTGAAATATCTTCAACTTTACAACTAATATAACCCTCACAGTGCATAGGCAATGTCAATCAGAAATGAAAGTCCTCAATAATTTAGATGATCTGTTGAAAACTGAAAAGCTTGAACACCAAGAATAGAAGTTCAACATTATAACATTTCTGTGATTACAGTCTCCATTAGAAGTACAACAGACATCACACATTCTTCACATTCAGAATAGACAAAAGACCTATTCTCATCCTTAGAATAAGCCATATTGGAGCGCACAGTAGAATGTGGAAGTGCAATCAATTTACTCTTTGAGACAGCATACACCACATGGCCGCATATAGTGCCGATTTTCCTTCTTGTAATGAGCAACATGTAGTAAGGCCCTACGAACTTGACAAACCTTGAAAATATTATACAAATATCACTTCATTGTAGCATCACAAAAAGTAGCTTATTAGGAATGCAGCATCCTTTATAAGGCATTATATAAAAAGAACCAAGGCTATGCTTACCAACAATTCTGTAACATTTTGTGACAAATTTCAGTCCCAAATTGCTTGACCTGTTCCCTTCCTGTATTCGCTTCAACAAATCATAGCATTCGATTTCTGAGTACATGGAGGGATCCTCATGGATGTTCAACTCACAAGGCTCCAATCTATCAATTGTTAACACTCTCCATATCCTTCTACTCTTGTCTGCTCCTATCATATAAAATTTCTGCAGCATCATGCAGCAAGAGCAAACCATTATCATTATGCACCAACACAAATAGTGGACATATAACACCTACCATTTCTTCATGCAACCAAGGATCAACTGTTGGATAAAAATTATCATCAAATCATTCAGATGAAATCCGCTAAGCAACATATAATGATGTAGCCATTAACAAATGCAGTACTCCAAGATGGGACTCATAAGACATTGGTGAGTTTCAAATCAACTCCCTTCTTCCACATCAAAACTTCTACACCGCATCCATTCTTTCCCTGTCTTCCCCTCCTCTTCCGTCCGCGAGTCGAGACGTAAGTGAACCCAGAATGCAACACCAACACCACCTCTCTCTCTCCCAATAAAAAGGTTACAAACAGCTCAAAATCATACTAAATATAGAAGAATCTTAGGGAGTGACCTAAACAATCGAATCAAAAGATAAATGTTAAAAAAAAAAAAAATCAAAACCCTAAACCCCAAAATCCTTAAATCTTAAACTCTTAAAACCTGAAAACAAAAACTCAAAACCCTAAAACAAAAGAACCTTAAAACCCAAAATCCTAAAATACTTGAATCCTAAACAATTAAACCCTTAAACCTTAAACCTTAAAAACTATAAATCCTTAAACCTCCTTAAAAACCATAAACCCTAAACCCTTAAACTATAAATCTTGAAAGCCCCAAAACCCTTAAGTCTATAAGTACCCTTAATCCTAAAACCCCAAAATTGAATCCTTCAAACCCTAAACCTCTTGAACCCAAAACCCTAAACCCTAAAATGCTAAAACCTAAGCCTTAAACTCCTAAAACCTTAAACTTCTAAACCATAAAACCCTAAAACTCTAAACCCCAAAACCCCTAAAACTATAGACCGCAATCCTTAAAGCTTAAACCCTTAAACCCCTAAATCCTAAAATCTAAAACTCTAAACCTAAATCCTAAACCTAAAGTCCTAAACCGTTAACCTTAAACCCCCTAAAGCCCTAAAACCTGAACCCTAAAACCTTAACCCTAAACCCAAAACCCATAAAATTAGAACAGTAAACCCTTGAGACTTGAACCCTAAAGCCCTTATCCTTTAATCCTAACACTTGAACCCTAAACCCTAAACCCTTAAAACTTGAACTCCGAACCCTAAACCTCGAACCCCTAAACTCTCAACCCTAAACCATAACCCTCAACCCTAAATCCAAAACCCCTAAACCCTAAAATGAAAACCCAAAATCCTAAAAACCCAAAACCCCAAGCCCTAAAATTATTTGAGAGACATGCACACACAAAGAAAAAGAGAGAGGATGGGAGGGCTAATAAAGGGATACCTCATTTTTTTTATCTTATCTCCATTCATTATCTTTCAAAATAATCTCTCCTTATTGGTACAAGTGGTGTTTGCTCCTATTTTTTTCATTATTTTCCTTATCTTTTTTGCTATCATGCTGTACTCCTCTCTCTTATTTTATATAATCCAATTCAAGTCCTTAGTTTTCATGTTCAAGTTCTAGCATCTTTTAAGCAACTATATCAAATAGTTGTCTTTAACTAAATCCATCATTTAAAATCAGTTGTTATAATGTCCTTAACAATTTTTTTTTGGCAACATTGCATCTTTTTCAGCAAGGTTGCATATTGTATAATAGTTTATTTCACATTTAAACCTTAACTCATAATCTTAATTACACTATTGAGTACATCACAAAACTATACACTAAAAGTATAATGCACATTGCCACTGATCTATTGGTGTAGAAAAATTGGCCTCAATTTAAAGGTGATAAAATAAATTCATTAGTTAGTCACATATGGTAGCTTTGCCATGTTACATATTTGTTCTTGGGGCTTTGCTATGCCGCTTTCAAATTTATATACTTTTTAAAAATCTTCTATTATTGTACATTTCTATCAAGAAGCTGAAGTGACTTTTTTTTTTTAGCCAGCAATTATTAGTTTTTAACTTAAGTATAAAGGAAAGGACAATAAATAAGTTAGTTTTGTTGGGCTGTAATACATAAAAGAATAGGGGAGCAACTTTATATATTTCAATCTTTGTATGCTGCTGACGGTCACATCTCTTCTAAACCCTATCTTTTTGCTCTCTTTGCTCCTACCTTATTCCTTTGTTACCATAGGTCCAATATAAACTACAACACAAGTTTATGGCTATTGATAAACTTCACACTTCTCTTTGCACATCAGTGACATTACAGCTAACAACTCTAGCATGACTTATGTGACATTATAGCCAACAACTCTAGCATGATTAACGATGAGGACTGCAATCATTGTTGGCAAAATGGTAAGTCTTGGCATTTTATTTACATGATAATGTCTGTTTGGATCATTCATTCAAACACGTCATTAGGCATGTTGAAGAGGAGGTGAGAGAGAAAAGTAGTGGAGAACGAGAGCAAGGAAGGTGTTGAGCTCGACTGATGAAGGGTAGCTAGGTGGAGAGGGTGGAGAGGGAGGAGAGGAGGTCATGGATGGTGGACCATAGCAGGAGAATGAGATGGAGGCAGAGTAGGAAGAAGATAAGTGATTTGAATTTGTTAAATATAAAAGTAATGTAGCAAAAACCTTGTTTTTCCATTAATTAATTATAAATGATGAATAATGAAGGAGTGCTTGATAAAATGGCTTTATTGCTATTCTAATTTTAAAAGTTCACAATCAAAAGAAATTAACAAACTTGATCGCATTAAAATGCTAAACTATTGTCAAAGATTGATTGTACCAATAAAAAAGATATGCATGATAAATGAATAAAAGACACTATGATACTTTACACATGAAAATGTGTAGCCAAAAAAAAGATAAATAAATAAATACACCAGCTGTATGAATAGTAGATTATACCTCACGTATAGGCATGACTGAGCGCAACAAAGATTTTTTTTTTGTAAGTTTGAAATAGGAAATAAATTGAATGCATTCTTCCAAACCAGCAAAGGTAGGATATTCACCACCAAAGAGGTTCTTACCAGAAGTATAAATCAAACTTGTAACACATTAAAGTTAAGAACAAAAAAGGACATGATATCTTAAGATCAATCTATTTAAGCATCCTTTCATAGGATAGCTTATAGATTTATGCATATTTCAGCTGACCAGTTAAGGTATTTAATCCAAATAACATTTCAAGCTTATAGGTACTTCTAGAGATAGTTCTAGATAGTTATGAAAATATATGTTAACTTCACATAACCATACAAAAAAACACAGGTGAAAGTATTTATTAATTATTACACTAATTCTACTATTCAACAATTGAGATAGTGCACTTTTAACTATAGCCTATCGTGTCGTGTAAACAAAGATATATCAGTTATTCTAATAATTACTAAGGATAAGTCACTTATACAAAAAAATGGATTGCAAACTGAGTATAATAAAGACCCAATATTTCATCCACAAAATTCAAATGATTAACTTAGAAAACTAATTATACAACCAATTTTAGAATATAGTATAAATTATAAACTTCAGACAACTAATAGTTTCAAGTAGAAAAGAAGTTGCAATACAAATATTCATAATTAATAAGCCTTGTCCTAACTATTTAGGATTGGTTTTTACTTTTCTTTTCATTCATTATTATTCATTATTATTAAGGGTAAAAGCATACTTGCAATATTAAGGATCCTTTTACAAGATAGCTTATAAATTTATGCATATTTCAGTTGACTAATTAAGGTATTTAATCCAAATAACATATCAAGCTTACAAGTGCTTCTTCTAGAGATAGTTCTAAATAGTTATCAAAATATATGTTGACTTCACATAACCACACAAAAAACATAGGTAAAAGCATTTATTAGTTGTTACATTAATTCTACTATTTAGCAGCTGAGATAGTGCACCCATTACTGTAGCCTATCATACCGTGTAACCAAAGATGTATCAATTATTCTAATAATTACTAAGGACAAGTCACTTATATAAGAAAATGAACAGCAAATGAGTATAATAAAGACCCAATATCTCATCCACAAAATTCAAATGGCTAACCTACAAAACTAATTATATAACCAACTTTAGAAGATTTTATAAATTATAAACTTTAGACAACTAGTAGTGTCACATACAAAAGAAGTTACAATACAAGTATCCATAACTAATAAGCTTTGTCCTAACTATTTAGGGTTGGTTTTTACTCATCTTTCTTTTTCATTCATTATTATTAAGGGTCAAAAGCATACTTGCAATATTATTTAGTCTAGTTAATGCCATTAACTTATCCATCAAACATTTGTATCTCATATCTTTTCATATGTTTTTGCAAAACAATAGTGAAATTATGTTGATTACTACTATAATAATGCATCATCTAAAATTTCTTTCCAATGGTTCCAAAAGAATTTCTAAGTTACACATGTCAGCGGTTGCTGAATCAACTTGATATCTTGTTTATATTACAATAGCCATAACATGCATATACATCATACGCATAAGCATTCTTAGAAGCTAAGGAATACACAACTTAAAGCATCAAATTTATATCAAGTTACAAAGAAATCAACATTCAATAGCCAAAAAATACAAAAGCTTTTTATAAAGAATTTTGAGAGAGAGAGTGTCGGGACCTCTCCCCGACAAATGTCTCCTTATAGAAATTTGGGTAGAGTTCTACTAGTCTTATGGTATGGACCATAAGGCACAGGTGAACCCTATCAAATTTTCACAAGTTATATGCTCAACATACATAATCCTGTTTATAACATTTAACCTGCTCAATTTAATCACATATGTCATTAAGCAATAACATCTAATTTACTTGATCCTGCTCAGTTTAAAAACACCTTGTACATACACATCACTGTTCATTTCTAGGTTAAATCTAATATTTACATCATACAATTACAACTTCACAGATATAAATATACATATATCACCATCTCAATCATCACTCTTAGCGTACAAGAATAACTTACAATCCTCTTTTCATCCACCAATACCCTCTCCAAACACTAATAACACATACAAAAGTTTCGGTACTGAAACTAAAATGCTAAGCCCACCTGCTCAGTCTTTGAGTATTTTAAACTCAGCTGCTAGCCCCGAAGATTTCTAACACTGATCTGAAATAAAAATTGAACAATAGAGGGATAAGACCTAAGTCCTAGTGACTGGATAACCATCTAACAATGAGGAGAAGTTGAGAACCACATTATAAAACTCCTAAGTATACCAACACAACATATAAGTTATCACGATTGATACATAAATTTTTATAAATGAGATAAGTTAACTGATAAGTTAGCTTATGCTTCCAATAATATAACTTAAATAAAGAAATACCATTTTTATAAGATCTCATGATGTCGAGCTGGGTGTGCTACCAATAAGGTACATTCCTATAGTCACCCTCCTGTAGGTGTACTCTCAGTGGGTGAGTGTACTGAGCGTCGAGGATCCCCGCACCATATGGCACCCCTCACATGTGCAGTTCACCCCAAGTGTGAACTTGTCCATTTTCTCTGAGCCTCCTAGTTGCCCCTCTCTTGGGCTAATATTTCTGAACCACCTTGGCTCGTATAGTATCCTAGCTCTTTACTGAGCTGTGATTCTTTGCCCCACTGGGTTGCTTGCAATCTTTCCCACTGGGCTGATCTAGCTTATACTCCCCCCTGGCCTAGGGATCATAGTACGATCGAGTCGCAAGGAGGTGCCGGCTATAATAGTGTGTGCAATGCTCATGCTATGGCATAGTCTACAGGGTGATCAGCCCCATAGATGCCCCAATGCTATTTATGCTGTATGCTGTAAAAATACTTAAGTATAAGTTTATAATCCAATATACAATCAGCTATACTTTCTTTGAAACATTGCTACTCATGCATGCCCATGCATTACTTGGAAATATAACTCTGAAAGATAAATTCCATGCTTTACTGAAACATATATTTTTATCCAAACAATACTTTTCATGAAACTCTATAATTTTCTTTGAAACATGCTATGACTCATGTTTCCATTTCTTTTTCTTAAATTCATGCTTTGCTGAAACTTTTGCTTTGCTTTGACAACATGTTGTAAATCTATGCTTATTCTTTAAACTCATGCTTTGTTTTAAAACATGCTTTAAAAATATAATACCATTATAACCGGGTTCTCATTTCCTATATTTGATTACTGAAGGTACTATACTTAGCATGATACACTCTAATTTGTAGCAAAATATCACTATACTATTATAAAACATTTCACAAAGCTAGATGAGAAACCCACTCACCTTTGCTAATTCTTCTTTTCCACAGTTGCTACCCCTCTTGAAAAGGCTCTCTTGCCTGATTCCCTTGACCTATATTACCACATATGAATTTATTTAGACGACATATACCTAGGTTTTCATGAAACATGCATGCATGCCCGTTAAATGCACATCAATAATTTTCTACCTTTTCCTCTTATCATTCGGCTTCATAACTACATGGATTCATCACGTAGGTTCATGGTTTCAACACCCTTGCATGCTATCATGCTATCTCTTAAACTAGATATGAAAATGGTATAAGAAAAGGTTTCATTCTACACATCACATACTAGGTTTTCCACCTTTCCCTCCATCAAACGTAAACCCTCATCATTTTCATAACATGAAACCCTCTCTTATCTCTTTTCTTTTTCTCTCTAACATATGATTTCATCATAAATCTAAAGCTTAGAAGGTTAGGGATTACCTTAAAGATGACAAGAAGAGAAGACATCAAGCTTCCTCCCTTCTTCTTCCTCCTTTCTTCTTCTTCTTCTTCCTTTCTTTTTCTTTTTCTTCTTTCTTTCTACTTCCCCACGGCTGAATTCTCTCCTCTCTTCCACCACCTTCCTCTCCTTCACTCTTGGTTTTTCTTATGGGTGGATGAAGAAAAAGGTTAAGTGAGTTTTTAAATGCCTTGGCAAATCCCCAAATTGCCCTCAAACAAATCCCCAAAATGCCCTTTTAAAGTCCATATGGCACACTCTCCACAATGTATATTTTTACCTTTCTCCACTCATGAAAAATCCTTGATAAATTCCCTCTTTACCCTTAGAGAAATTTACAAATGACGGTAGAAATCCTTTTTCCCACTTTACCCTTAATCAAATTTTCAAATAACTTCCAAAGCCCTTTTCTTTTATACCCTTAACAATTTTCAAATAATTTTGGTATCCTTTCCCTTTATACCCCTCATCAATTGCTCGAATGACATTGAAAAAATTTTAAAAGTGCCCTTCATTCATTATAAATTTTATGGTTCAAGATTAGGATACCTGCTTCGTGATTCGGGATGTTACAACCCTTCCTCCCTTAAAGAAATTTCATCCCCAAAATTTAGCTATTTTCAAATTAGAACAATTGAGAGTATTTCAATCTCATCTCATCCTCTCTCTCCCATGTAGCCTTCTCCTTCTGGTGATTCTGCCACTGCACTTTAACTAAAGGAATTTTCTTACTACGGAGCTGTTTAACCTCATGGCTCAAGATTTGCACTGGTTCTACTACATAAGATAGATCTTTTTGCAACTCTACTAGCTCCGACTGAATTACATGGGAAGAGTCTGATACATACCTCCAACACATCGAAACATGGAACACATTATGAATCTGGAAGAGTTCTGGTGGCAAGGCTAATCTGTAAGCAAATGTTCTAATCTTCTCAATGATCTCATAAGGTCCAATGTATTTGGGACTCAACTTTTCCTTCTTTCCAAACCTCATTATTCCCTTCCAAGGGGATACCTTCAAAAATACTCTATCTCCTACTTCAAATTTGACTTCTCTATGCTTCTTATCTGCATAGCTTTTTTATCTATCTTGGGCTGCCTTTAACTTTGCTCTAATAATCTTAACTTGGTATGTTATAAGCTGTACTAACTCTGGACGTAACAGCCTTCTCTCACCTTCTTCATCCCAACACACTAGGGTTCTACATTTTCTTCCATACAAAGCTTCATAAAGTGCCATATCAATGCTAGAATGATAACTGTTATTATATGCAAACTCAATCAGTGGTAAATGTTCATCCCAGCTTTCTGTAAACTCAATGACACATGCTCTCAGCATATCCTCCAGTGTCTGGATGGTCCTTTCTGACTGCCCATCAGTTTGGGGGTGAAAAGCTGTACTAAATCTCAGCTTAGTGCCTAAAGCTTTTTGCAGCTCTACCAAAAAATGAGAGGTGAACCTTGGATCTCTATCTGATACAATAGATACTGGTACCCCATGTCTACTTACAATTTCATTTACATATAATTTTACTAATCTATCCAAGGTAAATGAAATCTGGATAGGCTAAAAGTGAGCAGATTTAGTCAGCCTATCTACTATCACCCAAATAGAATCATTGCCTCTCCTTGTCTTTGGGAGACCTACAAGAAAGTCCATAGTAATGTGTTTCCACTTCCTTTCTGGCACAAATAATGGCTGCATTTTGCCAGCTGCTCTGATACCAAAACCTTGTCGGGACCTCTTCCCGACACATGCCTCCTTATAGAAATTTGGGTAGAGTTCTACTAGTCTTATGGTATGGACCATAAGGCACAAGTGAACCCTATCAAATTTTTATAAGTTACATGCTCAACATACATAATCCTGTCTATAATATTTAACCTGCTCAGTTTAATCACATATGTCATCAAGCAATAACATCTAATTTACTTGATCCTGCTCAGTTTAAAAACACCTTGTACATACACATCACTGCTACTGTCTGGAAGTGTAAGTACTGGAGCTGATGTCAACTTCCCTTTCAATTCATTCATACTTTCCTAACACTCACTATACCATTCAAATCTGGTATTCTTTCTTAGTAGTTTAGTCATGGATGAAGCTATGATAGAGAAGTTTTCTATAAATCTTCTATAATATCCTGCTAAGCCCAAGAAACTCCTCACCTCTGTCTGATTAGTAGGTGCTTCCTAATTCATTATGGCCTCTACTTTTTGGGGATCTACCATAATACCCTAAACTAAAATCACATGCCCCAAAAAGTTTACTTTATCTACTCAAAATTCACTCTTACCCAACTTGGCATACAACTGCTTCTCCCTTAAGATTTGTAACACTATCCTCAAATGCTGTTCATGCTCTTCTTTATTTCTAGAATAAATTAAGATATCATTAATGAACACTATCACAAATTTATCTAGAAATTTCTAAAACACCTGATTCATCAAACCCATAAAAGCAGCTGGGGCATTAGTTAAACCAAAAGGCATCACTAAAAATTCATAATGACCATATCTGGTTCTGAAAGCAATTTTGGCACATCTTCCTTCTTTATTTTCAATTGATGATACCCAGATCCGAGGTCAACCTTTGAAAACACTACTGCCCCCTGAAGCTGATCAAACAGATCATCTATCCTTGGTAATGGATAATTATTTCTAATGGTTACCTTGTTAAGCTATTTATAATCTATACGCAATCTCAAGGTATCATCCTTCTTCTTTACAAACAACACTGGTGCACCCCAAGGAGAAACACTGGGTCTAATAAACCCCTTAGTAAGTAATTCCTGAAGCTGGACTTTTAATTCTTTTAACTCTGCTGGAGCCATTCTATAAGGTTCCCTGGCTATAGGTCTGGCATCTGAGACTAGATCTATACTGAACTCCATCTCTCTATCTGGTCGTACCCCGGGTAATTCCTTAGAAAATACATCTGAGAATTCACATGCCACTGGGACATTCGCCAACTCTGAGCCATTACCCTCTACATTCACCACACATGCTAGAAAGGCCTCACACCCCTTTCTCAGCATTCTACCAGCTATCAAAGCTGAAATCATACATGAGGGTAACACTCTTCTCTCACCTATAAAACAGACCTCCTTACCATCTAAGGCATAAAATACTACCTCCTTTGAACAATCTACCCTGGCCCCATGCACGGATAGCCAATCCATCCCCAGAATAGCATCAAACTCTTTTAGCTCTAGTGGGATCAAATCTGCTACCAGGTCTTGACCCTCTACTGAAATGGCACAGTTTTTATACACTTGGTCTGCAATGAAGGATTTCCCTACTAGCATAGATACTACTAGCTGACTATCCAATCTACTCACTTCTTTATTTAGATGCTTAGTGAAATCTATTGATATAAATGACTGTGTGGATCTAGAGTCAACTAAAACATAAGCATTATGATCACAGATGGATAGCATACCTGTCACAACATCTGGGATGACCTAAGCCTCCTGTCTGGTCATCGTAAAGACTCTAGCTTCAGCCCTTGGAGCACTAGGGATTGATCCTTGCCGACTGGCACTGGATCCCAACTGACTGGCTGGAGCTAGTACATTACTATCTCCTCTTCTGACTGACTGAGACTGCCCCCTAAGTGCAACTGATCCCTGAGGGTGGTCACTGCTCTGTACTCTCCTAGGGCAATCCCTTTTCATATGATCCATCTGGCCATAGATATAACATCCTCTGATGCCCTTTCTACATTCCCCAGAATGCATCTTCCCATAGATACTACACTGAGGAACAATTCTCCCACTACCAAAAGAGCGGCTCTGGTCCACTCTCTCCCCTGCTATCTACTACCCCCAGCCTGAGACACTCCTTCCTGAACTGGTTTCCTCTGGACTGGGCTGGACACTGACATAGATACTGATCCCCTCCCAACCTCTACGGGAGCTCTATAGTTGGAATTAAATTGTCCTACCCTTTGGGGTTTCTTAAACTGCTGAGTTCCTCCTACACCTGAAGGAAAACTAGGTGCACTCCTTTTTGACCTCTCTAGTCTTCTACTGAGGAACTCTTTTTCTATCTCTTCTGCCTTAAGTGTCCCTTGTTCTAGCTCTAAATAATTACTATAGCAATGCATACTGGTCTTAGCCTTTATCTAGAGATTTAGCCCATCTTGAAATAATTTGCTCTTCTCCCTTTCATCCACTACCAGGGCTTTAGCAAAATGGGATAATTCAATAAAAGTAGCTTCATACTCAGCTACTACATCTTCTCCTAGATCAGGTTTAGGAATTCCCTCCTCTTATGATCCCTATACACCTCTGAATAGTATTGCTGATAAAATTTCTTTTTAAAGTCCTCCCAGGTTATTTTTACCCCTTGTGGCTGCCTATTGCTGATAGACTTCCATCAGTTCTGGGCCCTACCCTCTAACAGAAAGGTTGCAATGCTCAACCTTTGCTCCTCAAAGCATTTCATCACCTCAAAGACCCTCTCTATTTTCTGAAGCCATGCATCAGCCTGAATGGGGTCAGTAGTCCCTTGAAACTCTAGAGCCCCCAACTTCCTAGCTCTCTCTACATTTCTTTCGGCCTTAAGATTTCTATACTGTAAACTAGAACTAGAGGCCACTGCTGCCATGACTACCTGGGTAATCATCCCCACTAAGTCTGGCACACTCTGCCTTGGGGTCTGTGTCGAAGATGGTCCCACTGGCACTAGAGTAGTGGATAGTGAAGGAGACTCATGCAGATGCTCCAGAGGTATACCCACCCCTACACCATCAGATGGTGGATCACTAGAAGATACTCTACTGGGTTGGGCTCCCCTACTCACCCATCTGGGTCTACCCCGACCCCTACCTCTCCCTGAGTACTGCTCTCCTTCCTTGCTTGTCCTTGTGTTAACCATCCTACCAAACACAATTCATTTGATCAGATTCATCATTCAGACTACACTCAACTATGCTAGACTCATGATTATGCCCTTAAGACCTAATGACTGCTCTGATACCAAAACCTTGTTGGGACCTCTCCCCGACACATGCCTCCTTATAGAAATTTGGGTAGAGTTCTACTAGTCTTATGGTATGGACCATAAGGCACAAGTGAACCCTATCAAATTTTTATAAGTTACATGCTCAACATACATAATCCTGTCTATAACATTTAACCTGCTCAGTTTAATCACATATGTCATCAAGCAATAACATCTAATTTACTTGATCCTGCTCAGTTTAAAAACACCTTGTACATAAACATCACTGTTCATTTCCAGGTTAAGTCTACTATTTACATCATATAATTACAACTTCACAAATATAAATATATATACATTTCCAGGTTAAGTCTACTATTTACATCATATAATTACAACTTCACAAATATAAATATATATACATCACCATCTCATCACCACTCTTAACGTACAAGAATAACTTACAATCCTCTTTTCATCCACCAATACCCTCTCCAAACACTAATAACACATACAAAAATTTTGGTACTGAAACTAAAATGCTAAGCCCACCTGCTCAGTCTTTGAGTATTTTAAACTCAGCTGCTGGCCCCAAAGATTTCTAACACTAATCTGAAATAAAAATGTGAATAATAGAGGATGAGACCTAAGTCCCAATGACTGGATAACCATTTAACAATGGAGAGAAGTTGAGAACCACGTTATAAAACTCCTAAGCATACCATCACAACATATAAGTTATCATGATCGATACATAAATTTTTATAAATGAGATAAGTTAACTTATAAGTTAGCTTATACTTCCAATAATATAACTTAAATAAAGAAATGCCATTTTTATAAGATCTCATGATGTTGGGCTGGGTGTGCTACCACTAAGGTACATCCCTACAGTCATCCTCCTACAGGTGTACTCTCAGTGGGTGAGTGTACTGAGCGTCGAGGATCCCCGCACCACATGGCACCCCTCACATGTGTGGTTCACCTTAGGTGTGAACTTGCCCCTTTTCCCTGAGCCTCCTGGTTGCCCCTCCCTTGAGCTAATATCTCTGAGTCACCTTAACTCGTATAGTATCCTAGCTCTTTACTGAGCTATGATTCTTTGCCCTGCTAGGCTGCTTGCAATCTTTTCCACTGGGCTGATCTAGCTTGTACTCCCCCCTGACGTAGGGATCATAGTACGATCGAGTCGCAAGGAGGTGCCGGCTATAATAGTGTATGCAATGCTCATGCTATGGCATAGTCTACAGGGTGATCAGGCTCATAGATGCCCCAATGCTATTTATATTGTATGCTGTAAAAATACTTACGTATAAGTTTATAATCCAATATACAATCAGCTATACTTTCTTTGAAACATTGCTACTTATGCATGCCCATGCATTACTTTGAAATATAACTCTGAAAGATAAATTCCATGCTTTACTGAAACATATATTTTTATCCAAATAATACTTTTCATGAAACTCTATACTTTGCTTTGAAACATGTTATGACTCATGTTTTCATTTCTTTTTCTTAAATTCATGCTTTGCTGAAACTCTTGCTTTGCTTTGACAACATGTTGTAAATCCATGCTTATTCTTTAAACTCATGCTTTATTTTAAAACATGCTTTAAAAATATAATACCATTATAACCGGGTTCTCATTTCCCATATTTGATTACTGAAGGTACTATACTTAGCATGATACACTCTAATTTGTAGCAAAATATCACTATACTATTATAAAACATTTCACAAAGCTTGATAAGAAACCCACTCACCTTTGCTATTTCTTCTTTTCCACAATTACTACCCCTTTTGAAAAGGCTCCCTTGCCTGATTCCCTTGACCTATATTACCATATATGAATTTATTTAGGCGACGTATACCTAGGTTTTCATGAAACATGCATGCATGCCCCTTAAATGCACACCAATAATTTTCTACCTTTTTTTCTTATCATTCGGCTTCATAACTACATGGATTCATCACATACGTTCATGGTTTCAACACCCTTACATGCTATCATGCTATCTCTTAAACTAGATATGAAAATGTTGTGAATATCATGCTATCATGCTATCATGCTATCATGCTATTGGATCCACTCTTCTTTCTATCTCTATCCATTAGGGTTTTGAATATCGAAAATGTTGTGAAGAGCGAAAGGGACAAGAGCTGTGAGAGGCAAGGAGAGGCCCTATATACCTTAACCCTTAAACCCTAAACATCTAAAGTCCCTAAATGTTAAACCCTTGAATCAAAGATTAACACCCCTCTTCTTGTTAATCTTTTATGTTTAAAATTAAAGGCAAATGAGATTTTTGAAAATAATTTGTTGCACTTCAAATGTCAAAATTTCAAAAGTTGATCACTTTACTCAAGAATCTGCATAGAAATATTTTCTTCAAATAGGTCCTAAAAGGCATCACATTTTTAAGATTCTAAATTTTTCATGTGCAACATATTACTATTAATTTAATACTAATTGTTAGCTTTTATTGTTCTATACGTCTTAAACTATGGTCATATCCTATCATTGTCCAATCCAGCTTCCTCAAATGTAGAAAAAGCATTTGCTTTCATGTATGTCGTTATAAATATCTAAAATTACATGTATGTCCTTGCTAAATCTCTATTTACATAAATAGCCTTTTAAATTATTCTTTTTCATGCATATACTTATAAATAGCTGATATTGCATGTATATCCTTACCAATTTATTACTCATGAATTGTGCATGTATATCCTTATGAATTATTACTTGTATTTCCTTATAAATATCTGAAATCATGCATATATTCTCATGAATATTTACTATCTATGTGAATAAATTTAACTCAATAAGGATAGATATGGCCCAAAGATTAATAATTTATAAGTGTATGTATGCAAATAGTAAATTTATGAGGGTATACAATCAAAAAGAAATAATTTATAAGGATTTATAGGCAAATAGTAAATTTAAGAGGCTACCCACAAAATTTTAAATATTTATAAGGATATGTATAGAAAAAACTAATTTATAAGAACATACGCACAAATAATAAATTTGTGAGGATATACACAATTTATTGGGTTTAGGATTTTTAGGGGGTTAGGGTTTTGAGGTTTTAAGCACTCCTCTCCATAATTAAAAAACCTTCTTATTGTTTTGTCTTAGATAGTAATTTCCTAGATGAGTGCCTCTAAAGACAAGAAGGCTGTGCGAACAAGGCATAGAAGCTGTAGTGGAAAGATATGGTACATGACTAAAGGAGTGGGAGGTTAAACTTCTACTTGTTGGCATAGAATCAAGTGTGTAAGCAACCTTGATAAAGGCACTCACAATTATCATCCCATAAATTTTCTTTTTTCAAAAAAAAGAAAACTTCCCTAGTGCTTTTCAACTAAAACACCAAGCCCAGGGCCCTATGTGTCAAGCACTGCTCTGTTGGCCCAATTAAAGCAACAACGTGGAGAGGCCAACTCTAAAAAAGAGCACTCTTAAGAACATTCCTAAAATCAGTCGTTAAAATTGAATGGTTTATCATCAGTACATCTAATCAACAAACCATAATTCCAAGAGTAATTTGAGGAACAGCATGGATTAAGCTATCAGGCTCATTTAATATAGTTTTTTAACATCAAATTTGCTTTTAGGCCTATTCATATCCATTAATACAATTAAATTAAGAGTAGTTTTGTCCCATATCACAAAACCAAGACTTTCCTTTTTCACATTATTTCATATCATTAAAATATATGTGTATACATCTTTTTAGTTTTCCATACAAACCCTTGTGAAGTTTGGCATCAAATTAGACGACCTAAAAAGAAGACAGCCATAATAACCCTATATATTATATTAAATATCTCCTACTGTGTTGCTTAATTATGAATAGAATTACTAAAAAGATCTCGTAAGCCACAACTCTAAAAATTCTTAGCTAATTTAATTGATAACGTTTTCCTCAAATCAACTCTAACAACCCGAATCACACTATTTGCCCTCCATCAAAAACCACGGCAGCATTCACAGTTTCACAACCTCATTCCAAGCAAAAATTCTTCACGGTGCCATCCAAAACCCTACCCTAATTTTCCAATATAATGTTTTTTGTAACCCAATTTTCATGTGCATTGCAAACCCAAGTTGTTTGTGTCGCTCTTTGTGGGTCCGGCACCGCAAATGGATCGGATTGACTAGTCACTCAACTAGACTAAACCCCGTTACCGAAGGCTCGTGAGGCTTTGGTCCGTTTCAAAATATTAATTTCGTTGGATCGGGTGCTATAAATCTCGATCGACCCGAACTGAAGACCCCGTCCCTATCTCCCCCGAAAATATGATAAAAACCATCGGGGGTTCCTCAACCCTTCCCTCCTCGCAACTCTCTTGATCACGCCGGCATCCCGGTGTCCTCTCGCCTCGACAGTGGGTTCCTTGTTCTTCGCCTCCATGGAGCGATCCTCCGCCACTACCGGAAAACAAGAACGAGGGCGAGATGGCAGGTGATCCGTTCCCCTTCCCCATCTTCTTTCCTCTGCTTTGGATCCGTTCCCCTTCTCCATCTTCTTTCCTTTTCTTTGGATTCTTGTTACGGCTTGTTTTCTTGCTTCCCCATCTTCTTTCCTTTTCTTTGGATTCTTGTTACGGCTTCTTGACTGCTTTTTTTTTTTCTTGTTTTCTTGCTTTCTCTTTGATTCTTGAGACAGTGGTTTCGGTGTTCTTTGAATTTTAGAGATAGTCCTCGAATTTTATTTTATTTTGATTTCTTTTGAATTCTTGATATGGTTGTTGATTAGTTGATTATCTGTTTCTTGTTTTTTTGCCTTTTCTTTGGATTCCAAGGACGTGCAGATGGTTCTTGATTTTTATATTTGTTTTGGTTTTCTTTGGATTCTCGATAATTTTCTTGATTAGTTGATTATTTGTTTTTTATTTTCTTTCCTTTTCTTTGGATTCTAGGGATGGTTTTTAATTTATATTTTGATTTCAGTGTTATATGGTTTATGATTTCAAGTCTGGTTTTGATTATTTCTTGTTTTATATATTGTGTTTCTATGTTCTTTGGATTTTAGAGATGGTTCTTGATTTCTGTTTTATTTTGATTTCCTTTGGATTCTCGATATGGTTGTTGATTAGTTGATTATCTATTTTTTTGCCTTTTCTTTGGATTCCAGGGACATGCGATGGTTCTTGATATCTGTTTTAACTTTGATTTTCTTTGGATTCTCATTTATTATATGTTTCTTATTTTCTTGACTTTTCTTTGGATTCCAGGGATGGTTTTTGATTTCTATTTTTATTTCAGTGTTATATGGTTTATGATTTTGAGTCTGGCTCTTGATTTTATACGTGACTTTCGTGTAATGTTATATCCTCGCTGTGATTCTTTGGAGTTTAGTTTTCTGATTTGAGATGATCATCTCCATTCGAACCTTGTTCATTGTGTCTTCTTCAAAATCTTGGATATTTTATTTCAAGTCTTCCTTTGTGATTTGATTGGGTAATGAGTTTTTTCTTTGTTGAATGTCTGCCAGTATATGCTTAACATGTGTTTGCATATGTTAAAAAAACTGTAAAGAGGACTTTTTCTATATGATTTTGGTATGGTAACTCGATGTTCTATTTGTATATACAATTGGGCAGCAAAGTTGTGAAATCATTGGCAGAATTGGAAAAGCTTCACCATGCTCAGTGCGGTGAGAATTTCTTTGTATCTACCATTGTTGGGCATGATTATCACAATAAGGTAAGGATTCTTTCAGCTTTGGAATGCTGAATAATCCTCTATTGGAGGCCTTTTGCAAACACATCTTTGTTTAACAAGGTTTTGGTGATTCCACATACAGGTATTGAAGGGACAGATATTTGTGGAAAAGTTTTGTGAAAGCAAGAGGCATACTTTCTTGGATTACATTGCTGGTGGAGATGAACTGAATTTCATGGTTGCTATATGACTTTACAGGTATGAATCCATTCATGCTTTAAACTATGCAACCTGGTGGGCGGTAGTTCACTCTTATATACTGTCCCTTTGAACATGGACTAGTGTTACAAAGATATTTCTTGTTTACCAGCTTCAAATGGAAATCCCCGCCTTCCCGATTCCTTGCATTACATTGACCCCTCAGGTCGGCCGAATGCATATCAGAGAGTGAGGACTATTTGATGCATCAGTTACTTTTTTTTTTTCTACCCCCGCATGATCTGCCCTTTTAAGGATGGATGCGTACTTTAGGTTTATGGTTTTTGTAACCTGCAGACAATATCAGAAGTTGGAGAGGTCTTACAGTTTTATGACTCAGATAAGCATTTTCCAGCATGGGGATTTGGTGCAAGGCCGATTGATGGTCCTGTCCCTCATTGCTTTAACTTGAATGGAAGCACTTACCACCCTGAGATAAGTTTTTCCCGAGTACTCATTATTACAAATATATTGAGATAAGAATTATTTCCTTTTTTCTTCAATTTAAGAAAAAAAAAAAGAAAGAAAAACTTACTGAGCATTTCAATGAATCATTCTGCTTAATTTACATTTGCCCTTTGTTGGTAGACATATTGAAGCTTTAGTAGCTCAAAATCAGGTTCTGTTAGGGAGATTAGTCTTTTTGGTGCTCAAAAAGTTGTTGATGGTCTTAGGTTGAAGGAATTCAAGGTATTATGTCAGCTTATGTGAGTGCCCTTCACAATGTATCGCTGGCAGGCCCTACCCTTTTTGGGCCAGTGATTAATAGTGCTGCACTGATAGCCAGCCAGTCGCTAGTCAACAATCAACAGAAGTACTTTGTTTTGCTGATAGTCACGGTAATGGAAGAACTTGGGCATTCTATTTCTGGTTCCTGTAGATCCTTTTAAATTCTTTAAAATCTTTCTTTAGGATGGTGTGATAATAGATCTCCAAGAAACCAAAGATGCCTTGGTGAAGGCATCTGATCTTCCTTTATCAATTCTCATTGTTGGAGTTGGTGGGGCTGACTTCAAAGAAATGGAGGTGCAGTGAGACACCAATCTTTTTTTTTTTCTTGAATTCTCTTGTTAATTCTTATTCTTGCAAGCATAGTTTTCTTTTCAAATGCTATCTATTATTTCATGGTGTTATAAATTGGTTTGCTAATTGTCTACAACCTTTTGATTCTTCACTACTGATTTATTAATTTAAGCATGTGAATCTCTATGGAAATTTATGATCATCCATCTTTAGGCAAAAGGGCTATTATCTGAGTATCAACCAAAGTTTAACAGTGCCAGGGCCGTCTACAAAGAGAGAAAGAAATACATTGATGAAATTGATTGGAATATGCTTGCTGTTCCACCAACTGGTACCTGCAAGGTACGTTTCCTTCTATTATTTTAGAATTGATTCCCTGCTCAGTGTAACACCTAAATTTAAAAAAGAACTGGCTTTATGCTTTTGTAAATGAGAATTTTGCATGTCCTTTGCATGTGACTTTCCACATATATCATGTCAATCCTTTTCTCATACCCATGAAAAGAGAAAAGAAAAAGAACAAGAGTACCAAAAATAATGCTGCATTTGTTTTTTAAAAATATTTTATTTTTATTCTCTTAAAATAATTTTTACTTTTTATTTTCTAAGCTCTGGAAAATAAGTTTAAAAAATAAAAATAAAAATTATTTTTTATTTTTTATTTTCATTATAAATAATACTTTTAAAGAGTAGGTTAGAAAAAACATAAATTTGTTAATCTTTTTTTTCTATTTTCTTTTTTATGAAAAATAATAAAAATATTCTTAAATTATTTTCAATTTTATGTCTTTTGAGTTATATTTTCTAAATTATTTTTATTTCTATTTCTCTAATCCATTTCCACAACTTCCTATTTCTTATGAAACTAAAAGCATAAAAAGAACAAAGCAAGAACTGTCCACAGAGACCAAACATACCTTAAAAATGCCAAAGCTATCTCATCTGAACCACCCGATGCAAGCAATTGAATAAGCTGAGTTGCATAAATTCACACCCACAGTTTCTGGACCCATTCCAATGACTCCTTTGCATAACACATTAATGGTTCGTGATTGTGGACCGGCTTTCTCCACAACAGATGACCCCGACTCAAGTTATTTAGATGCTTCCAGTGTCAGCCGCCACAATTTGCCTCACAATTTTTTGTCTTATAATATCGAGTATCTTAGGAGCAAACATGTGATCTATGCCCAGAGTGAACCAATGACTGAATGTGCCACTTCAAGTAACCAAATGAGTTGGACTCCCACATTTAAAAAATAGAGAAAGTAAAACAAAAATGTACCATAAACATAAATATAATATTCACAGGACAAGAAAAAGGAAAAGAAAAATCTAACACTTTTCTTAGAGTTCGTTTGGCTTTTGGTTTATTTTTATTGAATGATTTAGATTTCTTGGGGAGATGAGTTAATTACTTGTTAACCTTCTTTCCGGTTGTGAACTATTCTACTACAGGAATTAGAGTCGTTCTAGTTTGTTTGAGAGAAGATGGAGATGAGTTTTTAATCCTGCAATCATTCAATTCATGCCAGAGTTTCCAAGTTCTTTTATTTTTCAAATTTTTCATTGTACGCTTTGCGTTGTTTTTTGATACTTCTTTCAAATCGTTTGTGTGAGATTTTGATTTCATATTCAGACGGATCCTGCACGTGGCGCGGCCTCGCTCGACCACTCCTTCTACCTCTGTCCATGCCCCCTCTTTCTTTGTGAGAATCTTATGCACACCACTCTCGTCTGGAAGGCTTGGTGGCGTTGAGGAAAACAGGTCGCAAGGGGAGAGGAAGGGACAACGCCAGGTTCTCCTATCTTTGTCTGAGCTCTTTGCATTGTTTTGTATTTTTTCTATTTTATGTGCTTTTTGTTTCATAATTTTTATATGCATTTTAATTTCAATTTTTTATTTTATATTTCTGCCTTTTTTTGCATATTATGAATTGTTATTATTAATACTCTTTTTATTGCTCCATGTTTTTTGCTTTTACGAATTCCATTTCATTTTTTTTTAATTTATTTTCCTTTTCATTTCCATGTTTTATATTTCCTTTTTTTTAGTTCGATGAAGTTGCTTTAATTAATTTTGGTTTTATAAAAATAATTTTTTGGAGTGGTGTAACATTGGCACACCACTCTTGGAAATGCTAAAAGATCTAGCTATGCAGTAGAGGGCATAGTGTTTTATAGTGCCTTGTGATATGTATAAATAGTGTCATTTTTAACTCATATGCTTTATTTGTAACGCAGTTAAAACTTATGCCTGCAATATTATACCTTCCAGATACAGCAAAGTATAATTATCATAAAAACTTTTACACTCTTACAATTTTCATCATAAAATATTACTCCCATAATGCTGACCCCCTTTTATTTTTTTTCACCTCGTATCAAACACAACCTTAGTAGTGAGATTTGGTGGACCTTATATTAAATCAACCAAGCGGTGGTTCACATGAGTTTGGACACATTGGGACTATAAGACCAATAGGTTCCCACGCATGTGCAGCAACAGTGACACCGCTTTCCTTTTACTTGAACCTTTGCAATCTCTCAGCCTATTTCTGTAGCACACCTTAATGTTAGTCCATACGAGTCAAAAGGCTTTGTGGCAACAAGACCAGTTGATCCACACGCAAGCCCATAGACTGTGGCAACGTTTCCCTTTTACCCCAAAACTTTCTCAGCATAGTGATATGTATAAATACTGTCATTTTTACCTCTTTTATACTTTGCTTCTTACGCAGTTAAATCTTATGCTTGTAATATTATATCCTTCAGGTACAACAAAGTATAGTTATCATAAAAACTTTTGCACCCTTATAATTTAAATCATAAAATATTACTTCCATAACATTCACCCCCTTTTCTTTCTCACCTCGTATCAAACACAACCTTAGCAGTGAGATTTGGTGGACCTTATATTACATTAACCAAGTGGTGGTTCACACGAGTTTGGACACATTGGGACTATAAGACCAATAGGTTCCCACGCATGTGCACCAACAGTGACACCGCTTTCCTTTTGCTCGAACCTTTGCAATCTCTCAGCCTATTTCTGTAGCATACCTTAATGTTGGTCCATACGAGTTGAAAGGCTTTGTGGCAACAAGACAAGTTGATCCACACGCAAGCCCAACGACTGTGGCAACATTACCCTTTCACCCCAAAACATTCTCGGCATAGTGTTATATAGTGTCTTGTGATATGTATAAATAGTGCCATTTTTAACTCTTTTATGCTTTATTCGTAACGCAGTTAAAACTTATGCATGTAATATTTCATCCTCCAGATGCATCCAAGTATAGTTATCATAAAAACTTTTGCACCGTTATAATTTAAATCATAAAATATTACTCCCATAACATTCACCCCCTTTTCTTTCTCACCTCATACCAAACACAACCTTAGCAGTGAGATTTGGTGGACCTTATATTACATCAACCAAGTGGTGGTTCACACGAGTTTGGACGCATTGGGACTATAAGACCAATAGGTTCCCACGCATGTGCACCAACAGTGACACCGCTTTCCTTTTGCTCGAACCTTTGCAATCTCTAAGCCTATTTTTGTAGCATACCTTAATGTTGGTCCATACGAGTTGAAAGGCTTTGTGGCAACAAGACCAGTTGATCCACACGCAAGCCCAACGACTGTGGCAACATTACCCTTTCAACCCAAAACATTCTCGGCATAGTGTTTTATAGTGTCTTGTGATATTTATAAATAGTGTCTTTTTTAACTCTTTTATGCTTTATTCGTAACGCAGTTAAAACTTATGCATGTAATATTTCATCCTCCAGATGCATCCAAGTATAGTTATCATAAAAACTTTTGCACCCTTATAATTTAAATCATAAAATATTACTCCCATAACATTCATCCCCTTTTCTTTCTCACCTCGTATCAAACACAACTTTAGCAGTGAGATTTGGTGGACCTTATATTACATCAACCAAGCGGTGGTTCACACGAGTTTGGACACATTGGGACTATAAGACCAATAGGTTCCCACGCATGTGCACCAACAGTGACACCGCTTTCCTTTTGCTTGAACCTCTGCAATCTCTCAGCCTATTTCTGTAGCACACCTTAATGTTGGTCCATACGAGTCAAAAGGCTTTGTGGCAACAAGACCAGTTGATCCACACGCAAGCCCATAGACTGTGACAACGTTTCCTTTTTACCCCAAAACTTTCTCAGCATAGTGTTTTATAGTGTCTTGTGATATGTATAAATAGTGTCATTTTTACCTCTTTTTTACTTTGCTTCTTACGCAGTTAAATCTTATGCCTGTAATATTATACCCTTTAGATACAGCAAAGTATAGTTATCATAAAAACTTTTACACTCTTAGAATTTACATCATAAAAGATTACTCTCATAACATTGACCCCCCCTTTTTTTTTTCACTTCGTATCAAATACAACCTTACTAGTGAGATTTGGTTGACCTTATATTACGTCAACCAAATGGTGGTTCACACGAGTTTGGACACATTGGGACCATAAGACCAATAGGTTCCCACGCATGTGCACCAACAGTGACACCGCTTTCCTTTTGCTCGAACCTTTGCAATCTCTCAGCCTATTTATGTAGCATACCTTAATGTTGGTCCATACGAGTCAAAAGGCTTTGTGGCAATAAGACCAGCTGATCCACATGCAAGCCCAACGACTGTGGCAACATTACCCTTTCACCCCAAAACCTTCTCAGCATAGTGTTTTATAGTGTCTTATGATATGTATAAATAGTGTCATTTTTAACTCTTTTATGCTTTATTAGTAACGCAGTTAAAACTTATGCATGTAATATTTCATCCTCCAGATGCATCCAAGTATAGTTATCATAAAAACTTTTGCACCGTTATAATTTAAATCATAAAATATTACTCCCATAACATTCACCCCTTTTTCTTTCTCACCTCATACCAAACACAACCTTAGCAGTGAGATTTGGTGGACCTTATATTACATCAACCAAGTGGTGGTTCACACGAGTTTGGACGCATTGGGACTATAAGACCAATAGGTTCCCACGCATGTGCACCAACAGTGACACCGCTTTCCTTTTGCTCGAACCTTTGCAATCTCTCAGCCTATTTCTATAGCATACCTTAATGTTGGTCCATACGAGTTGAAAGGCTTTGTGGCAACAAGACCAGTTGATCCACACGCAAGCCCAACGACTGTGGCAACATTACCCTTTCACCCCAAAACATTCTCGGCATAGTGTTTTATAGTGTCTTGTGATATTTATAAATAGTGTCATTTTTAACTCTTTTATGCTTTATTCATAACGCAGTTAAAACTTATGCATGTAATATTTCATCCTCCAGATGCATCCAAGTATAGTTATCATAAAAACTTTTGCACCCTTATAATTTAAATCATAAAATATTACTTCCATAACATTCACCCCCTTTTCTTTCTCACCTCGTATCAAACACAACCTTAGCAGTGAGATTTGGTGGACCTTATATTACATTAACCAAGTGGTGGTTCACACGAGTTTGGACTCATTGGGACTATAAGACCAATAGGTTCCCACGCATGTGCACCAATAGTGACACCACTTTCCTTTTGCCCGAACCTTTGCAATCTCTCAGCCTATTTCTGTATCACATCTTAATGTTGGTCCATACGAGTCAAAAGGCTTTGTAGCAACAAGACCAACTGATCCACACGCAAGCCCAACGACTGTGGCAACATTACCCTTTCACCACAAAACATTCTCAGCATAGTATTTTATAGTATCTTGTGATATGTATAAATTGTGTCATTTTTAACTCTTATGCTTTATTCGTAACGCAGTTAAAACTTATGCCTATAATATTATACCCTACAGATACAGCAAAGTATAGTTATCATAAAAACTTTTACACTCTTAGAATTTACATCATAAAATATTACTCTCAAAACATTGACCCCCTTTTTTTTTTCACCTCGTATCAAAGACAACCTTAGTAGTGAGATTTGGTGGACCTTATATTACATCAACCAAGCGGTGGTTCACAGGAGTTTGGACACATTGGGACTATAAGACCAATAGATTTTCACGCATGTGCACCAAAACTGACACCGCTTTCCTTTTGTCCGAACCTTTGCAATCTCTTAGCTTATTTTTATAGCACACCTTAATGTTGGTCCATACGAGTCTAAAGGCTTTGTGGCAAGAAGACCAGTTGATCCACACGCAAGCCCATCGACTGTGGCAACGTTACCTTTTTACCCCAAAACATTCTCGGCATAGTGTTTTATAATGTCTTGTGAATGTATAAATAGTGTCATTTTTACATCTTTTATACTTTGCTCCTAACGTAGTTATATCTTATGCCTGTAATATTATACCCTCCAGATACAACAAAGTATATTTATTATAAAAACTTTTACACTTTTAGAATTTACATCATAAAATATTACTCCCCTAATGTTGACCCCCTTTTATTTTTTTTTTACCTCGTATCAAACACAACCTTAGCAGTGAGATTTGGTGGACCTTATATTACATCAACCAAGCGCTGGTTCACACGAGTTTGGACACAGTGGGACTATAAGACCAATAGGTTCCCACGCAAGTGCACCAACAGTGACACCGCTTTCCTTTTGCTTGAACCTTTGCAATCTCTCAGCCTATTTCTGTAGCGCACCTTAATGTTGGTCCATACGAGTCAAAAGGCTTTGTGGCAACAAGACCAGTTGATCCACATGCAAGCCCATAGACTGTGGCAACGTTTCCCTTTTACACCAAAACTTTCTCAGCATAGTATTTTATAATGTTTTGTGATATGTATAAATAGTGTCATTTTTACCTCTTTTATACTTTGCTTATTATGCAGTTAAATCTTATGCCTGTAATATTATACCCATCAGATACAGCAAAGTATAGTTATCATAAAAACTTTTACACTCTTAGAATTTACATCATAAAAGATTACTCCCATAACATTGACCCCCCCTTTTTTTTTTCACGTCGTATCAAACACAACCTGAGCAGTGAGATTTGGTGGACCTTATATTACATTAACCAAGTGGTGGTTCACACGAGTTTGGACACATTGGGACTATAAGACCAATAGGTTCCCACGCATGTGCACCAACAGTGACACCGCTTTCCTTTTGCTCGAACCTTTGCAATCTCTCAGCCTATTTCTGTAGCATACCTTAATGTTGGTCCATACGAGTTGAAAGGCTTTGTGGCAACAAGACAAGTTGATCCACACGCAAGCCCAACGACTGTGGCAACATTACCCTTTCACCCCAAAACATTCTCGGCATAGTGTTATATAGTGTCTTGTGATATTTATAAATAGTGTCATTTTTAACTCTTTTATGCTTTATTCGTAACGCAGTTAAAACTTATGCATGTAATATTTCATCCTCCAAATGCATCCAAGTATAGTTATCATAAAAACTTTTGCACCCTTATAATTTAAATAATAAAATATTACTCCCATAACATTCATCCCCTTTTCTTTCTCACCTCGTATCAAACATAACCTTAGCAGTGAGATTTGGTGGACCTTATATTATATCAACCAAGCGGTCGTTCACACAAGTTTGGACGCATTGGGACTATAAGACCAATAGGTTCCCACGCATGTGCACCAACAGTGACACCGCTTTCCTTTTGCTCGAACCTTTGCAATCTCTCAGCCTATTTCTATAGCATACCTTAATGTTGGTCCATACGAGTTGAAAGGCTTTGTGGCAATAAGACCAATTGATCCACACGCAAGCCCAACGACTGTGGCAACATTACCCTTTCACCCCAAAACATTCTCGGCATAGTGTTTTATAGTGTCTTGTGATATTTATAAATAGTGTCATTTTTAACTCTTTTATGCTTTATTCGTAACGCAGTTAAAACTTATGCATGTAATATTTCATCGTCCAGATGCATCCAAGTATAGTTATCATAAAAACTTTTGCACCCTTATAATTTAAATCATAAAATATTACTCCCATGACATTCATCCCCTTTTCTTTCTCACGTTGTATCAAACAAAACCTTAGCTGTGAGATTTGGTGGACCCTATATTACATCAACCAAGCGGTGGTTCACACGAGTTTGGACACATTGGGACTATAAGACCAATAGGTTCCCACGCATGTGCACCAACAGTGACACCGCTTTCCTTTTGCCCGAACCTTTGCAATCTCTCAATCTATTTCTGTAGCACACCTTAATGTTGGTCCATACGAGTCGAAAGGCTTTGTGGCAACAAGACCAGCTGATCCACATGCAAGCCCAACTACTGTGGCAACATTACCCTTTCACCCCAAAACATTCTCAGCATAGTGTTTTATAGTGTCTTGTGATATGTATAAATAGTGTCATTTTTAACTCTTTTATGCTTTATTCGTAACGCAGTTAAAACTTATGCATGTAATATTTCATCCTCCAGATGCATCCAAGTATAGTTATCATAGTAACTTTTGCACCCTTATAATTTAAATCATAAAATATTACTCCCATAACATTCATCCCCTTTTCTTTCTCACCTCGTATCAAACACAACCTTAGCAGTGAGATTTGGTGGACCTTATATTATATCAACCAAGCGGTCGTTCAGACGAGTTTGGACGCATTGGGACTATAAGACCAATAGGTTCCCACGCATGTGCACCAACAGTGACACCGCTTTCCTTTTGCTTGAACCTTTGCAATCTCTCAGCCTATTTCTATAGCATACCTTAATGTTGGTCCATACGAGTTGAAAGGCTTTGTGGCAATAAGACCAATTGATCCACACGCAAGCCCAACGACTGTGGCAACATTACCCTTTCACCCCAAAACATTCTCGGCATAGTGTTTTATAGTGTCTTGTGATATTTATAAATAGTGTCATTTTTAACTCTTTTATGCTTTATTCGTAACGCAGTTAAAACTTATGCATGTAATATTTCATCCTCCAGATGCATCCAAGTATAGTTATCATAAAAACTTTTGCACCCTTATAATTTAAATCATAAAATATTACTCCCATAACATTCATCCCCTTTTCTTTCTCACCTCGTATCAAACACAACCTTAGCAGTGAGATTTGGTGGACCTTATATTATATCAACCAAGCGGTCGTTCACACGAGTTTGGACGCATTGGGACTATAAGACCAATAGGTTCCCACGCATGTGCACCAACAGTGACACCGCTTTCCTTTTGCTCGAACCTTTGCAATCTCTCAGCCTATTTCTATAGCATACCTTAATGTTGGTCCATACGAGTTGAAAGGCTTTGTGGCAATAAGACCAATTGATCCACACGCAAGCCCAATGACTGTGGCAACATTACCCTTTCACCCCAAAACATTCTCGGCATAGTGTTTTATAGTGTCTTGTGATATTTATAAATAGTGTCATTTTTAACTCTTTTATGCTTTATTCGTAACGCAGTTAAAACTTATGCATGTAATATTTCATCGTCCAGATGCATCCAAGTATAGTTATCATAAAAACTTTTGCACCCTTATAATTTAAATCATAAAATATTACTCACATGACATTCATCCCCTTTTCTTTCTCACGTTGTATCAAACACAACCTTAGCAACACAACCTTAGCAGTGAGATTTGGTGGACCTTATATTACATCAACCAAGCGGTGGTTCACACGAGTTTGGACACATTGGGACTATAAGACCAATAGGTTCCCACGCATGTGCACCAACAGTGACACCGCTTTCCTTTTGCCCGAACCTTTGCAATCTCTCAATCTATTTCTGTAGCACACCTTAATGTTGGTCCATACGAGTCGAAAGGCTTTGTGGCAACAAGACCAGCTGATCCACATGCAAGCCCAACTACTGTGGCAACATTACCCTTTCACCCCAAAACATTCTCAGCATAGTGTTTTATAGTGTCTTGTGATATGTATAAATAGTGTCATTTTTAACTCTTTTATGCTTTATTCGTAACGCAGTTAAAACTTATGCATGTAATATTTCATCCTCCAGATGCATCCAAGTATAGTTATCATAAAAACTTTTGCACCCTTATAATTTAAATCATAAAATATTACTCCCATAACATTCACCCCCTTTTCTTTCTCACCTCGTATCAAACACAACCTTAGCAGTGAGATTTGGTGGACCTTATATTACATCAACCAAGTGGTGGTTCACACGAGTTTGGACGCATTGGGACTATAAGACCAATAGGTTCCCACGCATGTGCACCAACAGTGACACCGCTTTCCTTTTGCTCGAACCTTTGCAATCTCTAAGCCTATTTTTGTAGCATACCTTAATGTTGGTCCATACGAGTTGAAAGGCTTTGTGGCAACAAGACCAGTTGATCCACACGCAAGCCCAACGACTGTGGCAACATTACCCTTTCAACCCAAAACATTCTCGGCATAGTGTTTTATAGTGTCTTGTGATATTTATAAATAGTGTCTTTTTTAACTCTTTTATGCTTTATTCGTAACGCAGTTAAAACTTATGCATGTAATATTTCATCCTCCAGATGCATCCAAGTATAGTTATCATAAAAACTTTTGCACCCTTATAATTTAAATCATAAAATATTACTCCCATAACATTCATCCCCTTTTCTTTCTCACCTCGTATCAAACACAACTTTAGCAGTGAGATTTGGTGGACCTTATATTACATCAACCAAGCGGTGGTTCACACGAGTTTGGACACATTGGGACTATAAGACCAATAGGTTCCCACGCATGTGCACCAACAGTGACACCGCTTTCCTTTTGCTTGAACCTTTGCAATCTCTCAGCCTATTTCTGTAGCACACCTTAATATTGGTCCATACGAGTCAAAAGGCTTTGTGGCAACAAGACCAGTTGATCCACACGCAAGCCCATAGACTGTGACAACGTTTCCTTTTTACCCCAAAACTTTCTCAGCATAGTGTTTTATAGTGTCTTGTGATATGTATAAATAGTGTCATTTTTACCTCTTTTTTACTTTGCTTCTTACGCAGTTAAATCTTATGCCTGTAATATTATACCCTTTAGATACAGCAAAGTATAGTTATCATAAAAACTTTTACACTCTTAGAATTTACATCATAAAAGATTACTCTCATAACATTGACCCCCCCTTTTTTTTTTCACTTCGTATCAAATACAACCTTACTAGTGAGATTTGGTTGACCTTATATTACGTCAACCAAATGGTGGTTCACACGAGTTTGGACACATTGGGACCATAAGACCAATAGGTTCCCACGCATGTGCACCAACAGTGACACCGCTTTCCTTTTGCTCGAACCTTTGCAATCTCTCAGCCTATTTATGTAGCATACCTTAATGTTGGTCCATACGAGTCAAAAGGCTTTGTGGCAATAAGACCAGCTGATCCACATGCAAGCCCAACGACTGTGGCAACATTACCCTTTCACCCCAAAACCTTCTCAGCATAGTGTTTTATAGTGTCTTATGATATGTATAAATAGTGTCATTTTTAACTCTTTTATGCTTTATTCGTAACGCAGTTAAAACTTATGCATGTAATATTTCATCCTCCAGATGCATCCAAGTATAGTTATCATAAAAACTTTTGCACCGTTATAATTTAAATCATAAAATATTACTCCCATAACATTCACCCCCTTTTCTTTCTCACGTTGTATCAAACACAACCTTAGTAGTGAGATTTGGTGGACCTTATATTACATCAACCAAGTGGTGGTTCACACGAGTTTGGACACATTGGGACTATAAGACCAATAGGTTCCCACGCATGTGCACCAACAGTGACACCGCTTTCCTTTTGCTCGAACCTTTGCAATCTCTCAGCCTATTTCTATAGCATACCTTAATGTTGGTCCATACGAGTTGAAAGGCTTTGTGGCAACAAGACCAGTTGATCCACACGCAAGCCCAACGACTGTGGCAACATTACCCTTTCACCCCAAAACATTCTCGGCATAGTGTTTTATAGTGTCTTGTGATATTTATAAATAGTGTCATTTTTAACTCTTTTATGCTTTATTCATAACGCAGTTAAAACTTATGCATGTAATATTTCATCCTCCAGATGCATCCAAGTATAGTTATCATAAAAACTTTTGCACCCTTATAATTTAAATCATAAAATATTACTCCCATAACATTCACCCCCTTTTCTTTCTCACCTCGTATCAAACACAACCTTAGCAGTGAGATTTGGTGGACCTTATATTACATTAACCAAGTGGTGGTTCACACGAGTTTGGACACATTGGGACTATAAGACCAATAGGTTCCCACGCATGTGCACCAACAGTGACACCGCTTTCCTTTTGCTCGAACCTTTGCAATCTCTCAGCCTATTTCTGTAGCATACCTTAATGTTGGTCCATACGAGTTGAAAGGCTTTGTGGCAACAAGACCACCTGATCCACACGCAAGCCCAAAGACTGTGGCAACATTACCCTTTCACCCCAAAACATTCTCAGCATAGTGTTTTATAGTGTCTTGTGATATGTATAAATAGTGTCATTTTTAACTCTTTTATGCTTTATTCGTAACGCAGTTAAAACTTATGCATGTAATATTTCATCCTCCAGATGCATCCAAGTATAGTTATCATAAAAACTTTTGCACCGTTATAATTTAAATCATAAAATATTACTCCCATAACATTCACCCCCTTTTCTTTCTCACCTCGTATCAAACACAACCTTAGCAACACAACCTTAGCAGTGAGATTTGGTGGACCTTATATTACATCAACCAAGTGGTGGTTCACACGAGTTTGGACACATTGGGACTATAAGACCAATAGGTTCCCACGCATGTGCACCAACAGTGACACCGCTTTCCTTTTGCTCGAACCTTTGCAATCTCTCACCTATTTCTGCAGCATACCTTAATGTTGGTCCATACGAGTTGAAAGGCTTTGTGGCAACAAGACCAGTTGATCCACACGCAAGCCCAACGACTGTGGCAACATTACCCTTTCACCCCAAAACATTCTCGGCATAGTGTTTTATAGTGTCTTGTGATATGTATAAATAGTGCCATTTTTAACTCTTTTATGCTTTATTCGTAACGCAATTAAAACTTATGCATGTAATATTTCATCCTCCAGATGCATCCAAGTATAGTTATCATAAAAACTTTTGCACCCTTATAATTTAAATCATAAAATATTACTCCCATAACATTCACCCCCTTTTCTTTCTCACCTCGTACCAAACACAACCTTAGCAGTGAGATTTGGTGGACCTTATATTACATCAACCAAGTGGTGGTTCACACGAGTTTGGACGCATTGGGACTATAAGACCAATAGGTTCCCACGCATGTGCACCAACAGTGACACCGCTTTCCTTTTGCTCGAACCTTTGCAATCTCTCAGCCTATTTCTATAGCATACCTTAATGTTGGTCCATACGAGTTGAAAGGCTTTGTGGCAACAAGACCAATTGATCCACACGCAAGCCCAACGACTGTGGCAACATTACCCTTTCACCCCAAAACATTCTCGGCATAGTGTTTTATAGTGTCTTGTGATATTTATAAATAGTGTCATTTTTAACTCTTTTATGCTTTATTCGTAACGCGATTAAAACTTATGCATGTAATATTTCATCGTCCAGATGCATCCAAGTATAGTTATCATAAAAACTTTTGCACCCTTATAATTTAAATCATAAAATATTACTCCCATGACATTCATCCCCTTTTCTTTCTCACCTCGTATCAAACACAACCTTAGCAGTGAGATTTGGTGGACCTTATATTACATCAACCAAGCGGTGGTTCACACGAGTTTGGACACATTGGGACTATAAGACCAATAGGTTCCCACGCATGTGCACCAACAGTGACACCGCTTTCCTTTTGCTTGAACCTTTGCAATCTCTCAGCCTATTTCTGTAGCACACCTTAATGTTGGTCCATACGAGTCAAAAGGCTTTGTGGCAACAAGACCAGTTGATCCACACGCAAGCCCATAGACTGTGACAACGTTTCCTTTTTACCCCAAAACTTTCTCAGCATAGTGTTTTATAGTGTCTTGTGATATGTATAAATAGTGTCATTTTTACCTCTTTTTTACTTTGCTTCTTACGCAGTTAAATCTTATGCCTGTAATATTATACCTTTCAGATACAGCAAAGTATAGTTATCATAAAAACTTTTACACTCTTAGAATTTACATCATAAAAGATTACTCTCATAACATTGTCCCCCCCTTTTTTTTTTCACCTCGTATCAAACACAACCTTAGTAGTGAGATTTGGTTGACCTTATATTACGTCAACCAAATGGTGGTTCACACGAGTTTGGACACATTGGGACTATAAGACCAATAGGTTCCCACGCATGTGCACCAACAGTGACACCGCTTTCCTTTTGCTCGAACCTTTGCAATCTCTCAGCCTATTTATGTAGCATACCTTAATGTTGGTCCATACGAGTCAAAAGGCTTTGTGGCAATAAGACCAGCTGATCCACATGCAAGCCCAACGACTGTGGCAACATTACCCTTTCACCCCAAAACCTTCTCAGCATAGTGTTTTATAGTGTCTTATGATATGTATAAATAGTGTCATTTTTAACTCTTTTATGCTTTATTAGTAACGCAGTTAAAACTTATGCATGTAATATTTCATCCTCCAGATGCATCCAAGTATAGTTATCATAAAAACTTTTGCACCGTTATAATTTAAATCATAAAATATTACTCCCATAACATTCACCCCCTTTTCTTTCTCACGTTGTATCAAACACAACCTTAGCAGTGAGATTTGGTGGACCTTATATTACATCAACCAAGTGGTGGTTCACACGAGTTTGGACACATTGGGACTATAAGACCAATAGGTTCCCACGCATGTGCACCAACAGTGACACCGCTTTCCTTTTGCTCGAACCTTTGCAATCTCTCAGCCTATTTCTATAGCATACCTTAATGTTGGTCCATACGAGTTGAAAGGCTTTGTGGCAACAAGACCAGTTGATCCACACGCAAGCCCAACGACTGTGGCAACATTACCCTTTCACCCCAAAACATTCTCGGCATAGTGTTTTATAGTGTCTTGTGATATTTATAAATAGTGTCATTTTTAACTCTTTTATGCTTTATTCGTAACGCAGTTAAAACTTATGCATGTAATATTTCATCCTCCAGATGCATCCAAGTATAGTTATCATAAAAACTTTTGCACCCTTATAATTTAAATCATAAAATATTACTCCCATAACATTCACCCCCTTTTCTTTCTCACCTCGTATCAAACACAACCTTAGCAGTGAGATTTGGTGGACCTTATATTACATTAACCAAGTGGTGGTTCACACGAGTTTGGACACATTGGGACTATAAGACCAATAGGTTCCCACGCATGTGCACCAACAGTGACACCGCTTTCCTTTTGCTCGAACCTTTGCAATCTCTCAGCCTATTTCTGTAGCATACCTTAATGTTGGTCCATACGAGTTGAAAGGCTTTGTGGCAACAAGACCAGTTGATCCACACGCAAGCCCAACGACTGTGGCAACATTACCCTTTCACCCCAAAACATTCTCGGCATAGTGTTTTATAGTGTCTTGTGATATTTATAAATAGTGTCATTTTTAACTCTTTTATGCTTTATTCGTAACGCAGTTAAAACTTATGCATGTAATATTTCATCCTCCAGATGCATCCAAGTATAGTTATCATAAAAACTTTTGCACCCTTATAATTTAAATCATAAAATATTACTCCCATAACATTCACCCCCTTTTCTTTCTCACCTCGTATCAAACACAACCTTAGCAGTGAGATTTGGTGGACCTTATATTACATTAACCAAGTGGTGGTTCACACGAGTTTGGACACATTGGGACTATAAGACCAATAGGTTCCCACGCATGTGCACCAACAGTGACACCGCTTTCCTTTTGCTCGAACCTTTGCAATCTCTCAGCCTATTTCTGTAGCATACCTTAATGTTGGTCCATACGAGTTGAAAGGCTTTGTGGCAACAAGACCAGCTGATCCACATGCAAGCCCAACGACTGTGGCAACATTACCCTTTCACCCCAAAACCTTCTCAGCATAGTGTTTTATAGTGTCTTGTGATATGTATAAATAGTGCCATTTTTAACTCTTTTATGCTTTATTCGTAACGCAGTTAAAACTTATGCATGTAATATTTCATCCTCCAGATGCATCCAAGTATAGTTATCATAAAAACTTTTGCACCGTTATAATTTAAATCATAAAATATTACTCCCATAACATTCACCCCCTTTTCTTTCTCACCTCATACCAAACACAACCTTAGCAGTGAGATTTGGTGGACCTTATATTACATCAACCAAGTGGTGGTTCACACGAGTTTGGACGCATTGGGACTATAAGACCAATAGGTTCCCACGCATGTGCACCAACAGTGACACCGCTTTCCTTTTGCTCGAACCTTTGCAATCTCTAAGCCTATTTTTGTAGCATACCTTAATGTTGGTCCATACGAGTTGAAAGGCTTTGTGGCAACAAGACCAATTGATCCACACGCAAGCCCAACGACTGTGGCAACATTACCCTTTCACCCCAAAACATTCTCGGCATAGTGTTTTATAGTGTCTTGTGATATTTATAAATAGTGTCATTTTTAACTCTTTTATGCTTTATTCGTAACGCAGTTAAAACTTATGCATGTAATATTTCATCCTCCAGATGCATCCAAGTATAGTTATCATAAAAACTTTTGCACCCTTATAATTTAAATCATAAAATATTACTCCCATAACATTCATCCCCTTTTCTTTCTCACCTCGTATCAAACACAACCTTAGCAGTGAGATTTGGTGGACCTTATATTACATCAACCAAGCGGTGGTTCACACGAGTTTGGACACATTGGGACTATAAGACCAATAGGTTCCCACGCATGTGCACCAACAGTGACACCGCTTTCCTTTTGCTTGAACCTCTGCAATCTCTCAGCCTATTTCTGTAGCACACCTTAATGTTGGTCCATACGAGTCAAAAGGCTTTGTGGCAACAAGACCAGTTGATCCACACGCAAGCCCATAGACTGTGACAACGTTTCCTTTTTACCCCAAAACTTTCTCAGCATAGTGTTTTATAGTGTCTTGTGATATGTATAAATAGTGTCATTTTTACCTCTTTTTTACTTTGCTTCTTACGCAGTTAAATCTTATGCCTGTAATATTATACCCTTTAGATACAGCAAAGTATAGTTATCATAAAAACTTTTACACTCTTAGAATTTACATCATAAAAGATTACTCTCATAACATTGACCCCCCTTTTTTTTTCACCTTGTATCAAACACAACCTTAGTAGTGAGATTTGGTTGACCTTATATTACGTCAACCAAATGGTGGTTCACACGAGTTTGGACACATTGGGACTATAAGACCAATAGGTTCCCACGCATGTGCACCAACAGTGACACCGCTTTCCTTTTGCTCGAACCTTTGCAATCTCTCAGCCTATTTCTGTAGCATACCTTAATGTTGGTCCATACGAGTCAAAAGGCTTTGTGGCAACAAGACCAGCTGATCCACATGCAAGCCCATCAACTGTGGCAACATTACCCTTTCACCCCAAAACATTCTCAGCATAGTGTTTTATAGTGTCTTGTGATATGTATAAATAGTGTCATTTTTAACTCTTTTATGCTTTATTTGTAATGCAATTAAAACTTATGCATTTAATATTTCATCCTCCGGATGCATCCAAGTATAGTTATCATAAAAACTTTTGCACCCTTATAATTTAAATCATAAAATATTACTCCCATAACATTCACCCCTTTTTCTTTCTCACCTCATACCAAACACAACCTTAGCAGTGAGATTTGGTGGACCTTATATTACATCAACCAAGTGGTGGTTCACACGAGTTTGGACGCATTGGGACTATAAGACCAATAGGTTCCCACGCATGTGCACCAACAGTGACACCGCTTTCCTTTTGCTCGAACCTTTGCAATCTCTCAGCCTATTTCTATAGCATACCTTAATGTTGGTCCATACGAGTTGAAAGGCTTTGTGGCAACAAGACCAGTTGATCCACACGCAAGCCCAACGACTGTGGCAACATTACCCTTTCACCCCAAAACATTCTCGGCATAGTGTTTTATAGTGTCTTGTGATATTTATAAATAGTGTCATTTTTAACTCTTTTATGCTTTATTCGTAACGCGATTAAAACTTATGCATGTAATATTTCATCCTCCAGATGCATCCAAGTATAGTTATCATAAAAACTTTTGCACCCTTATAATTTAAATCATAAAATATTACTCCCATAACATTCACCCCCTTTTCTTTCTCACCTCGTATCAAACACAACCTTAGCAGTGAGATTTGGTGGACCTTATATTACATCAACCAAGTGGTGGTTCACACGAGTTTGGACACATTGGGACTATAAGACCAATAGGTTCCCACGCATGTGCACCAACAGTGACACCGCTTTCCTTTTGCCCGAACCTTTGCAATCTCTCAGCCTATTTCTGTAGCACACCTTAATGTTGGTCCATACGAGTCAAAAGGCTTTGTGGCAACAAGACCAGTTGATCCACACGCAAGCCCATCGACTGTGGCAACATTACCCTTTCACCCCAAAACATTCTCAGCATAGTGTTTTATAGTGTCTTGTGATATGTATAAATAGTGTCATTTTTAACTCTTTTATGCTTTATTCGTAATGCAGTTAAAACTTATGCATGTAATATTTCATCCTCGAGATACATCCAAGTATAGTTATCATAAAAACTTTTACACCCTTATAATTTACATCATAAAATATTACTCCCATAACATTCACCCCCTTTTTTTTTCACCTCGTATCAAACACAACCTTAGCAGTGAGATTTGGTGGACCTTATATTACATCAACCAAGTGGTGGTTCACACGAGTTTGGACACATTGGGACTATAAGACCAATAGGTTCCCATGCATGTGCACCAACAGTGACACCGCTTTCCTTTTGCTCGAACCTTTGCAATCTCTCAGCCTATTTCTGTAGCATACCTTAATGTTGGTCCATACGAGTGAAAGGCTTTGTGGCAACAAGACCAGTTGATCCACACGCAAGCCCAACGACTGTGGCAACATTACCCTTTCACCCCAAAACATTCTCAGCATAGTGTTTTATAGTGTCTTGTGATATGTATAAATAGTGTCATTTTTAACTCTTTTATGCTTTATTCGTAACGCAGTTAAAACTTATGCATGTAATATTTCATCCTCCAGATGCATCCAAGTATAGTTATCATAAAAACTTTTGCACCCTTATAATTTAAATCATAAAATATTACTCCCATAACATTCATCCCCTTTTCTTTCTCACCTCGTATCAAACACAACCTTAGTAGTGAGATTTGGTGGACCTTATATTACATCAACCAAGTGGTGGTTCACACGAGTTTGGACACATTGGGACTATAAGACCAATAGGTTCCCACGCATGTGCACCAACAGTGACACCGCTTTCCTTTTGCTCGAACCTTTGCAATCTCTCAGGTTATTTCTGTAGCACACCTTAATGTTGGTCCATACGAGTCAAAAGGCTTTATGGAAACAAGACCAATTGATCCACACGCAAGCCCATCGACTGTGGCAATATTATGCTTTTACCCCAAAATATTCTCAGCATAGTTTTTATAGTGTCTTGTGAT
Organism: Metroxylon sagu; assembly: GCA_017589505.3. NCBI lineage: Eukaryota > Viridiplantae > Streptophyta > Magnoliopsida > Arecales > Arecaceae > Metroxylon > Metroxylon sagu. The sequence goes on from JACVBY030000186.1 coordinate 61,426, forward strand.
ATGTATAAATAGTGTCATTTTTAACTCTTTTATGCTTTATTCGTAACGCAGTTAAAACTTATGCATGTAATATTTCATCCTCCAAATACATCCAAGTATAGTTATCATAAAAACTTTTACACCCTTATAATTTACATCATAAAATATTACTCCCGTAACATTCACCCCCTTTTTTTTATCACCTCGTATCAAACACAACCTTAGCAGTGAGATTTGGTGGACCTTATATTACATCAACCAAGTGGTGGTTCACACGAGTTTGGACACATTGGGACTATAAGACCAATAGGTTCCCATGCATGTGCACCAACAGTGACACCGCTTTCCTTTTGCTTGAACCTTTGCAATCTCTCAGCCTATTTCTATAGCACACCTTAATGTTGGTCCATACGAGTCAAAAGGCTTTGTGGCAACAAGACTAGTTGATCCACACGCAAGCCCATCGACTGTGGCAACGTTACCCTTTTACCCCAAAACATTCTCAGCATAGTGTTTTATAGTGTCTTATCATATGTATAAATAGTGTCATTTTTAACTCTTTTATGCTTTATTCTTACGCAGCTTAAAACTTATGCATGTAATATTTCAACCTCCAAATACAGCAAAGTATAGTTATCATAAAAACTTTTACACTCTTAGAATTTACATCATAAAATATTACTCCCATAACATTGACCCCTTTTTTTTTTTTCACCTCGTATCAAACACAACCTTAGTAGTGAGATTTGGTGGACCTTATATTACATCAACCAAGTGGTGGTTCACACGAGTTTGGACACATTGGGACTATAAGACCAATAGGTTCCCACGCATGTGCACCAACAGTGACACCGCTTTCCTTTTGCTCGAACCTTTGCAATCTCTCAGCCTATTTCTGTAGCACACCTTAATGTTGGTCCATACGAGTCAAAAGGCTTTGTGGCAACAAGACCAGTTGATCCACACGCAAGCCCATCGACTGTGGCAACATTACCCTTTCACCCCAAAACATTCTCAGCATAGTGTTTTATAGTGTCTTGTGATATGTATAAATAGTGTCATTTTTAACTCTTTTATGCTTTATTCGTAACGCAGTTAAAACTTATGCATGTAATATTTCATCCTCCAGATGCATCCAAGTATAGTTATCATAAAAACTTTTGCACCCTTATAATTTAAATCATAAAATATTACTCCCATAACATTCATCCCCTTTTCTTTCTCACCTCGTATCAAACACAACCTTAGCAGTGAGATTTGGTGGACCTTATATTACATCAACCAAGCGGTGGTTCACACGAGTTTGGACACATTGGGACTATAAGACCAATAGGTTCCCACGCATGTGCACCAACAGTGACACCGCTTTCCTTTTGCTCGAACCTTTGCAATCTCTCAGCCTATTTCTATAGCATACCTTAATGTTGGTCCATACGAGTTGAAAGGCTTTGTGGCAACAAGACCAATTGATCCACACGCAAGCCCAACGACTGTGGCAACATTACCCTTTCACCCCAAAACATTCTCGGCATAGTGTTTTATAGTGTCTTGTGATATTTATAAATAGTGTCATTTTTAACTCTTTTATGCTTTATTCGTAACGCAGTTAAAACTTATGCATGTAATATTTCATCGTCCAGATGCATCCAAGTATAGTTATCATAAAAACTTTTGCACCCTTATAATTTAAATCATAAAATATTACTCCCATGACATTCATCCCCTTTTCTTTCTCACCTCGTATCAAACACAACCTTAGCAGTGAGATTTGGTGGACCTTATATTACATCAACCAAGCGGTGGTTCACACGAGTTTGGACACATTGGGACTATAAGACCAATAGGTTCCCACGCATGTGCACCAACAGTGACACCGCTTTCCTTTTGCTTGAACCTTTGCAATCTCTGAGCCTATTTCTGTAGCACACCTTAATATTGGTCCATACGAGTCAAAAGGCTTTGTGGCAACAAGACAAGTTGATCCACACGCAAGCCCATAGACTGTGACAACGTTTCCTTTTTACCCCAAAACTTTCTCAGCATAGTGTTTTATAGTGTCTTGTGATATGTATAAATAGTGTCATTGTTACCTCTTTTTTACTTTGCTTCTTACGCAGTTAAATCTTATGCCTGTAATATTATACCGTTCAGATACAACAAAGTATAGTTATCATAAAAACTTTTACACTCTTAGAATTTAAATCATAAAAGATTACTCTCATAACATTGACCCCCCCTTTTTTTTTCACCTTGTATCAAACACAACCTTAGTAGTGAGATTTGGTTGACCTTATATTACGTCAACCAAATGGTGGTTCACACGAGTTTGGAAACATTGGGACTATAAGACCAATAGGTTCCCACGCATGTGCACCAACAGTGACACCGCTTTCCTTTTGCTCAAACCTTTGCAATCTCTCAGCCTATTTCTGTAGCATACCTTAATGTTGGTCCATACGAGTTGAAAGGCTTTGTGGCAACAAGACAAGTTGATCCACACGCAAGCCCAACGACTGTGGCAACATTACCCTTTCACCCTAAAACATTCTCGGCATAGTGTTATATAGTGTCTTGTCATATTTATAATTAGTGTCATTTTTACCTCTTTTATGCTTTATTCATAACGCAGTTAAAACTTATGCATGTAATATTTAATCCTCTAAATGCATCCAAGTATAGTTATCATAAAAACTTTTGCACCCTTATAATTTAAATCATAAAATATTACACCCATAACATTCACCCCCTTTTCTTTCTCACGTTGTATCAAACACAACCTTAGCAGTGAGATTTGGTGGACCTTATATTACATTAACCAAGTGGTGGTTCACACGAGTTTGGACACATTGGGACTATAAGACCAATAGGTTCCCACGCATGTGCACCAACAGTGACACCGCTTTCCTTTTGCTCGAACCTTTGCAATCTCTCAGCCTATTTCTGTAGCATACCTTAATGTTGGTCCATACGAGTTGAAAGGCTTTGTGGCAACAAGACAAGTTGATCCACACGCAAGCCCAACGACTGTGGCAACATTACCCTTTCACCCCAAAACATTCTCGGCATAGTGTTATATAGTGTCTTGTGATATTTATAAATAGTGTCATTTTTAACTCTTTTATGCTTTATTCGTAACGCAGTTAAAACTTATGCATGTAATATTTAATCCTCCAAATGCATCCAAGTATAGTTCTCATAAAAACTTTTGCACCCTTATAATTTAAATCATAAAATATTACACCCATAACATTCACCCCCTTTTCTTTCTCACGTTGTATCAAGCACAACCTTAGTAGTGAGATTTGGTGGACCTTATATTACATTAACCAAGTGGTGGTTAACACGAGTTTGGACACATTGGAACTATAAGACCAATAGGTTCCCACGCATGTGCACCAACAGTGACACCGCTTTCCTTTTGCTCGAACCTTTGCAATCTCTCAGCCTATTTCTGTAGCATACCTTAATATTGGTCCATACGAGTCAAAAGGCTTTGTGGCAACAAGACCAGCTGATCCACACGCAAGCCCAACGACTGTGGCAACATTACCCTTTCACCCCAAAACATTCTCAGCGTAGTATTTTATAGTATCTTGTGATATGTATAAATTGTGTCATTTTTAACTCTTATGCTTTATTCGTAACGCAGTTAAAACTTATGCCTATAATATTATACCCTACAGATACAGGAAAGTATAGTTATTCGAAAAACTTTTATACTCTTAGAATTTACATCATAAAATATTACTCCCAAAACATTGACCCCCTTTTTTTTTTCACCTCGTATCAAAGACAACCTTAGTAGTGAGATTCGGTGGACCTTATATTACATCAACCAAGCGGTGGTTCACATGAGTTTGGACACATTGGGACTATAAGACCAATAGATTCCCACGCATGTGCACCAAAAGTGACACCGCTTTCCTTTTGACCGAATCTTTGCAATCTCTTAGCCTATTTTTATAGCACACCTTAATGTTGGTCCCTACGAGTCTAAAGGCTTTGTGGCAAGAAGACCAATTGATCCACATGCAAGCCCATCGACTGTGGCAACGTTACCGTTTTACCCCAAAACATTCTCGGCATAGTGTTTTATAATGTCTTGTGATATGTATAAATAGTGTCATTTTTATATCTTTTATACTTTGCTCGTAACGTAGTTATATCTTATGCCTGTAATATTATACCCTCCAGATACAGCAAAATATAGTTATCATAAAAACTTTTGCACCCTTATAATTTAAATCATAAAATATTACTCCCATGACATTCATCCCCTTTTCTTTCTCACCTCGTATCAAACACAACCTTAGCAGTGAGATTTGGTGGACCTTATATTACATCAACCAAGCGGTGGTTCATACGAGTTTGGACACATTGGGACTATAAGACCAATAGGTTCCAACGCATGTGCACCAACAGTGACACCGCTTTCCTTTTGCTTGAACCTTTGCAATCTCTCAGCCTATTTCTGTAGCACACCTTAATATTGGTCCATACGAGTCAAAAGGCTTTGTGGCAACAAGACCAGTTGATCCACACGCAAGCCCATAGACTGTGACAACGTTTCCTTTTTTCCTCAAAACTTTCTCAGCATAGTGTTTTATAGTGTCTTGTGATATGTATAAATAGTTTCATTGTTACCTCTTTTATACTTTGCTTCTTACGTAGTTAAATCTTATGCCTGTAATATTATACCCTTCAGATATAGCAAAGTATAGTTATCATAAAAACTTTTACACTCTTAGAATTTACATCATAAAAGATTACTCCCATAACATTGACCCCTCCATTTTTTTTTCACCTTGTATCAAACACAACCTTAGCGTTGAGATTTGGTTGACCTTATATTACGTCAACCAAATGGTGGTTCAAACGAGTTTGGACACATTGGGACTATAAGACCAATAGGTTCCCACGCATGTGCACCAACAGTGACACCGCTTTCCTTTTTTCCAAACCTTTGCAATCTCTCAGCCTAGTTCTGTAGCATACCTTAATGTTGGTCCATACGAGTCAAAAGGCTTTGTGGCAACAAGACCAGCTGATCCACACGCAAGCCCAACGACTGTGGCAACATTATCCTTTCACCCCAAAACATTCTCGGCATAGTGTTATATAGTGTCTTGTGACATTTATAAATAGTGTCATTTTTAACTCTTTTATGCTTTATTCGTAACGCAGTTAAAACTTATGCATGTAATATTTCATCCTCCAGATGCATCCAAGTATAGTTATCATAATAACTTTTGCACCCTTATAATTTAAATCATAAAATATTACTCCCATAACATTCATCCCCTTTTCTTTCTCACCTCGTATCAAACACAACCTTAGCAGTGAGATTTGGTGGACCTTATATTATATCAACCAAGCGGTCGTTCAAACGAGTTTGGACGCATTGGGACTATAAGACCAATAGGTTCCCACACATGTGCACCAACAGTGACACCGCTTTCCTTTTGCTCGAACCTTTGCAATCTCTCAGCCTATTTCTATAGCATACCTTAATGTTGGTCCATACGAGTTGAAAGGCTTTGTGGCAATAAAACCAATTGATCCACACGCAAGCCCAACGACTGTGGCAACATTACCCTTTCACCCTAAAACATTCTCGGCATAGTGTTATATAGTATCTTGTGATATTTATAATTAGTGTCATTTTTACCTCTTTTATGCTTTATTCATAACGCAGTTAAAACTTATGCATGTAATATTTAATCCTCTAAATGCATCCAAGTATAGTTATCATAAAAACTTTTGCACCCTTATAATTTAAATCATAAAATATTACACCCATAACATTCACCCCCTTTTCTTTCTCACGCTGTATCAAACACAACCTTAGCAGTGAGATTTGGTGGACCTTATATTACATTAACCAAGTGGTGGTTCACACGAGTTTGGACACATTGGGACTATAAGACCAATAGGTTCCCACACATGTGCACCAACAGTGACACCGCTTTCCTTTTGCTCGAACCTTTGCAATCTCTCAGCCTATTTCTATAGCATACCTTAATGTTGGTCCATACGAGTTGAAAGGCTTTGTGGCAATAAAACCAATTGATCCACACGCAAGCCCAACGACTGTGGCAACATTACCCTTTCACCCCAAAACATTCTCGGCATAGTGTTTTATAGTGTCTTGTGATATTTATAAATAGTGTCATTTTTAACTCTTTTATGCTTTATTCGTAATGCAGTTAAAACTTATGCATGTAATATTTCATCGTCCAGATGCATCCAAGTATAGTTATCATAAAAACTTTTGCACCCTTATAATTTAAATCATAAAATATTACTCCCATGACATTCATCCCCTTTTCTTTCTCACCTCGTATCAAACACAACCTTAGCAGTGAGATTTGGTGGACCTTATATTACATCAACCAAGTGGTGGTTCACACGAGTTTGGACACATTGGGACTATAAGACCAATAGGTTCCCACACATGTGCACCAATAGTGACACCGCTTTCCTTTTGCTTGAACCTTTGCAATCTCTCAGCTTATTTCTGTAGCACACCTTAATATTGGTCCATACGAGTTGAAAGGCTTTGTGGCAACAAGACCAGTTGATCCACACGCAAGCCCATAGACTGTGACAACGTTTCCTTTTATCGGCACGCAAGCCCATAGACTGCGACAATGTTTCCTTTTTACCCCAAAACTTTCTCAGCATAGTGTTTTATAGTGTCTTGTGATATGTATAAATAGTGTCGTTGTTACCTCTTTTTTACTTTGCTTCTTACGCAGTTAAATCTTATGCCTGTAATATTATACCGTTCAGATACAGCAAAGTGTAGTTATCATAAAAACTTTTACACTCTTAGAATTTACATCATAAAAGATTACTCTCATAACATTGACCTCCCCTTTTTTTTTCACCTTGGAATAAACACAACCTTAGTAGTGAGATTTGGTTGACCTTATATTATGTCAACCAAATGGTGGTTCACACGAGTTTGGACACATTGGGACTATAAGACCAATAGGTTCCCATGCATGTGCACCAACTGTGACACCGCTTTCCTTTTGCTCGAACCTTTGCAATCTCTCAGCCTATTTCTGTAGCATACCTTAATGTTGGTCCATACGAGTTGAAAGGCTTTGTGGCAACAAGACCAGTTGATCCACACGCAAGCCCAACGACTGTGGCAACATTACTCTTTCACCCTAAAACATTCTCGGCATAGTGTTATATAGTGTCTTGTGATATTTATAATTAGTGTCATTTTTAACTCTTTTATGCTTTATTCGTAACGCAGTTAAAACTTATGCATGTAATATTTAATCCTCCAAATGCATCCAAGTATAGTTATTATAAAAACTTTTGCACCCTTTTAATTTAAATCATAAAATATTACACCCATAACATTCACCCCCTTTTCTTTCTCACGTTGTATCAAACACAACCTTAGCAGTGAGATTTGGTGGACCTTATATTACATTAATCAAGTGGTGGTTCACACGAGTTTGGACGCATTGGGACTATAAGACCAATAGGTTCCCACGCATGTGCACCAACAGTGACACCGCTTTCCTTTTGCTCGAACCTTTGCAATCTCTCAGCCTATTTCTGTAGCATACCTTAATGTTGGTCCATACGAGTTGAAAGGCTTTGTGGCAACAAGACAAGTTGATCCACACGCAAGCCCAACGACTGTGGCAACATTACCCTTTCACCCCAAAACATTCTCGGCATAGTGTTATATAGTGTCTTGTGATATTTATAAATAGTGTCATTTTTAACTCTTTTATGCTTTATTCGTAACGCAGTTAAAACTTATGCATGTAATATTTCATCCTCCAGAAGCATCCAAGTATAGTTATCATAAAATATTTTGCACCTTTATAATTTAAATCATAAAATATTACTCCCATAACATTCACCCCCTTTTCTTTCTCACCTCGTATCAAACACAACCTTAGCAGTGAGATTTGGTGGACCTTATATTATGTCAACCAAGTGGTGGTTCACACGAGTGGGACTATAAAACCAATAGGTTCCCACGCATGTGCACCAACAGTGACACCACTTTCCTTTTGCCCGAACCTTTGCAATCTCTCAGCCTATTTCTGTATCACATCTTAATGTTGGTCCATACGAGTCAAAAGGCTTTGTGGCAACAAGACCAGCTGATCCACACGCTAGCCCAACGACTGTGGCAGCATTACCCTTTCACCCCAAAATATTCTCAGCATAGTGTTTTATAGTATTTTGTGATATGTATAAATAGTGTCATTTTTAACTCTTATACTTTATTCGTAACGCAGTTAAAACATATGCCTATAATATTATACACTACAGATACACCAAAGTATAGTTATCATAAAAACTTTTACACTCTTAGAATTTACATCATAAAATATTACTCGCAAAACAGTGACCCCCCCCCATTTTTTTTTCACCTCGTATCAAACACAACCTTAGTAGGGAGATTTGGTGGACCTTATATTACATCAACAAAGTGGTGGTTCACAGGAGTTTGGGCACATTGGGACTATAAGACCAATAGGTTCCCTCGCATGTGCACCAAAAGTGACACCGCTTTCCTTTTGCCTGAACATTGGCAATCTCTCAGTCTATTTCTGTAGCACACCTTAATGTTGGTCCATACGAGTCAAAAGGCTTTGTGGAAACAAGACGAGTTGATCCACACGCAAGCCCATCGACTGTGGCAATGTTACCGTTTTACCCCAAAACATTCTCGGCATAGTGTTTTATAGTGTCTTGTGATATGTATAAATAGTGTCATTTTTACATCTTTTACACTTTGCTCCTAACGCAGTTATATCTTATGCCTGTAATATTATGCCCTTCAGATACAGCAAAGTATAGTTATCATAAAAACTTTTACACTCTTAGAATTTACATCATAAAATATTACTCCCTTAATGTTGACCCCCTTTTATTTTTTTTCACCTCGTATCAAACACAACCTTAGTAGTGAGATTTGGTGGACCTTATATTACATCAACCAAGCGGTGGTTCACATGAGTTTGGACACATTGGGACTATAAGACCAATACGTTCCCACACATGTGCACCAACAATGACACCGCTTTCATTTTGCTTGAACCTTTGCAATCTCTCAGCCTATTTCTGTAGCACACCTTAATGTTGGTCCATACGAGTCAAAAGGCTTTGTCGCAACAAGACCAGTTGATCCACACGCAAGCCCATAGACTGTGGCAACGTTTCCCTTTTACCCCAAAACTTTCTCAGCATAGTGTTTTATAGTGTCTTGTGATATGTATAAATAGTGTCATTTTTACCTCTTTTGTACTTTGCTTCTTATGCAGTTAAATCTTATGCCTGTAATATTATACCCTTTAGATACAGCAAAGTATAGTTATCATAAAAACTTTTACACTCTTAGAATTTACATCATAAAAGATTACTCCCATAACATTGACCCCCCCTTTTTTTTTTTTACCTCGTATCAAACACAACCTTAGTAGTGAGATTTGGTTGACCTTATATTACGTCAACCAAATGGTGGTTCACACAAGTTTGCACACATTGGGACTATAAGACCAAAAGGTTCCCACGCATGTGCACCAACAGTGACATCGCTTTCCTTTTTTTCGAACCTTTGCAATCTCTCAGCCTAGTTTTGTAGCATACCTTAATGTTGGTCCATATGAGTCAAAAGGCTTTGTGGCAACAAGACCAGCTGATCCACATGCAAGCCCAACGACTGTGGCAACATTACCCTTTCACCCCAAAACATTCTCAGCATAGTGTTTTATAGTGTCTTGTGAGATGTATAAATAGTGTCATTTTTAACTCTTTTTTGCTTTATTCGTAACGCAGTTAAAACTTAAGCATGTAATATTTCAACCTCCAGATGCATCCAAGTATAGTTATCATAATAAATTTTGCACCCTTATAATTTAAATCATAAAATATTACTCCCATAACATTCATCCCCTTTTCTTTCTCACCTCGTATCAAACACAACCTTAGCAGTGAGATTTGGTGGACCTTATATTATATCAACCAAGTGGTGGTTCACACGAGTTTGGACGCATTGGGACTATAAGACCAATAGGTTCCCACGCATGTGCACCAACAGTGACACCGCTTTCCTTTTGCTCGAACCTTTGCAATCTCTCAGCCTATTTCTGTAGCATACCTTAACGTTGGTCCATACGAGTTGAAAGGCTTTGTGGCAACAAGACCAGTTAATTCACACGCAAGCCCAATGACTGTGGCAACATTACCCTTTCATCCCAAAACATTCTCGGCATAGTGTTATATAGTGTCTTGTGATATTTATAAATAGTGTCATTTTTAACTCTTTTATGCTTTATTCGTAACGCAGTTAAAAATTACGCATGTAATATTTCATCCTCCAGATGCATCCAAGTATAATTATCATAAAAACTTTTGCACCCTTATAATTTAAATCATAAAATATTACTCCCATAACATTCACCCTCTTTTCTTTCTCACCTCGTATCAAACACAACCTTAGCAGTGAGATTTGGTGGACCTTATATTACATCAACCAAGTGGTGGTTCACACGAGTTTGGATACATTGGGACTATAAAACCAATAGGTTCCCACGCATGTGCACCAACAGTGACACCACTTTCCTTTTGCCCGAACCTTTGCAATCTCTCAGCCTATTTCTGTATCACATCTTAATGTTGGTCCATACGAGTCAAAAGGCTTTGTGACAACAAGACCAGCTGATCCAAACGCAAGCCCAACGACTGTGGCAACATTACCCTTTCACCCCAAAACATTCTCAGCGTAGTATTTTATAGTATCTTGTGATATGTATAAATTGTGTCATTTTTAACTCTTATGCTTTATTCGTAGCGCAGTTAAAACTTATGCCTATAATATTATACCCTACAGATATAGGAAAGTATAGTTATTAGAAAAACTTTTACACTCTTAGAATTTACATCATAAAATATTACTCCCAAAACATTGACCCCCTTTCTTTTTTCACCTCGTATCAAAGACAACCTTAGTCGTGAGATTTGGTGGACCTTATATTACATCAACCAAGCGGTGGTTCACATGAGTTTGGACACATTGGGACTATAAGACCAATAGATTCCCACGCATGTGCATCAAAAGTGACACCGCTTTCCTTTTGCCCAAACCTTTGCAATCTCTTAGCCTATTTTTATAGCGCACCTTAATGTTGGTCCATACGAGTCTAAAGGCTTTGTGGCAAGAAGACCAATTGATCCACATGCAAGCCCATCGACTGTGGCAACGTTACCGTTTTACCCCAAAACATTCTCGGCATAGTGTTTTATAATGTCTTGTGATATGTATAAATAGTGTCATTTTTATATCTTTTATACTTTGCTCCTAACGTAGTTATATCTTATGCCTCTAATATTATACCCTCCAGATACAACAAAGTATAGTTATCGTAAAAACTTTTACACTCTTAGAATTTACATCATAAAATATTACTACCAAAACATTGACCCCCCCCTTTTTTTTTTCAACTCGTATCAAACACAACCTTAGTAGTGAGATTTGGTGGACCTTATATTACGTCAACAAAGCGGTGGTTCACATGAGTTTGGACACATTGGGACTATAAGACCAATAGGTTCCCATGCATGTGCAGTAATAGTGACACCGCTTTCCTTTTACTTGAACCTTTGCAATCTCTCAGCCTATTTCTGTAGCACACCTTAATGTTGGTCCATACGAGTCAAAAGGCTTTGTGGCAACAAGACCAGTTGATCCACACGCAAGCCTATAGACTGTGGCAACGTTTCCCTTTTACCCCAAAACTTTCTCAGCATAGTGTTTTATAGTGTCTTGTGATATATATAAATAGTGTCATTTTTACCTCTTTTATACTTTGCTTCTTACGCAGTTAAATCTTATGCATGTAATATTATACCCTTCAGGTACAACAAAGTATAGTTATCATAAAAACTTTTACACTCTTAGAATTTACATCATAAAAGATTACTCCCATAACATTGACCCCCCCTTTTTTTTTTCACCTCGTATCTAACACAACCTTAGTAGTGAGATTTGATTGACCTTATATTACGTCAACCAAATGGTGGTTCACACGAGTTTGGACACATTGGGACTATAAGACCAATAGATTCCCACGCATGTGCACCAACAGTGACACCGCTTTCCTTTTGCCCGAACCTTTGCAATCTCTCAGCCTATTTCTGTAGCATACCTTAATGTTGGTCCATACGAGTCAAAAGGCTTTGTGGCAACAAGACCAGCTGATCCACATGCAAGCCCAATGACTGTGGCAACATTACCCTTTTACCCCAAAACATTCTTAGCATGGTGTTTTATAGTGTCTTGTGATATGTATAAATAGTGTCATTTTTAACTCTTTTATGCTTTATTCGTAACGTAGTTAAAACTTATGCATGTAATATTTCATCCTCCAAATGCATCCAAGTATAGTTATCATAAAAACTTTTGCACCTTTATAATTTAAATAATAAAATATTACTCCCATAACATTCACCCCATTTTCTTTCTCACCTCATAGCAAACACAACCTTAGCAGTGCGATTTGGTGGACCTTATATTACATCGACCAAGTGGTGGTTCACACGAGTTTGGATGCATTGGGACTATAAGACCAATAGGTTCCCACGCATATGCACCAACAGTGACACCGCTTTCCTTTTGCTCGAACCTTTGCAATCTCTCAGCCTATTTCTATAGCATACCTTAATGTTGGTCAATACGAGTTGAAAGGCTTTGTGGCAACAAGACCAGTTGATCCACACGCAAGCCCAACGACTGTGGCAACATTACCCTTTCACCCCAAAACATTCTCGGCATAGTGTTTTATAGTGTCTTGTGATATTTATAAATAGTGTCATTTTTAACTGTTTTATGCTTTATTCGTAATGCAGTTAAAACTTATGCATGTTATATTTTATCCTTCAGATGCATCCAAGTATAGTTATCATAAAAACTTTTGCACCCTTATAATTTAAATCATAAAATATTACTCCCATAACATTCATCCCCTTTTCTTTATCACCTCGTATCAAACACAACCTTAGTAGTGAGATTTGGTGGAACTTATATTACATCAACCAAGCGGTGGTTCACACGAGTTTGGACACATTGGGACTATAAGACCAATAGGTTCCCACGCATGTGCACCAACAGTGACACCACTTTCGTTCTGCCCGAACCTTTGCAATCTCTCAGCCTATTTCTGTATCACATCTTAATGTTGGTCCATACGAGTCAAAAGGCTTTGTGGCAACAAGACCAGCTGATCCACACGCAAGCCCAACGACTGTGGCAACGTTACCCTTTCACCCCAAAACATTCTCAGTATAGTGTTTTATAGTATCTTGTGTTATATATAAATAGTGTCATTTTTACATCCCCAAAACATTCTCAGCATAGTGTTTTATAGTGTCTTGTGATATGTATAAATAGTGTCATTTTTATATCTTTTATATTTTACTCCTAACGCAGTTATATCTTATGCCTATAATATTATATCCTACAGATACGGCAAAGTATAGTTATCATAAAAACTTTTACACTCTTAGAATTTACATCATAAAATATTACTCCCAAAACATTGACCCCCCCTTTTTTTTTTTCACCTCGTATCAAACACAACCTTAGTAGTGAGATTTGGTGGACCTTATATTACGTCAACAAAGTGGTGGTTCACATGAGTTTGGACACATTGGGACTATAAGACCAATAGGTTCCCACGCATGTGCACCAACAGTGACATCGCTTTCCTTTTGCTTGAACCTTTGCAATCTCTCAACCTATTTCTGTAGCACAACTTAATGTTGGTCCATACGAGTCAAAAGGCTTTGTGGCAAAAAGACCAGTTGATCCACACGCAAGCCCATAGACTGTGGCAACGTTTCCCTTTTACCCCAAAACTTTCTCAGCATAGTGTTTTATAGTGTCTTGTGATATGTATAAATAGTGTCATTTTTACCTCTTTTATACTTTGCTTCTTACGCAGTTAAATCTTATGCCTGTAATATTATATCGTTTAGATACAGCAAAGTATAGTTATCATAAAAACTTTTACACTCTTAGAATTTACATCATAAAAGATTACTCCCATAACATTGACCCCCTTTTTTTTTTTTTCACCTCGTATCAAATACAAGCTTAGTAGTGAGATTTGGTTGACCTTATATTACGTCAACCAAATGGTGGTTCACACGAGTTTGGACACATTGGGACTATAAGACCAATAGGTTCCCACACATGTGCACCAACAGTGACACCGCTTTCCTTTTGCCCGAACCTTTGCAATCTCTCAGCCTATTTCTGTAGCATACCTTAATGTTGGTCCATACGAGTCAAAATGTTTTATGGCAACAAGACCAGCTGATCCACATGCTAGCCCAACGACTGTGGCAACATTACCCTTTCACCCCAAAACATTCTCGGCATAGTGTTATATAGTGTCTTGTGATATTTATAAATAGTATCATTTTTAACTCTTTTATGCTTTATTCGTAATGCAGTTAAAACTTATGCATGTAATATTTCATCCTCCAGATGCATCCAAGTATAGTTATCATAAAAACTTTTGCACCTTTATAATTTAAATCATAAAATATTGCTCCCATAACATTCAGCCCCTTTTCTTTCTCACCTCATATTTTCAGGGTTTGTCAAGTTCGTAGGGCCTTACTACATGTTGCTCATTACAAGAAGGAAAATCGACACTATATGCGGCCATATGGTGTATGCTGTCTCAAAGAGTAAATTGATTGCACTTCCACATTCTACTGTGCCCTCCAATATGGCTTATTCTAAGGATGAGAACAGGTCTTTTGTCTATTCTGAACGTGAAGAATGTGTGATGTCTGCTGTACTTCTAATGGAGATTGTAATCATTAGTGTTAAGAAAGTGTGTCATTCTGTGCCCGAAAATGTTATAATGTTGAACTTCTATTCTTGGTGTTCAAGCTTTTCAGTTTTCAACAGATCATCTAAATTATTGAGGACTTTCATTTCTGATTGACATTGCCTATGCACTGTGAGGGTTATATTAGTTGTAAAGTTGAAGATATTTCAAGCCTTATTTCATTTTTTACTTTTCTGTAATTCATTCACTAGCTTGTGTTTTGCAACCCTTATCAATGCTTAAATGATTCAATTATCTTATTATTTTTGTCAGCTATAGATGTAAATTTAATAGGAGTCAGTAATGTCTTTGTAAGTATTCCACACTCCTTTAAATTTTTCATTTGTTGAGAGGAAGTATGTTAATTTTATAGTCATTACAGTTTCTTGGGGCCTAAATGCCGTATCGGTTACTTCTTATGTACCGAGGCAACTTCCATGCAATTTTGGGGTTGTCATAAAATGTTCATTTGATACGAGGTATTATGGACAAGTTCGTGTTTCTTATTGTTTCTATTGCAGGAAAATGGTTAAATCAATCACAAAATTTTTCTTCGCCTTTTCCTTGTTTTCATTGCGCATTGATAGAGGCATTCACAATTTTGTTTCTTTCATGGATGTCACAGATACAAGAGGCTTCTCTGCATGGTAGATCTCACAAAGGACATCTTCTTCAGCTACTCATACAACATAATGCGTAGTCTTCAAAAGAATGTATGCGATGGGGAGACAGAACAAGTTCTTTATGAAACAATGTTTGTGTGGAATGAGTTCTTGACACGTGGGATTTGGAATCATCTCAAAAACACTATATGGACAGTTGCATTGGTCTATGGATTTTTTAAACAGGTAAATTTTGAAACACTGCTTTTAGGATATTTCTAGGAATATCTTATGGTGACAATTATCGAAACATGTTAAGAAATTTTTTTCCTTTTTTGGGTCAATGTTTCTTCTTGATGGCATGTTGTGCCAGAAATGAGTGTGGCTCTGTTATACAGGTATGAGAATCTACCGTCCATTGTTCAAATTCAATTCTGGCACTGTCTCAAGGTCATCTTGGAGCCTCTGTTCTTCTTAAGTCATGCTGCCAATGCATGTATAGACCCATAGGCCACTAAATTTATGATCGCTAGTTCATACTTGTTCTGCTTACATGTGTAAATGGACCATACATCAAGTTTCTGTTCCCCCTCCTATCTATCACTTATTCAAGTCATCATTTGTGGTGGTTCTGTGCTGCAATATGAACAGTTTGAATTTGGGGGCCAATGATTCAGCACATATAAATTCATGTTGAATTTTCTCTCTAACTTGGAGTCTTCTCCTCTCAC
Source organism: Metroxylon sagu (assembly GCA_017589505.3). Classification (NCBI taxonomy): domain Eukaryota; kingdom Viridiplantae; phylum Streptophyta; class Magnoliopsida; order Arecales; family Arecaceae; genus Metroxylon; species Metroxylon sagu. The sequence continues at coordinate 77,623 of JACVBY030000186.1, forward strand.
TCATAAATGGTTACTTTGACTTTATTCCATAATGAAGCATTTATTTTATTTACATATTGCTTAGTCTTGTTTTGAATATGTTTCCATGTGTTTAGAATGATTACTGTAGGTACTGGTTTTTCTATATGGATAACTTAGTTTTAAAGGAAAAATCTATAGTCTTACACTGACCTGTTGCAGAATTCAGATTACCTAGTTACGTGCGAATTGTGCTACTAATAGCAGGAACATGGTACATTAACTTCTGCACAAGTAATTACGTTTCCCTGGTCTTGTGTAAATGTATGTCCAGTTTCTATATGTTTTGGAAGTTGATGACCGTTTGTGTTCTTGTCACTGTGTTGTCTAGTTTCTATTTTGTTATTTAGAATCCAAAAACATATGATGGATTGACATTTATCTATTCACGCTAAACTCTCGATATCTGACAAAGACTTCAGACTGACACTTATTGCCAGGTGCTCAAGCCACTTTGCCGGACCCAGGTTACTATGTTACGTGTTTGGAATTTAGGGCCAAATTTTATTCTAATACTATCGTTGAAAGTGTTTTGACTAAATAAATGGTCATAATGGATATCTACTGTATAAACACATCCATTTGTTTTTGCTAATTGTTGAAATATATCTATTGTTCACAGGTACCTAAAGCGTGGCATTAATGAAAAGGGCAGAGTTGCCAATGATGTTGAGACAGAACAGATTGTGTTTCAAGATGTGCCTGGCAAAGTTCCTACACAGATAACTTCTGTTGTGTAAAACAGAGGTTCCATACCCCTTTTTTGGTCCCAAGAAACTTCACGACTGAATATTAGGCCTGATATCATCCGTAAGATTTGGACATATTAAATTCACTTTGCTATTAAATTTGGAGATTTCATTTTTTTATTTTCTTTTTCCCTTTCACTCCCAACACTCTCCCAAAAAAAAATTCAGTGCAGAAGAAGGACCAGAGCGACGAAGCTATGCGGCTTCACTTTGACAATCTTGTAGAGAGATATGGGAATCCAATAACTATTTTGAACTTAATTAAGGTGGGTCTCTAAATTGACTTGCATTCATACTTATATAAAAAGATAAACATATTATATTTTTGAGTCAAAATGTTTAAGTAATAAATTAATTGCTTGTCCAATTTTTATACACTTATAGATTTCTAGTAACATATATTCACTTCTTGATCATCTGCATACTACTCTTTGTTTTCATAATCTGATGCAAACAGATGTGTGAGAAGAAGCCTCGAGAATCTTTGCTCCGTGCAGAATTTGCACATGCGATTGATTACATAAATAAAGATTTATCAGAGGAGAACTTTTTGAGATTCTTACATTGGGATCTTCAAAAAGATTACCAAAGGTATCCAGCTGCTTTTTTCATTTCTCTCTCTATTCAAGATTGATCCATTCTCTTTCTTCTGTTGGTTAATATTCAAGATGTGCTCCTAACATTAAATGATAAATCTTGTCCAGAAAAGGTACAGATGTGCTGGCATATTATTGTGCAATGTGGCAGCATGTGTTAGATCTAATTGGATTCTTTTATTGTCTAGTAACACCAGTTTTAACAATTCAGGGTGCTTCTAAGTGGTCGATCATTGCGTAAGTGTGCTACTTACAGTGCATTATCTTTTGATTAGGCATTTATTCTTTCAAACCTTTCATTTTTGCTTTTTGCCTGCATTTTATTTTTCTTTTTTTTTTAGTCCTTTCTCTGATCAACAGTAATGTTCATTTTTGGTTTGCACGATCAATGATTCTATCTTAAATACCTTACAAAAATGCTATACAGTAAGATGTATTATATGGAAATTTCTTTTTTATCATTTTTATATAGTGTCCTAAGACATTTTAGGGATCTAGTTAAATAGTCTTATGGTTTACGGGTTTCATTGGAATCTTGTGTGCTATATATCTCACCTTCCACTCGAGGCATGTGTTTTTTATTCATGAAAAGCTTTTAAGTTCTCTAGTATAATCTTTACTCGATCAGCCTCGTATGGTAGTCATGCAAAAAAAGTTACCCCACAAGGTCCATGGATTCAATATAAAGAGTTAAGGTTCATTATTAAGGGTATGGTCTAGATGAATAAATTATTCTTCTCCTAAAATGGTTTTGAAGATCCAGGTGCTTGGAGATGGGTTACTAAGGAGTTAGCAATGTGGCATGATCATCGACAACACTAACGAATGAGATTTTGGAGAGATATAGTGAAGTAGTTATTAGTTAAAACTTTTAGAATATCTAGGCAAAATAGCTAGGTCATGGTTTAATTTGGTTGTTAATTAATAGCCAGGGGTGCTAAATGGGCTGAGTCTAGGCAAAGCATGTCTATGTTTTTGAATAGGACCAAGTTAAAGACCGGGCTTGAAAAAATATATAATTAAGTCACTTAGCTCATTAAGGCCCCTAGAAATAATTCTTAGCCTTCTGCCTTGTGTTTGGCATCACTTAATTTTGATTTGATTTGATTTAAAAGAAACTTTATAAGAGGGGAGGGGGATCTAGATTATAGAGGAACCTTTAAGAGACTCAGGGAGGGAGAGAGCTAATGTGGTACAATGCACAATATTTGGAGTAAAGGCCAATGGAATCATGTGAGAGTTTGCTAAATAGGTAGGAGAATCTCTAAAGCACATGCAACTTCAAGAAGAAGTTGGTGGTTTGCTATGTAAAATGATGTACGGTACCAAGCATCCAACTAAGGTAGTGATGAAAAATAAAGTGATGGCTGATCTTAATGTGCTTGGTACTGAAAACTGGATTGCAACCAATCTGAAGAGCACTTTGGTTGTCCCAGTATTAGACTGGTGCATTGATGAAGACACTTGCTAACATAATCAAGCTCTATAGCCAAACAACCTCTGCTAACATCTTTTGATAATATGGCATTGTGCCTTGAACAGGAGACAGTTTTTGCTGCTTCACTTTTCAAGAGATGTGAGAACCAACCTGAAATGTGGTAGAAGGTGATAGGGTACATGAACAACTTAGGCAATTCATAAGGAGACACAGTGAGTTAAATTACACTCCCAACAAAATTCTAATAATCACATAGTCTAGTCAAGGGCTTACATGATCCATGCAAAACTTTAAGTGAAGCTCGAAAGGTGTAAGGGAGGTATGAGATAATAATGTTAGCAGTATTCTTTTTGTTAGCAAAGCAGGATCCTGTGAAAGTGGTATACATCCTCACTTTTGAGTACTTCTAAGCTATTTTTATGTTATTTCTGAGTTTCTTCACTGCCAAAATCTAGTATTTGTTACTTCTGTAATTCATTTCCATGTTAGAAACAACACTTTTGCTCGTTACTTTTAATGGACTTCTGGTGTGATGGTCCTATCTATCTTTCATATTGTTCTGGGACCTTAATACATCATAATACATGTTGTCATTGCAAATTTTGTGCCCAACTTTCTTACTTTTATATTGTCTACAAATTGTTCTTAAATTTTAAATATTTTCCCAATGTGATTGTCACAGGAAAGATAATGATGATGACTGTCCATGCAATATTTATGACAGTCGAGCAGAAGGTGTTGTTAAATGTGAAAATGGATCCTCAGAAGGTAAAACAGAGAACCCTGATATCTGTGGAAGAGAGTCTCCTGCAGATGAATCTAAAAGGGATGGAAGCTATTTGGGCAAACTATCCATTTTTCAAAAGGGTGTCCTCAGGACAAATTGTATAGATTGCTTGGATCGTACAAATGTTGCACAATGTGCCTATGGTTTAGTTGCTCTAGGGCATTAGCTTTGTTCCCTGGACTTTATAGATGTTCCTAGAATTGATCTAGATGCCCCTTTGGCTGATGATCTAATGGCTTTCTATGAGAGGATGGGTGACACTCTTGCTCTACAATATGGTGGATCTGCTGCCCATAATAAGGTATTTTTTTGTGGAATGCATAGCTTATAATGATCACTCTCTAAGAGAGATACTAATTTTGCTTGCTTTAATATAATGATTATGGTGCATGAACGCTTTATACTGATATCTTTATAGGGGTCAGATGTAATTGATTGTTTGTAATTGTAGTCTGATTTTTCATTCTGGAGGTTCTGTTTTACTTTTTAATCATGTGTAAGCTTCTTTTTGGGTTTGGTATTCAAGCTCAAAGGTATAACATCTGCAATCTTTTGACCTCATGTGGTTGATGCTAGTGCTATATCCTATAAGGAATGTTTCCAGTTCTGGCTAAACAATGATTTGTTCCTGCCAGACTCTTGCCTCAATCTAATATCAGACGTGGATATTATTACAAGCTATCAGACGCGCTGTAAATAGGATCATTTGGTTCAAGCTGTGAAACAACAATTACATTGTTGTTTTCATATATTCCCATCGAGTCTCGTCTAGTAGCTAAATAAGTTTGATAATATTGAACATATGATGCTAGTTTGCTTTCGGTGCTAAGGCAATTTTATGCAAAAGAATAGTTATTTTGAGGGATATTTTACTCAGTGGAAATCATATAGCAAAGTTGAAAAATTTAGACATGGCTGTCTTGGCAGGTTCTGCATCATGGGCATCATGGTAGCAAGTTTAAATTGTTTATGTTTTGTGGACAGCAAAAAACTTCAGCGACTAATGCTTTTCTCATCTAACATTGTGAAAATATGTGGTGAATAGTTTTAAGGTTGCTTTTGTTGGTGCACATGCGTGGGAACCTATTGGTCTTATAGTCCCAATGTGTCCAAACTCGTGTGAACCACCATTTGGTTGACGTAATATAAGGTCAACCAAATCTCACTACTAAGGTTGTGTTTGATACGAGGTGAAAAAAAAAAGGTGGGGTCAATGTTATGGGAGTAATCTTTTATGATGTAAATTCTAAGAGTGTAAAAGTTTTTATGATAACTATACTTTGCTGTATCTGAAGGGTATAATATTACAGGCATAAGATTTAACTGCGTAAGAAGCAAAGTATAAAAGAGGTAAAAATGACACTATTTATACATATCACAAGACACTATAAAACACTATGCTGAGAAAGTTTTGGGGTAAAAGGGAAACGTTGCCACAGTCTATGGGCTTGCGTGTGGATCAACTGGTCTTGTTGCCACAAAGCCTTTTGACTCGTATGGACCAACATTAAGGTGTGCTACAGAAATAGGCTGAGAGATTGCAAAGGTTCAAGTAAAAGGAAAGTGGTGTCACTATTACTGCACATGCGTGGGAACCTATTGGTCTTATAGTCCCAATGTGTCCAAACTCATGTGAACCACCGCTTTGTTGACGTAATATAAGGTCCACCAAATCTCACAACTAAGGTTGTGTTTGATGATACGAGGTGAAAAAAAAAAGGGGGGGTCAATGTTTTGGGAGTAATATTTTATGATGTAAATTCTAAGAGTGTAAAAGTTTTTATGATAACTATATTTTGCTGTATCTGGAGGGTATAATATTACAGGCATAAGATATAACTACGTTACGAGCAAAGTATAAAAGATATAAAAATGACACTATTTATACATATCACAAGACATTATAAAACACTATGCCGAGAATGTTTTAGGGTAAAACGGTAACGTTGCCACAGTCGATGGGCTTGCATGTGGATCAATTGGTCTTCTTGCCATAAAGCCTTTAGACTCGTAGGGACCAACATTAAGGTGTGCTATAAAAATAGGCTAAGAGATTGCAAAGATTCGATCAAAAGGAAAGCGGTGTCACTTTTGGTGCACATGCGTGGGAATCTATTGGTCTTATAGTCCCAATGTGTCCAAACTCATGTGAACCACCGCTTGGTTGATGTAATATAAGGTCCACCAAATCCACCAAATCTCACTACTAAGGTTGTCTTTGATACGAGGTGAAAAAAAAAAGGGGGTCAATGTTTTGGGAGTAATATTTTATGATGTAAATTCTAAGAGTGTAAAAGTTTTTCTAATAACTATACTTTCCTGTATCTGTAGGGTATAATATTATAGGCATAAGTTTTAACTGCGTTACGAATAAAGCATAAGAGATAAAAATGACACAATTTATACATATCACAAGATACTATAAAATACTATGCTGAGAATGTTTTGGGTGAAAGGGTAATGTTGCCACAGTCGTTGGGCTTGCGTGTGGATCAGCTGGTCTTGTTGCCACAAAGCCTTTTGACTCGTATGGACCAACATTACGATGTGATACAGAAATAGGCTGAGAGATTGCAAAGGTTCGGGCAAAAGGAAAGTGGTGTCACTGTTGGTGCACATGCGAGCGAACCTATTGGTTTTATAGTCCCAATGTATCCAAACTCGTGTGAACCACCACTTGGTTGATGTAATATAAGGTCCACCAAATCTCACTGCTAAGGTTGTGTTTGATACGAGGTGAGAAAGAAAAGGGGGTGAATGTTATGGGAGTAATATTTTATAATTTAAATTATAAGGGTGCAAAAGTTTTTATGATAACTATACTTGGATGCATCTGGAGGATGAAATATTACATGCATAAGTTTTAACTGCGTTACGAATAAAGCATAAAAGAGTTAAAAATGACACTATTTATAAATATCACAAGACACTATATAACACTATGCCGAGAATGTTTTGGGGTGAAAGGGTAATGTTGCCATAGTCGTTGGGCTTGCGTGTGGATCAACTTGTCTTGTTGCCACAAAGCCTTTCAACTCGTATGGACCAACATTAAGGTATGCTACAGAAATAGGCTGAGAGATTGCAAAGGTTCGAGCAAAAGGAAAGCGGTGTCACTGTTGGTGCACATGCGTGGGAACCTATTGGTCTTATAGTCCCAATGTGTCCAAACTCGTGTGAACCACCACTTGGTTAATGTAATATAAGGTCCACCAAATCTCACTGCTAAGGTTGTGTTTGATACAACGTGAGAAAGAAAAGGGGGTGAATGTTATGGGTGTAATATTTTATGATTTAAATTATAAGGGTGCAAAAGTTTTTATGATAACTATACTTGGATGCATTTGGAGGATTAAATATTACATGCATAAGTTTTAACTGCGTTACGAATAAAGCATAAAAGAGTTAAAAATGACACTAATTATAAATATCACAAGACACTATATAACACTATGCCGAGAATGTTTTAGGGTGAAAGGGTAATGTTGCCACAGTCGTTGGGCTTGCGTGTGGATCAACTGGTCTTGTTGCCACAAAGCCTTTCAACTCGTATGGACCAACATTAAGGTATGCTACAGAAATAGGCTGAGAGATTGCAAAGGTTCGAGCAAAAGGAAAGCGGTGTCATAGTTGGTGCACATGCGTGGGAACCTATTGGTCTTATAGTCCCAATGTGTCCAAACTCGTGTGAACCACCATTTGGTTGACGTAATATAAGGTCAACCAAATCTCACTACTAAGGTTGTGTTTGATACAAGGTGAAAAAAAAAGGGGGGGTCAATGTTATGAGAGTAATCTTTTATGATGTAAATTCTAAGAGTGTAAAAGTTTTTATGATAACTATACTTTGCTGTATCTGAACGGTATAATATTACAGGCATAAGATTTAACTGCGTAAGAAGCAAGTATAAAAGAGGTAAAAATAACACTATTTATACATATCACAAGACACTATAAAATACTATGCTGAGAAAGTTTTGGGGTAAAAGGGAAACGTTGCCACAGTCTATGGGCTTGCGTGTGGATCAACTGGTCTTGTTGCCACAAAGCCTTTTGACTCGTATGGACCAATATTAAGGTGTGCTACAGAAATAGGCTGAGAGATTGAAAAGGTTCAAGCAAAAGGAAAGCGGTGTCACTATTGGTGCACATGCGTGGGAACCTATTGGTCTTATAGTCCCAATGTGTCCAAACTCGTGTGAACCACCGCTTGGTTGATGTAATATAAGGTCCACCAAATCTCACTGCTAAGGTTGTGTTTGATACGAGGTGAGAAAGAAAAGGGGATGAATGTCATGGGAGTAATATTTTATGATTTAAATTATAAGGGTGCAAAAGTTTTTATGATAACTATACTTGGATGCATCTGGACGATGAAATATTACATGCATAAGTTTTAACTGCGTTACAAATAAAGCATAAAAGAGTTAAAAATGACACTATTTATAAATATCACAAGACACTACAAAACACTATGCCGAGAATGTTTTGGGGTGAAAGGGTAATGTTGCCACAGTCGTTGGGCTTGCGTGTGGATCAATTGGTCTTATTGCCACAAAGCCTTTCAACTCGTATGGACCAACATTAAGGTATGCTATAGAAATAGGCTGAGAGATTGCAAAGGTTCGAGCAAAAGGAAAGCGGTGTCACTGTTGGTGCACATGCGTGGGAACCTATTGGTCTTATAGTCCCAATGCGTCCAAACTCGTGTGAACGACCGCTTGGTTGATATAATATAAGGTCCACCAAATCTCACTGCTAAGGTTGTGTTTGATACGAGGTGAGAAAGAAAAGGGGATGAATGTTATGGGAGTAATATTTTATGATTTAAATTATAAGGGTGCAAAAGTTTTTATGATAACTATACTTGGATGCATCTGGAGGATGAAATATTACATGCATAAGTTTTAACTGCGTTACGAATAAAGCATAAAAGAGTTAAAAATGACACTATTTATACATATCACAAGACACTATAAAACACTATGCTGAGAATGTTTTGGGGTGAAAGGGTAATGTTGCCACAGTCGTTGGGCTTGCATGTGGATCAGCTGGTCTTGTTGCCACAAAGCCTTTTGACTCGTATGGACCAACATTAAGGTATGCTACAGAACTAGGCTGAGAGATTGCAAAGGTTCGGAAAAAAGGAAAGCGGTGTCACTGTTGGTGCACATGCGTGGGAACCTATTGGTCTTATAGTCCCAATGTGTCCAAACTCGTGTGAACCACCATTTGGTTGACGTAATATAAGGTCAACCAAATCTCACTACTAAGGTTGTGTTTGATACGAGGTGAAAAAAAAAAGGGGGGGTCAATGTTATGGGAGTAATCTTTTATGATGTAAATTCTAAGAGTGTAAAAGTTTTTATGATAACTATACTTTGCTGTATCTGAAGGGTATAATATTACAGGCATAAGATTTAACTGCGTAAGAAGCAAAGTATAAAAGAGGTAAAAATGACACTATTTATACATATCACAAGACACTATAAAACACTATGCTGAGAAAGTTTTGGGGTAAAAGGGAAACGTTGCCACAGTCTATGGGCTTGCGTGTGGATCAACTGGTCTTGTTGCCACAAAGCCTTTTGACTCGTATGGACCAACATTAAGGTGTGCTACAGAAATAGGCTAAGAGATTGCAAAGGTTCAAGTAAAAAGAAAGCGGTGTCACTATTACTGCACATGCGTGGGAATCTATTGGTCTTATAGTCCCAATGTGTCCAAACTCATGTGAACCACCGCTTTGTTGACGTAATATAAGGTCCACCAAATCTCACAACTAAGGTTGTGTTTGATACGAGGTGAAAAAAAAAAGGGGCGGTCAATGTTTTGGGAGTAATATTTTATGATGTAAATTCTAAGAGTGTAAAAGTTTTTATGATAACTATATTTTGCTGTCTCTGGAGGGTATAATATTATAGGCATAAGATATAACTACGTTACGAGCAAAGTATAAAAGATATAAAAATGACACTATTTATACATATCACAAGACATTATAAAACACTATGCCGAGAATGTTTTGGGGTAAAACGGTAACGTTGCCACAGTCGATGGGCTTGCATGTGGATCAATTGGTCTTCTTGCCACAAAGCCTTTAGACTCGTAGGGACAAACATTAAGGTGTGCTATAAAAATAGGCTAAGAGATTGCAAAGATTCGGTCAAAAGGAAAGCGGTGTCACTTTTGGTGCACATGCGTTGGAATCTATTGGTCTTATAGTCCCAATGTGTCCAAACTCATGTGAACCACTGCTTGGTTGATGTAATATAAGGTCCACCAAATCTCACTACTAAGGTTGTCTTCGATACGAGGTGAAAAAAAAAAGGGGGTCAATCTTTTGGGAGTAATATTTTATGATGTAAATTCTAAGAGTGTAAAAGTTTTTCTAATAACTATATTTTCCTGTATCTGTAGGGTATAATATTATAGGCATAAGTTTTAACTGCGTTACGAATAAAGCATAAGAGTTAAAAATGACACAATTTATACATATCACAAGATACTATAAAATACTACGCTGAGAATGTTTTGGGGTGAAAGGGTAATGTTGCCACAGTCGTTGGGCTTGCGTGTGGATCAGCTGGTCTTGTTGCCACAAAGCCTTTTGACTCGTATGGACCAACATTAAGATGTGATACAGAAATAGGTTGAGAGATTGCAAAGGTTCGGGCAAAAGGAAAGTGGTGTCACTGTTGGTGCACATGCGTGGGAACCTATTGGTTTTATAGTCTCAATGTATCCAAACTCGTGTGAACCACCACTTGGTTGAAGTAATATAAGGTCCACCAAATCTCACTGCTAAGGTTGTGTTTGCTATGAGGTGAGAAAGAAAAGGGGGTGAATGTTATGGGAGTAATATTTCATGATTTAAATTATAAAGGTGCAAAAGTTTTTATGATAACTATACTTGGATGCATTTGGAGGATGAAATATTACATGCATAAGTTTTAACTACGTTACGAATAAAGCATAAAAGAGTTAAAAATGACACTATTTATACATATCACAAGACACTATAAAACACTTTGCTAAGAATGTTTTGGGGTAAAAGGGTAATGTTGCCACAGTCGTTGGGCTTGCATGTGGATCAGCTGGTCTTATTGCCACAAAGCCTTTTGACTCGTATGGACCAACATTAAGGTATGCTACAGAAATAGGCTGAGAGATTGCAAAGGTTCGGGCAAAAGGAAAGCGGTGTCACTGTTGGTGCACATGCGTGGGAACCTATTGGTCTTATAGTCCCAATGTGTCCAAACTCGTGTGAACCACCATTTGGTTGACGTAATATAAGGTCAATCAAATCTCACTACTAAGGTTGTGTTTGATACGAGGTGAGAAAAAAAAGGGGGGGTCAATATTATGGGAGTAATCTTTTATGATGTAAATTCTAAGAGTGTAAAAGTTTTTATGATAACTATACTTTGCTATATCTGAAGGGTATAATATTACAGGCATAAGATTTAACTGCGTAAGAAGCAAAGTATAAAAGAGGTAAAAATGATACTATTTATACATATCACAAGACACTATAAAACACTATGCTGAGAAAGTTTTGGGGAAAAAGTGAAATGTTGCCACAGTCTATGGGCTTGCATGTGGATCAATTGGTCTTGTCGCCACAAAGCCTTTTGACTCGTATGCACCAACATTAAGGTGTGCTACAGAAATAGGCTGAGAGATTGCAAAGGTTCAAGTAAAAGGAAAGCGGTGTCACTATTACTGCACATGCGTGGGAACCTATTGGTCTTATAGTCCCAATGTGTCCAAAGTCATGTGAACCACCGCTTTGTTGACGTAATATAAGGTCCACCAAATCTCACTACTAAGGTTGTGTTTGATACGAGTTGAAAAAAAAAAGGGGGGTCAATGTTTTGGGAGTAATATTTTATGATGTAAATTCTAAGAGTGTAAAAGTTTTTATGATAACTATACTTTGCATACTTTGCTGTATCTGGAGGGTATAATATTACAGGCATAAGATATAACTACGTTACGAGCAAAGTATAAAAGATATAAAAATGACACTATTTATACATATCACAAGACATTATAAAACACTATGCCGAGAATGTTTTGGGGTAAAACGGTAACGTTGCCACAGTCGATGGGCTTGCATGTGGATCAATTGGTCTTCTTGCCACAAAGCCTTTAGACTCGTATGGACCAACATTAAGGTGCGCTATAAAAATAGGCTAAGAGATTGCAAAGGTTCGGGCAAAAGGAAAGCAGTGTCACTTTTGATGCACATGCGTGGGAATCTATTGGTCTTATAGTCCCAATGTGTCCAAACTCATGTGAACCACCGCTTGGTTGATGTAATATAAGGTCCACCAAATCTCACTACTAAGGTTGTCTTTAAAACGAGGTGAAAAAAAAGGGGGTCAATGTTTTGGGAGTAATATTTTATGATGTAAATTCTAAGAGTGTAAAAGTTTTTCTAATAACTATACTTTCCTGTATCTGTAGGGTATAATATTATAGGCATAAGTTTTAACTGCGCTATGAATAAAGCATAAGAGTTAAAAATGACACAATTTATACATATCACAAGATACTATAAAATACTACGCTGAGAATGTTTTGGGGTGAAAGGGTAATGTTGCCACAGTCGTTGGGCTTGCGTGTGGATCAGCTGGTCTTGTTGTCAAAAAGCCTTTTGACTCGTATGGACCAATATTAAGATGTGATACAGAAATAGGCTGAGAGATTACAAAGGTTCGGGCAAAAGGAAAGTAGTGTCCCTGTTGGTGCACATGCATGGGAACCTATTGGTTTTATAGTCCCAATGTATCCAAACTCGTGTGAACCACCACTTGGTTGATGTAATATAAGGTCCACCAAATCTCACTGCTAAGGTTGTGTTTGATACGAGGTGAGAAAGAAAAGGGGGTGAATGTTATGGGAGTAATATTTTATGATTTAAATTATAAGGGTGCAAAAGTTTTTATGATAACTATACTTGGATGCATCTGGAGGATGAAATATTACATGCATAAGTTTTAACTGAGTTACGAATAAAGCATAAAAGAGTTAAAAATGACACTATTTATAAATATCACAAGACACTATATAACACTATGCCGAGAATGTTTTGGGGTGAAAGGGTAATGTTGCCACAGTCATTGGGCTTGCGTGTGGATCAACTTGTCTTGTTGCCACAAAGCCTTTCAACTCGTATGGACCAACATTAAGGTATGCTACAGAAATAGGCTGGGAGATTGCAAAGGTTAGAGCAAAAGGAAAGCGGTGTCACTGTTGGTGCACATGCGTGGGAACCTATTGGTCTTATAGTCCCAATGCGTCTAAACTCGTGTGAACCACCATTTGGTTGACGTAATATAAGGTCAACCAAATCTCACTACTAAGGTTGTGTTTGATACGAGGTAAAAAAAAAAAGGGGGGGTCAATGTTATGGGAGTAATCTTTTATGATGTAAATTCTAAGAGTGTAAAAGTTTTTATGATAACTATACTTTGTTGTATCTAAAGGGTATAATATTACAGGCATAAGATTTAACTGCATAAGAGGCAATGTACAAAAGAGGTAAAAATGACACTATTTATACATATCACAAGACACTATAAAACACTATGCCGAGAATGTTTTGGGGTAAAACGGTAACATTGCCACAGTCTATGGGCTTGCGTGTGGATCAACTGGTCTTGTTGCCACAAAGCCTTTTGACTCGTATGGACCAACATTAAGGTGTGCTACAGAAATAGGCTGAGAGATTGAAAAGGTTCAAGCAAAAGGAAAGCGGTGTCATTGTTGGTGCACATGCGTGGGAACCTATTGGTCTTATAATCCCAATGTGTCCAAACTCATGTGAACCACCGCTTGGTTGATGTAATATAAGGTCAACCAAATCTCACTACTAAGGTTGTGTTTGATACGAGGTGAAAAAAAATAAAAGGGGGTCAACATTAAGGGAGTAATATTTTATGATGTAAATTCTAAGAGTGTAAAAGTTTTTATGATAACTATACTTTGCTGTATATGAAGGGCATAATATTACAGGCATAAGATATAACTGCGTTAGGAGCAAAGTGTAAAACATGTAAAAATGACACTATTTATACATATCACAAGACACTATAAAACACTATGCCGAGAATGTTTTGGGGTAAAACGGTAACATTACCACAGTCGATGGGCTTGCGTGTGGATCAACTGGTCTTGTTTCCACAAAGCCTTTTGACTCGTATGGACCAACATTAAGGTGTGCTACAGAAATAGACTGAGAGATTGCAAATGTTCAGGCAAAAGGAAAGCGGTGTCACTTTTGGTGCACATGCGAGGGAACCTATTGGTCTTATAGTCCCAATGTGTCCAAACTCCTGTGAACCACCACTTTGTTGACGTAATATAAGGTCCACCAAATCTCCCTACTAAGGTTGTGTTTGATACGAGGTGAATAAAAAAAGGGGGGGGTCAATGTTTTGCGAGTAATATTTTATGATGTAAATTCTAAGAGTGTAAAAGTTTTTCTAATAACTATACTTTCCTGTATCTGTAGGGTATAATATTATAGGCATAAGTTTTAACTGCGTTACGAATAAAGCATAAGAGTTAAAAATGACACAATTTATACATATCACAAGATACTATAAAATACTATGCTGAGAATGTTTTGGGGTGAAAGGGTAATGTTGCCACAGTCGTTGGGCTTGCGTGTGGATCAGCTGGTCTTGTTGCCACAAAGCCTTTTGACTCGTATGGACCAACATTAAGATGTGATACAGAAATAGGCTGAGAGATTGCAAAGGTTCGGGCAAAAGGAAAGTGGTGTCACTGTTGGTGCACATGCGTGGGAACCTATTGGTTTTATAGTCCCAATGTATCCAAACTCGTGTGAACCACCACTTGGTTGATGTAATATAAGGTCCACCAAATCTCACTGCTAAGGTTGTGTTTGATACGAGGTGAGAAAGAAAAGGGGGTGAATGTTATGGGAGTAATATTTTATAATTTAAATTATAAGGGTGCAAAAGTTTTTATGATAACTATACTTGGATACATCTGGAGGATGAAATATTACATGCATAAGTTTTAACTGCGTTACGAATAAAGCATAAAAGAGTTAAAAATGACACTATTTATAAATATCACAAGACACTATATAACACTATGCCGAGAATGTTTTGGGGTGAAAGGGTAATGTTGCCACAGTCGTTGGGCTTGCGTGTGGATCAACTTGTCTTGTTGCCATAAAGCCTTTCAACTCGTATGGACCAACATTAAGGTATGCTACAGAAGTAGGCTGAGAGATTGCAAAGGTTCGAGCAAAAGGAAAGCGGTGTCACTGTTGGTGCACATGCGTAGGAACCTATTGGTCTTATAGTCCCAATGTGTCCAAACTCGTGTGAACCACCACTTGGTTAATGTAATATAAGGTCCACCAAATCTCACTGCTAAGGTTGTGTTTGATACAACATGAGAAAGAAAAGGGGGTGAATGTTATGGGTGTAATATTTTATGATTTAAATTATAAGGGTGCAAAAGTTTTTAAGATAACTATACTTGGATGCATTTGGAGAATTAAATATTACATGCATAAGTTTTAACTGCGTTACGAATAAAGCATAAAAGAGTTAAAAATGACACTAATTATAAATATCACAAGACACTATATAACACTATGCCGAGAATGTTTTAGGGTGAAAGGGTAATGTTGCCACAGTAGTTGGGCTTGCGTGTGGATCAACTGGTCTTGTTGCCACAAAGCCTTTCAACTCGTATGGACCAACATTAAGGTATGCTACAGAAATAGGCTGAGAGATTGCAAAGGTTCGAGCAAAAGGAAAGCGGTGTCACAGTTGGTGCACATGCGTGGGAACCTATTGGTCTTATAGTCCCAATGTGTCCAAACTCGTGTGAACCACCATTTGGTTGACGTAATATAAGGTCAACCAAATCTCACTACTAAGGTTGTGTTTGATACAAGGTGAAAAAAAAAGGGGGGGTCAATGTTATGAGAGTAATCTTTTATGATGTAAATTGTAAGAGTGTAAAAGTTTTTATGATAACTATACTTTGCTATATCTGAACGGTATAATATTACAGGCATAAGATTTAACTGCGTAAGAAGCAAAGTAAAAAAGAGGTAACAATGAAACTATTTATACATATCACAAGACACTATAAAACACTATGCTGAGAAAGTTTTGGGGTAAAAAGGAAATGTTGTCACAGTCTATGGGCTTGCGTGTGGATCAACTGGTCTTGTTGCCACAAAGCCTTTTGACTCGTATGGACCAATATTAAGGTGTGCTACAGAAATAGGCTGAGAGATTGCAAAGGTTCAAGCAAAAGGAAAGCGGTGTCACTGTTGGTGCACATGCGTGGGAACCTATTGGTCTTATAGTCCCAATGTGTCCAAACTCGTGTGAACCACCGCTTGGTTGATGTAATATAAGGTCCACCAAATCTCACTGCTAAGGTTGTGTTTGATACGAGGTGAGAAAGAAAAGGGGATGAATGTCATGGGAGTAATATTTTATGATTTAAATTATAAGGGTGCAAAAGTTTTTATGATAACTATACTTGGATGCATCTGGACGATGAAATATTACATGCATAAGTTTTAACTGCGTTACGAATAAAGCATAAAAGAGTTAAAAATGACACTATTTATAAATATCACAAGACACTATAAAACACTATGCCGAGAATGTTTTGGGGTGAAAGGGTAATGTTGCCACAGTCGTTGGGCTTGCGTGTGGATCAATTGGTCTTATTGCCACAAAGCCTTTCAACTCGTATGGACCAACATTAAGGTATGCTATAGAAATAGGCTGAGAGATTGCAAAGGTTCGAGCAAAAGGAAAGCGGTGTCACTGTTGGTGCACATGCGTGGGAACCTATTGGTCTTATAGTCCCAATGCGTCCAAACTCGTGTGAACCACCACTTGTTTGATGTAATATAAGGTCCACCAAATCTCACTGCTAAGGTTGTGTTTGGTATGAGGTGAGAAAGAAAAAGGGGTGAATGTTATGGGAGTAATATTTTATGATTTAAATTATAACGGTGCAAAAGTTTTTATGATAACTATACTTGGATGCATCTGGAGGATGAAATATTACATGCATAAGTTTTAACTGCGTTACTAATAAAGCATAAAAGAGTTAAAAATGACACTATTTATACATATCATAAGACACTATAAAACACTATGCTGAGAAGGTTTTGGGGTGAAAGGGTAATGTTGCCACAGTCGTTGGGCTTGCATGTGGATCAGCTGGTCTTATTGCCACAAAGCCTTTTGACTCGTATGGACCAACATTAAGGTATGCTACATAAATAGGCTGAGAGATTGCAAAGGTTCGAGCAAAAGGAAAGCGGTGTCACTGTTGGTGCACATGCGTGGGAACCTATTGGTCTTATAGTCCCAATGTGTCCAAACTCGTGTGAACCACCATTTGGTTGACGTAATATAAGGTCAACCAAATCTCACTACTAAGGTTGTGTTTGATACGATGTGAAAAAAAAAAAGGGGGTCAATGTTATGGGAGTAATCTTTTATGATGTAAATTCTAAGAGTGTAAAAGTTTTTATGATAACTATACTTTGCTGTATCTGAAGGGTATAATATTAGAGGCATAAGATTTAACTGCGTAAGAAACAAAGTATAAAAGAGGTAAAAATGACACTATTTATACATATCACAAGACACTATAAAACACTATGCTGAGAAAGTTTTGGGGTAAAGGGGAAACGTTGCCACGGTCGTTGGGCTTGCGTGTGGATCAATCGGTCTTGCTGCCACAAAGCCTTTTGACTCGTATGGACCAACATTAAGGTGTGCTACAGAAATAGGCTGAGAGATTGCAAAGGTTCGAGCAAAAGGAAAGCGGTGTCATTGTTGGTGCACATGCGTGGGAACCTATTGGTCTTATAGTCCCAATGTGTCCAAACTCATGTGAACCACCGCTTGGTTGATGTAATATAAGGTCCACCAAATCTCACACTAAGGTTGTCCTTGATACGAGGTGAAAAAAAAAAGGGGGTCAATGTTTTGGGAGTAATATTTTATGATGTAAATTCTAAGAGTGTAAAAGTTTTTCTAATAACTATAGTTTCCTATATCTGTAGGGTATAATATTATAGGCATAAGTTTTAACTGCGTTATGAATAAAGCATAAGAGTTAAAAATGACACAATTTATACATATCACAAGATTCTATAAAACACTACGCCGAGAATGTTTTGGGGTGAAAGGGTAATGTTGCCACAAATCGTTGGGCTTGCGTGTGGATCAACTGGTCTTGTTGCCACAAAGCCTTTTGATTCGTATGGACCAACATTAAGGTATGCTACAGAAATAGGCTGAGAGATTGCAAAGGTTCGAGCAAAAGGAAAGCGGTGTCACTGTTGGTGCACATGCGTGGGAACCTATTGGTCTTATAGTCCCAATGCGTCCAAACTCGTGTGAACCACCACTTGGTTGATGTAATATAAGGTCCACCAAATCTCACTGCTAAGGTTGTGTTTGGTATGAGGTGAGAAAGAAAAGGGGGTGAATGTTATGGGAGTAATATTTTATGATTTAAATTATAACGGTGCAAAAGTTTTTATGATAACTATACTTGGATGCATCTGGAGGATGAAATATTACATGCATAAGTTTTAACTGCGTTACGAATAAAGCATAAAAGAGTTAAAAATGGCACTATTTATACATATCACAAGACACTATATAACACTATGCCGAGAATGTTTTGGGGTGAAAGGGTAATGTTGCCACAGTCGTTGGGCTTGCGTGTGGATCAACTTGTCTTGTTGCCACAAAGCCTTTCAACTCGTATGGACCAACATTAAGGTATGCTACAGAAATAGGCTGAGAGATTGCAAAGGTTCGGACAAAAGGAAAGCGATGTCACTATTGGTGTACATGCATGGGAACCTATTGGTCTTATAGTCCCAATGTGTCCAAACTCGTGTGAACCACCATTTGGTTGACGTAATATAAGGTCAACCAAATCTCACTACTAAGGTTGTGTTTGATACGATGTGAAAAAAAAAAGGGGGTCAATGTTATCAGAGTAATCTTTTATGATGTAAATTCTAAGAGTGTAAAAGTTTTTATGATAACTATACTTTGCTATATCTGAACGGTATAATATTACAGGCATAAGATTTAACTGCGTAAGAAGCAAAGTAAAAAAGAGGTAACAATGACACTGTTTATGCATATCACAAGACACTATAAAACACTATGCTGAGAAAGTTTTGGGGTAAAAAGGAAACGGTGTCACGCCTCTATGGGCTTGCGTGTGGATCAACCGGTCTTGTTGCCACAAAGCCTTTTGACTCGTATGGACCAATATTAAGGTGTGCTACGCGAAATAGGTCGAGAGATTGCAAAGGTTCAAGCAAAAGGAAAGCGGTGTCATCGTTGGTGCACATGCGTGGGAACCTATTGGTCTTATAGTCCCAATGCATCCAAACTCGTGTTAACCACCGCTTGGTTGATGTAATATAAGGTCTACCAAATCTCACTGCTAAGGTTGTGTTTGATACGAGGTGAGAAAGAAAAGGGGATGAATGTCATGGGAGTAATATTTTATGATTTAAATTATAAGGGTGCAAATGTTTTTATGATAACTATACTTGGATGCATCTGGACGATGAAATATTACATGCATAAGTTTTAACTGCGTTACAAATAAAGCATAAAAGAGTTAAAAATGACACTATTTATAAATATCACAAGACACTACAAAACACTATGCCGAGAATGTTTTGGGGTGAAAGGGTAATGTTGCCACAGTCGTTGGGCTTGCGTGTGGATCAACTTGTCTTGTTGCCACAAAGCCTTTCAACTCGTATGGACCAACATTAAGGTATGCTATAGAAATAGGCTAAGAGATTGCAAAGGTTCGAGCAAAAGGAAAGCGGTGTCACTGTTGGTGCACATGCGTGGGAACCTATTGGTCTTATAGTCCCAATGCGTCCAAACTCGTGTGAACGACCGCTTGGTTGATATAATATAAGGTCCACCAAATCTCACTGCTAAGGTTGTGTTTGATACGAGGTGAGAAAGAAAAGGGGATGAATGTTATGTGAGTAATATTTTATGATTTAAATTATAAGGGTGCAAAAGTTATTATGATAACTATATTTGGATGCATCTGGAGGATGAAATATTTTATGCATAAGTTTTAACTGCGTTACGAATAAAGCATAAAAGAGTTAAAAATGACACTATTTATACATATCACAAGACACTATAAAACACTATGCTTAGAAGGTTTTGGGGTGAAAGGGTAATGTTGCCACAGTCGTTGGGCTTGCATGTGGATCAGCTGGTCTTGTTGCCACAAAGCCTTTTGACTCGTATGGACCAACATTAAGGTATGCTACAGAACTAGGCTGAGAGATTGCAAAGGTTCGGACAAAAGGAAAGCGGTGTCACTGTTGGTGCACATGCGTGGGAACCTATTGGTCTTATAGTCCCAATGTGTCCAAACTCGTGTGAACCACCATTTGGTTGACGTAATATAAGGTCAACCAAATCTCACTACTAAGGTTGTGTTTGATACGAGGTGAAAAAAAAAAGGGGGGGTCAATGTTATGGGAGTAATCTTTTATGATGTAAATTCTAAGAGTGTAAAAGTTTTTATGATAACTATACTTTGTTGTATCTGAAGGGTATAATATTACAAGCATAAGATTTAACTGCGTAAGAAGCAAAGTATAAAAGAGGTAAAAATGACACTATTTATACATATCACAAGACACTATAAAACACTATGCTGAGAAAGTTTTGGGGTAAAAGGGAAACGTTGCCACAGTCTATGGGCTTGCGTGTGGATCAACTGGTCTTGTTGCCACAAAGCCTTTTGACTCATATGGACCAACATTAAGGTGTGCTACAGAAATAGGCTGAGAGATTGCAAAGGTTCAAGTAAAAGGAAAGCGGTGTCACTATTACTGCACATGCGTGGGAACCTATTGGTCTTATAGTCCCAATGTGTCCAAACTCATGTGAACCACCGCTTTGTTGATGTAATATAAGGTCCACCAAATCTCACAACTAAGGTTGTGTTTGATGATACGAGGTGAAAAAAAAAAGGGGGGGTCAATGTTTTGGGAGTAATATTTTATGATGTAAATTCTAAGAGTGTAAAAGTTTTTATGATAACTATATTTTGCTGTATCTGGAGGGTATAATATTACAGGCATAAGATATAACTACGTTACGAGCAAAGTATAAAAGATATAAAAATAACACTATTTATACATATCACAAGACATTATAAAATACTATGCCGAGAATGTTTTGGGGTAAAACGGTAACGTTGCCACAGTCGATGGGCTTGCATGTGGATCAATTGGTCTTCTTGCCACAAAGCCTTTAGACTCGTAAGGACCAACATTAAGGTGTGCTATAAAAATAGGCTAAGAGATTGCAAAGATTCGGTCAAAAGGAAAGCGGTGTCACTTTTGTTGCACATGCGTGGGAATCTATTGGTCTTATAGTCCCAATGTGTCCAAACTCATGTGAACCACCGCTTGGTTGATGTAATATAAGGTCCACCAAATCTCACTACTAATGTTGTCTTTGATACGAGGTGAAAAAAAAAGGGGGGTCAATGTTTTGGGAGTAATATTTTATGATGTAAATTCTAAGAGTGTAAAAGTTTTTCTAATAACTATACTTTCCTGTATCTGTAGGGTATAATATTATAGGCATAAGTTTTAACTGCGTTACGAATAAAGCATAAGAGTTAAAAATGACACTATTTATACATATCACAAGACACTATAAAAACTACGTGAGAATATTTTGGGGTGAAAGGGTAATGTTGCCACAGTCGTTGGGCTTGCGTGTGGATCAGCTGGTCTTGTTGCCACAAAGCCTTTTGACTCGTATGGACCAACATTAAGGTGTGCTACAGAAATAGGCTGAGAGATTGAAAAGGTTCGGGCAAAAGGAAAGCGATGTCACTGTTGGTGCACATGCGTGAGAACCTATTGGTCTTATAGTCCCAATGTGTCCAAACTCGTGTGAACCACCACTTGGTTGATGTAATATAAGGTCCACCAAATCTCACTGCTAAGGTTGTGTTTGATACGAGGTGAGAAAGAAAAGGGGCTGAATGTTATGGGAGTAATATTTTATGATTTAAATTATAACGGTGCAAAAGTTTTTATGATAACTATACTTGGATGCATCTGGAGGATGAAATATTACATGCATAAGTTTTAACTGCGTTATGAATAAAGCATAAAAGAGTTAAAAATGACACTATTTATAAATATCACAAGACACTATAAAACACTATGCCGAGAATGTTTTGGGGTGAAAGGGTAATGTTGCCACAGTCGTTGGGCTTGCGTGTGGATCAACTTGTCTTGTTGCCACAAAGCCTTTCAACTCGTATGGACCAACATTAAGGTATGCTACAGAAATAGGCTGAGAGATTGCAAAGGTTCGAGCAAAAGGAAAGCGGTGTCACTGTTGGTGCACATGCGTGGGAACCTATTGGTCTTATAGTCCCAATGCGTCCAAACTCGTGTGAACCACCACTTGGTTGATGTAATATAAGGTCCACCAAATCTCACTGCTAAGGTTGTGTTTGATACAACGTGATAAAGAAAAGGGGGTGAATGTTATGGGAGTAATATTTTATGATTTAAATTATAACGGTGCAAAAGTTTTTATGATAACTATACTTGGATGCATCTGGAGGATGAAATATTACATGCATAAGTTTTAACTGCGTTACGAATAAAGCATAAAAGAGTTAAAAATGACACTATTTATAAATATCACAAGACACTATATAACACTATACCGAGAATGTTTTAGGGTGAAAGGGTAATGTTGCCACAGTCGTTGGGCTTGCATGTGGATCAACTGGTCTTGTTGCCACAAAGCCTTTCAACTCGTATGGACCAACATTAAGGTATGCTATAGAAATAGGCTGAGAGATTGCAAAGGTTCGAGCAAAAGGAAAGCGGTGTCACTGTTGGTGCACATGCGTGGGAACCTATTGGTCTTATAGTCCCAATGCGTCCAAACTCGTGTGAACCACCACTTGGTTGATGTAATATAAGGTCCACCAAATCTCACTGCTAAGGTTGTGTTTGGTATGAGGTGAGAAAGAAAAAGGGGTGAATGTTATGGGAGTAATATTTTATGATTTAAATTATAACGGTGCAAAAGTTTTTATGATAACTATACTTGGATGCATCTGGAGGATGAAATATTACATGCATAAGTTTTAATCGTTACGAATAAAGCATAAAAGAGTTAAAAATGACACTATTTATACATATCACAAGACACTATAAAACACTACCGAGAATGTTTTGGGGTGAAAGGGTAATGTTGCCGCCGTTGGGCTTGTATGATCACCGTCTTATTGCCACAAAGCCTTTTTTGACTCGTATGGACCAACATTAAGGTATGCTACATAAATAGGTCGAGAGATTGCAATGTTCGAGCAAAAGGAAAGCGCAGTCATCATGGTGCACATGCGTGGGAACCTATTGGTCTTATGGTCCCAATGTGTCCAAACTCGTGTGAACCACCATTTGGTAGACGTATTATAAGGTCAACCAAATCTCACTACTACAAGTTGTATTTGATAACAGGTGAAAAAAAACTAGTCAACAGCATGGAGATGTAATCTTTATAAATTCTAAGAGTGTAAAGTTTTTTATGATAACTATATTTTGTCAGAGTCTAAAGGGGTATAATATTACAAAAAAAGGGCATTTAATCGTTGCATACGAATAAAGTAAAAAAAGGATTAAAAATGACACTATTTATACATATCACAAAGACATTATAAAACACTGCGTCGAGAAAGCTAGTGTGCGGAAACGCTGTCACGGTCGTTGGGCTTGCGTGTGGATCAAGCCGGGTCTTGTTGCCAACAAAGCCTTTCACCCCAAAACATTCTCACGCATAGTGTTATACAGTGTCTTAATATTAAATGTATAAATAGTGCCATTTTTAACTCTTTTATGCTTTTATTAAATAGCATGATTAAAACAATATTTCATCACTCGGGTCACATCCAAGTATGAATTATCATAAAAACTTTTGCACCGTTATAATTTAAATCATAAAATATTACTCCTAACATTCTTATTTCACCCTGCTTAATTGCCAAGCATTAATTATGTTCAGCCAAGTGGTGGTTCACACCATCCTAGACGCATTAAAGGACTATAAGACAATAGGTGCCTTATGTCCCTGCTTGATATTTGCCACCCTTTGCTCAGTACTATAAGCTATTTTTATGGCTTCTATAATGTTGGTCCATGCAGTTGAAGAGCTGTGGCAACAAGCCGTTGATCACACGCAAGCCTACCAGCAAACATTCTGTGAATTTTATAGTGTCTTGTGATATTTATAAATGAATGCCATTTTAACTCTTTGCTCTTATACCTTAAATGTAATATTTCATCCTCGAATATCAAACAGATTATCATAAAAACTTTACTGTATTATAATTTAAATCATAAGCTGCTCCCATAACGCCACTTCCCTGCTCTCACCTCGTAACAAACACAGCCTTAAACATTTAATTGAATACCTACATCAACCGAAATGATGAATTCTAGGATTTAGACATTGGAACTATAAGACCAATAGATTCCACGCATAATGCACATGACGCTTCTAGCTCAGACACTGCAATCTCTAAATATTTGTAGCATACTTAATGTTGAGTCCATGCAGTTGAAGACTGTAACAGCAAAACTGATTGATAATCCTGCATATAGCAGCTATTATCAACATTACCTTTCAGCAAAACATTCTCGGCATGAGTATTTTATAGTGTCTTGTAGTATTTATAAATAGTGTCTTTTATTTCTTTATGCTCTTATTGGCTTCTTGGCAGTCCTTTTAATAAATACAAATATTTCATCCTCAGTCTTCATCAAATATAGATTATCATAAAAAACTGCACTTACCTGAGCCCACAAATCATAAAATATTACTCCCATAACATTCATCCCCTTTCTTTCTCACCTGCAATATCAAACTGCAACCTTGCCGATGAGATTTAATTGGATACCTATCTTCTATCAACCAAGCGGTGAAACCACGAACAAAGACATTAAACATGTGATACCAATGTATTACTTCTACAACTGAACACCATGCTTTGCCATCGCAGTCAAAGCTGTGGCAGCAAGTTTGATTGATCCATATAGGCTGTGACAGCATTTCCTTTACCCAGAATGGAGTATTTTATAGTGTCTTGTGATAGTGTCATTTTACACTCTTTTACTTTGCTTCTTCGTGGTCATACTTGCTGTCTTCTCTTATTTAGACATCGACGAAATGTAATTATCACTTTTACATGAGCTACATCATAAAGTACTATTATTGACCCCTTTTTTTTTCGCCGTATCAAATACAGCATTAGCTGTGGATTTAGTGACCGTCAACCAAATGAGTGGTTCGGACTAGACGATAAGTTCCTCAAGACTCAATAGGATTCCAACATGTGCGCCAACGATGACATACAATTGAACCTTCTATCTCTACGACTATTTATGCAAGCAATGTTGGTCCATGCAGTCAAAAGGCTTTGGCAGCCAAGACAATGGCTGATCCGCATGCAAGCGTCTAATATTTAACATTACCTACTTGAAAACATTCTAGTGACACATAGTGTCTTATAATATGTATAAATAGTGTCATTTTAATAACTTTATCTTTAGTAATAGCGCAGTTAAAACTTATGCGTAATATTTCATCACTCGAATAGCAGATTATCATAAAAACTGAGACGATTACTCTAGTACAAATCGCAAAATATTACTCTATAACATTCACCTTTTCTTTCTCACCTCATGCAAACAACTAACGTGAGATTTTATTGGATACTATTACATCAGCCAAGTGGTGGTTCACCCGCGGGCCTGACCTACATTAGAACTATAAGACAATAGGAACGTGTTACCCTTTCTAACCGGGCAATCTCTTCGACCTATTTCTATAGCATGCAGCTTAATGTTAGTCCCTGCAGTTGAAAGCTTTGTGGCAACAAAGGCTGATTGATCCACGCACAAACTAGCGGCTTGTAACAACATGCCCTTTCGCTAACATGCCGGCATAGTATTTTATAGTGTCTTGTGATATTTATAGAATAGTGTCATTTTTAACTCTTTTATACTTTTATTCATAACGCTGTCTATGCGTATATCTTCAGGATGCATCCCAATGTAAGTTATCATAAAAACTTTGCACCCACTTATAATTTAAATCATAAGATATTACTTCCATAGCTGTCACCCCCTTTCTTTCTTCACCTCGTATCAGAAATACAACATAGCATTGAATTTGGTGGACATATATTACATTAACCAAGTGGTGAGATTTCACGGTTACAAGACACATTGGAACCCCTACCAATAGGTTTCACGCATGTGCTGCTGATGACACCGCTTTCCTTTTGCTTATGGCCTTTTGCAATCTCTAAGCCTATTTGTAGCATACCTTAATGTTAGTGCATGCAGTTGAAAGGCTTGTGGCAACAAGAAAGTTGATCCCTGCATAAACTTAAGCGGCAATGACAACGTATTTTTTTCACCCCAAACCATTTGCCGATACAATTGACCATATAGTGTCTTGTTAGATATGTATAAATAGTGCCATTTTAATAACATGCTTTTATTCCAAAGCTGAAAACATATGCATGTAATATTTCATCAGTCATCAAGTATAGTGCTCATAAAACTTTTGCACTGATCTAATTTAAATCATAAAATATTACTCAGCTAGCATTCACCACCTTTCTTTCTCACCTCATACCAAACACAGCATAGCATTAGTGAGTGGATATATATTACATCGACCAAGTGGTGGTTCACCTTGAACAGAACTATAAGGTAATGGAACTACGCGCGTAATACGCCAGCCCCGTGTACCGCTCACTCAGACTGCTACTATTTTGTAAGCGACCTGTAATGTTGGTCCATACTGGGTGAAGGCTTGTGGCAACAAGATTTTGATTGATCCACATAGCAAGCCTGGCTGGCTATTACCCTTTCAGCTTAAAAACATTCTCGGCATAATGTTTTATAGTGTCTTGTGATATTTATAAACCAGTGTAATCTTTTAATAGCACAGCCTTTGGTAAATAGCCTTGGTCGCTGTAAATATATCTTCATCCTCCGGGCTCTCAAATATAGTTATCATAAAAACATACCCTGAATTTACATCATAAAATATTACTCCTTTCTCACCTAGAAGCCAAACTCTGAAGCAAACGGTGGAAGTGGACACTATAACCACATCAACCCATGATGAATTCCTACGGACTAGATTTGTGGAACTATAAGACCAATAGATTCCCACGCATGTGCACCAATAGTGACATGGCCTCACACATTCGATACTACGTAACACCTTAATGTTGATATCTCAATCAAAAGGCTTTGGCAACAAGTTTGATTGATCTACCGCATAGCCAAGCTGTGACAGCGTTCCTTTATCAAGGCACTCTCGGCCTTATAGTGTTTTTATAGTGTCTTGTAGTATATATAAAATGAATGTCATTTATAACACTTGCTTCTTGCGTAGTTAAATCTTATACTATACAGTATTTCACCCTTTAGATCCTGACAAGTATAGTTATCATAAAAACTTTTACACTCTTAAATTTACATCATAAAAGATTACTCTCAATAACATTGACCCCACACCGCTAGTATCAAATACAACATTACTAATTGAGACTGGTTGACCTTATATTCACGTCAGCCAAATGGTGGTTCTGCGAAGTTTAACGCATTAGAGTAAGACAATAGATTCCAACATGTGCATAGCGATGATATACTTTCGGAGCCTTTACAATCTCACGACTATTCTATGGCATACCTTAATGTTGGTCCGCTTGAGTCAAAAGGCTTTGTGGCAATAAGACAGGTTGTTATGCAATAGCAGTAACAGCATACCCTTTCACCCAAAACCTTCACCGACATAATTAATTTTATAGTGTCTTATAATAATATGAAATAGTGTCATTTAACTCTTGCTCTTTATTAATCTTTGATTAAAACTTATTAAATATATCTTCATCCTCGGGCTCATCAAATATAGTTATCGCAAAAACTTTGAGCGATTATAACAAATCATGGAAATATTACTCACATTAACGACCGCCTTTTCTTTCTCACTACCGTATCAAACTACAACCTTAAGCGTGAAATTGAACCGCCCATATTACATCAACCAGAGATGATGATTTCAGTTTGGGCGCGTAAGACTATAAGACCAATAGGTGCGCGCATGTACACCTTGATATTTTTTCACTTGCTTTCCGGGCCCCTAGCGATCTGCCGACCTATTTCTACATAGCATACCTTAATGTTGAGCCATGCGAGTTGAAGGCTGGCAACAAGGTATTGATCCATAAAGCAAACCCAACGACATACCACTTCACCCAAAACCTCTGCAGCATAGTGTTTACATAGTGTCTTGTGATGACTATAAATAGTGTCATTTTGCTCTTTTATGCTTTATTCATAACGCGATTACTTTAATACGTAATATTTCATCCTCGAAATACATCCAAATATAGTTATCATAAAAACTTTACCTATAACCCAAATCATAAATCAGCCAAAACTTCCATAACATTCACCCCCTTCTCTCACCCATTGGCTACAACCAGCAGTGGGCAGCTATACATTAGGCAAGTGAGTGGTTCCATACTTGGTACATTGGGACTATAAGACCAATGATTCTCAGCATGTATAACTGACACGCTTTCTTTTGCTCGGAATTGCTACTATCTCGGCCTATTTGTAATACCTTAATGTTGAGTCAGCAGTGGAAGGCTGGCAACAAGATGATCCTGCATAAACTGCTGGCATGACAACCAACATTACCCTTTCTGAAACATTCTCGTGGCATAGTGTGAAGATGTCTTGTGACTATGTATAAATAGTGCCATTTTCTTTCTTTTATGCTTTATTCAAACGCGGTCGCACACCTTAAATGAATGCATCAAAATATGGATATCATAAAACTGCACCGATTATAATTTAAATCATAAAGTAATACTCCCATAGCATTCACCACCTTTTCTCACCTCATACCAAACACAACCTTATGCTGATGAATTTACATTGGGCAATTCCCCTAGCAGTAGAACTATAAGACGATAGGTATTCCCACGCATGTCACACCTTGGCTGCAAACTTTCCTTGCTCTTGCAATCTCTAAGCACATGGCATGCTATGTTAGTCCACTCTGAGTTGAAGGCTTTGTAGCTTAACAAGAACACCGATTGACTGCATAAATACAGCATTATCAGCAAAACATTCTCGGCACAGTATTTTATATGTCTTGTGATATTTATAAATAGTGTCTTTAACCTCTTTATGCTTTATTAAATAGCAGCGATTAAAACATGCGTATGTCTTCATCCTCCCGAATACATCAATATAGTTATCATAAAAACTTTTGCACTTACTATATCATAGGAAATATTTATATGCATTCATCCCTTTCTTTCTCACCTCGTATCCAAACACGAGCACTACTTGATGGGTACAATTGAGACCTGCAATACATCAACCAAATTCTGCAGTTTGGAACATTAAGGACACGCATATGCAGCAACACATGCACATACAATCTCTGACCTACCTTCAGCACACCTTAATGTTAGTCACATCTGAGTCAAAGACTGTGGCAAGGCAGTTAATCCACTGCCTGCAAACAGAGTAGCAGACTAACATTCCCTTTACTAAAACTTTCTCAGCATAATGACACATAGTGTCTTGTGATATGTATAAAATAATGTCATTTTACCTCTTTTAAGCTTGCTTCACCTTGATTAAAATCTTAATACTGCAATACCCTTTAGGTAAATATAGTTATCATAAAGACTTTACACTCTGCAGGTATCCATAAGACCTCTCATAACATTGACCCCCTTTTTCACCTGATATCAAACATTACTAGTGGCTAGATTGGATCTGTATATTACGTCAACTGAAATGTGGTTCACACTTGGTTTGGACACATTGGACCATAAGGAACAATAGATTTCCTAGCATGTGCACCAACTTGTCCTTTCCTTTGCTTCCAGTGCTACAATCTCTCACGACCTATTTATATGGCATATAGTCCATTGGTCAAAGATACTGTGCAAATAGAATGACTGATCCACATGCAAATTGGCAACTGTATCTGTATTACCCTTTTAAGATACATTCTCAGCATAGTGTTTTATAGTGTCTTGTAATATGTATAAAATAATGTCATTTTATGCTATTATGCCTTGATTAAAACAGCCATGTAATGTACAGCCACTCGATTCATCCAGATATAGTTATCATAAAACTTTGAACGATTATAATTTAAATCCCTCATAAAATGTACTCCATAACATTCACCCCTTTCTCACCTCATGCAAACACAACCTTAAGCGATGAACTATGGATCACCCTGTGCATCGGCCAAGTGTTGGATTCCTGCGGTTCTTTGATGAGACTATAAGATTAATAGGAATTCCCAGCATGTCAACGATGACTTGCAGCTTCTTCCGTTATAGCATACCTTAATGTTGGTCCATGCAGTTGAAGGCTTTATTGTATTAGGTGATTGATCCACCTTAGCCGACTGTGACAACGTACCTACTTGAAACATTCTCGATATAGTGAAATTTTATAGTCGCTGTGATATTTATAGATAGTGTCATTTTAACCTCTTTATGCTTATTCCTTCTTGTGATTAAACATATGCATAATATTTCATCCTTCCAGTCGCATCAAGTAAACAATTATCATAAAAACTTTGCCTGCATATATTTACATCATAAAATATTACTTCCATAACATTCACCCCTTTCTTTCGTATCAAACAACCTTAGATAGTAATTGGACATATATTACATTAACCAAGTGGTAATCCTTGGCTAGACATGATGGGACTATGAAGTCCGATAGGCCTATGCATTAATCTGACACCGTACACTCTACTGAACCTTTACCTCATTTAATAGCATACAACTTAATGTTGAGTCAAAGGCTTTATTGCTGAGAAACAAGATGAGACGATCCTACGCAAACTGCCTTTGTAACGCTTGTCTACTCACCCAATTTGTCACCGACATATTGGTATATAGTGTCTTGTGATATGCGCAAATAGTGCCATTTTAACTTTACACTTTGCTCTTTATTCATATGATTAAAACTTATGCGTAATGTCTTCATCCTTCGGTGCATCCAAGTATAAGTTATCATAAAACTTGCCGATTATAATTAAAATCATAAGATATTACTCATGCTGCTACTCACCCCTGCATATCAACTGCTGCTTACGTGAATTTGAAGTGAATATATATTACATCAGTAAGTGGTGGATTCCTGCGGACTAGGCATTAAATTATAAGATATTAAGTTCCCAGCATGTCTACATGATGACGCTCCTTTGCTCGAACCTTTACAATCTCTAAATATTTTAATACTATGTCCATCACGAGAGAAAACTTTGTGGCAACAAAGACCGGTCGATCCACCAAACTGCTTGTATGTACAACGCTCAACAAAATGACATAGTATTTAATAGTGTCTTGTATGTCTGTCTCTTTTATGCTTTATTTAACTAACGCGGTCACTATGCATGTAATATTTCATCTTGCTGACAATCAAGTATAGTTATCATAAAAACTTTTGCACCCTTAATTTAAATCATAAAATATTACTCACATAACATTTCATCCCCTTTTTCTGTATCAAATCAAACATAACTTTAAGCAGTGGACTAATTAATTTTATAACCCATCAATAGCTGATGAGTTGCAGTTGGGCAGACATTGGGACTATAAGACCAATGGGTTCCCATGCAGCATAATGACACCTCTATACCATTGTAATTTTACTAATCATTGATCTATGCAGTCAAAAGGCTTTGTAATATAAGTGCCGGTGTTTCAGCAAACCCATAGGCTGTAATAGCGTTCCTTTACCCAAAACCTGCCGACGCTGAATGACATGAGTATCTTGTGATATGTATAGATAGTGTCATTTCTACCTCTTTTACTTTTTGCTTCTTCACCTTGATTAAATCTTATGCCTGCTATTTCACCCTTTAGTATCGACAGAAATTCAAAAACTTTTGCACTCTTATCATAAAGATTACTGCTATGGCATTGACTAGCTAAGTATCAAATAAAACATTAGTGGTGTATCTTATGTACGTCGACCAAATCAGTAGTTGCGAGTTTGGGCATTTAGTAGGTTGCGCATGTGCACCAACTGATGTACCGCTCCTTATTATCGATACCTAATGGCATGCAGCTTAATGTTAGTCCGCTCTGGCGACTTTGTGGCAGTAGTGGAGCACAATCAATGCCATTGTCATTGCTGTCCCCCGCTGCGCTGAACACTTCTTGACATAGTCACACTATGTCTTATGACCAGCTCAATATAAATGTGTCATTTAACTCTTTTATGCTTTATTAATGGCGATTAAAACGTAACTGTAATATTTCATCCTCGGTGCATCAAGTATAGTTATCATAAAAACTTTTGCCTTAGATTATGACAAATCATAAAATATTACTCCCATAACATTCACCTTTTTCTTTCTCATATCAACACAACCTTTCGCGTGGGTAATTAGACCTTATATTACATCAACCAAGTGGTAATTCCTACTGGGCGCATTGGGACTCTGGAACTAGCGTAATATAAGCGATATTGCCGCTTCCCTTTGCAATCTCTCGATATTTCTATAATACCTTGAATGTTGGTCCATACGTAGGCTGTGGCTTTGTGGCAAGACTGATTGATCCACACGCAAGCCCAATGTAGCGTATGTAACCCTTTCACCCTCAGGCATTCTAGAGCATAGTATTTTTATAATTGTCTTGTGATGTATAAATAGTGTCATTTTTAACTTTCTTTATACTTTAATTCTTCTTATGCGATTCGCCGTAATGTATCCTTCGAATAATCAAATATAGTTATCATAAAAACTTGCACCCGCCTAATTTAAATCATAAAATAATACTTCTACCAACATTCACTTGCTGCTCTACTTCGTATCAAACCTAACCTTAGCGTGGGCTAATTGGGCTATATTACGTCAACCAAATGAAATTAGTCCCTGCGGAGACTGATTTATTAGGGACTATAAGACCAATAGGTTCCCACCATAGAAACGCTTTAATCTACTATTCTTCTGCCAATACAATGTTAATCCCTCTGAATTGAAAACTGTAGCAACAAGTATTCGAAAACTGACTGTAACTGCTCCCATACCCAAAACATTAGTGTTTTATAGTGTCTTGTAATATGTATAAATAGCTGCCATTTTCTTTCTTTGTCTTTATTAAATAATCTCCGATTAAACATATGCATGTAATATTTTCATCTCGAATTACATCAAATATAGTGTAAATATTACTCCATGCTGTCGCCCCTTTCTTTCTCACCTGTATCAAACCATAGCATTGGGCTAGTGGAGCATATATATTATCAACCAAATGATGAGATTCCTGCAATTTAGGCATTGGAACTATAAGACTAATAGATTACACGCATGTGCACCAACGTGACACCGCTTTCCTTTGCTCAGACCTTTACTATCTCTGTCTCTAAATATTAATGTTGGTCCACTCTGTGAAGGCACAACATTCTGCCTACTTATAACTAAACAATAACATGCCTCAACAAAATAAAACAATGATGTATAGTGTCTATATTTATAATAGATGTCATTTTAACTCTTTTATGCTATTAAATGTCTGATTAAAACACTAGCCAAATATGTCTTCCTCCCGGACCTCCATACAAGTATAAGTTATCATAAAAATTTTTGTACCCTTATAATTTAGATCATAAGATATTACTTACACTAACAGTCATCCCCTTTCTCTCACCTAAAATCAAACACAACCTTAACGGAGACAGTGGATATATTACATCGACCAAGTGATGGTTCACTGCAGTTTGGACACATTAGAACTATAAAGACAAATGGGATTCCCACGCATGTGCCAACGTACCGCTTTCACACCTTTGAAACCTCTCTCCTACATCGTAAGCACACACTGTAGTCCATGCAGTCAAAAGGCTTTGTGGCAACAGAGAGACGATTGATCCTGCCTTGGCTTCCAGCGTAGGCTATTGCTTCCCTTTACCCCAAGGCTTTCTCGGCATAGTGTTTTATAGTGATATGTATGATAGTGTCATTTCTACCTCTTTTACACTTTGCTCTTCTGTAGTTAAATCTTATGCCAATATTATGCCCTTTAGATACGGCAAGTTTAGTTATCATAAAAACTTTTACACCCTTAGAATTTATATCATGAATTCTTACTTACATAACGATGGCCCCCTTTCACCTTGTATCATCAGCCTTAGCAGATGAGACTGGTTGACCTTGTAATACGTCAAGCCAAATGGTGGTGCACGGATTTACAGACACATTGGACCATAAGACTTCCAATAGGAATTCCCAGCATGTGCACCAACGTATTTTTCACACAGCACCGAACCTCCATGTAATACTGCCAATGTTAGTCACATCACAGTCAAAGGCTTTGTGGCAATGGGCTGGTAATCCAACAGCCTTAGCGACATGGCAGCGACACCACTCACTAAAGGCCTTCTACGTATGAATGTTTATAGTGTCTTATGACTAATGTATAAATGAATGTCATTTTTAACTCTTTTATCTTTATTAATAGCATGATTAAAAACAAATATTTCATCCTCCGAATATAATCAAATATAGTTATAATAAAGCTTTGAACCATTATAATTTAAATCATAAAATATTACTACATTAACATTCACCCCTTTTTCTTTCTCACCCTACATGCAAACACAACCTTAACGTGGATTTAATTGGATATATATTACATCAATGACAATTCCACACACGAGACTAGGCATTGAGACTATAAGACAATGGGATTCCCACGCATGTGCACACAACGTGACCGCTTTTCCTTTGCTCAGACCTTCTGGCCTCTCATTATCCTATAGCTCTGTAATGATCTATCACACTGTGAAAGGCTGTGGCTGCTTGAACGATTGATCCTGCCTCTTAGCGACTGTAACTGTGACCACACCTTTCACCCAAAGTACATTCTCGGCATAGTATATTTATAGTGTCTTGTTGATATTTATAAATAGTGTCATTTTGCTCTTTATGCTTATTAACTGCGCGGTCATACATATGCATGTAATCTTCATCCTTCGAATACAATCCAAGTATAATTATCATAAAAACTTGCACCACCTTAGAACCCAAATCATAAAATGTACTCCCCTGTATTCACCCCCTTTCTTTCTCACCTTTAGCTGGCTGATGAGATTTTGGTGGACACCTTATTGTCACCAAGTATTAATTCACTGCAGTTTGGACACATTCAAGGACTATAAGACCAATAGATTCCAAATGCATGTGCACCAACGTATTTCCGCTCCTGGCATTGCTATCTCTGTACTACATGGCAGCAATGTTGGTCCATGCAGTCCTGAGCTGTGGCAACAGAACAGGGCCGATCCTGCCAATAGCGGCGTAGCTGCTCACCCAAAGTATTCACCGTAGTGCTCTCAGTGTCTTGTGACCTTCAGCAAATAGTGCCATTTTTCTTTCTTTATGCTGATATAACGCGGTCGCTTTTCTCTGTAGCAATATTTCGTATCCTCCGGGCTTCACATCAAATATAGTTATCATAAAACTTTTGCACGTATGAACTCCCATGCTGTCACCCCTCTCTCACCTCATACAAACACAACCATAGCATTGAATTTAATTGAACCTATAACCCATCAACCCAAAGGAATGGTAATTCCTGCGGACTGAATCGACAAGTTTCTCATTCAATGGGACACGCATGTCACACACACTCACTTCAGACCTTTGCAATCTCTAAGATATTTTATGGCATACACCCAATGTTGGTCCACATTGAAGACAGTGGCAACAAACGATTGATCCACGCAAGCAAACTAGCGGCTGTAATCAACATTGCCCTTTCAACCCAACATTTGTCTCGGCCTAGTATATTTTACCTCATTGTCTTGTGATGACATAGATAATTGTCTTTTTTAACTCTTTTTTATGTACAGCATTTATAGCACCTAGAAGCACGTAAACAATGACTGTCCTCAGTCACATCCAAATATAGTATCATAAAACTTTGCACCCTTGAGCCAAATCATAAGATATTACTCCCATAACAATTCATCCCCTTTTTCTTTCACTCATTAATCAAGACGTGAAACAGTGGACTACCCCTCTGCATCAACCCAATGATGGTTCGCAGTTCTTGTGAACTACAAGACACCAATGGGGCGTTCCCATGTCTCTTGATATTTGCACTTTCCTAGCTGAACCTACTTGCCTCGATGACTACATGCCTGCCTGCCAACTCTTGGTCCATGCGAGTCAAGGCTTGTGGCAACAGAACGATTAATCCACACGCCAAGTACAGCGTTGAGAACATTCACCGGCATAATTTTCATGAATTAATCTTGTGATATGTATAAAATAGTATCATTTTTACCTCTTTTTTTGCTCTAGCAGTTAAATCTTATGCACACAATATTATACCCTTTAGATGCGG
This sequence comes from Metroxylon sagu, assembly GCA_017589505.3. Taxonomy (NCBI): domain Eukaryota; kingdom Viridiplantae; phylum Streptophyta; class Magnoliopsida; order Arecales; family Arecaceae; genus Metroxylon; species Metroxylon sagu. The sequence continues at coordinate 113,788 of JACVBY030000186.1, forward strand.
CAAAGTATAGTTATCATAAGGAAACTTTTACACTCTTAGGTACATCATAAAAGATTACTCTGTGGCATTGACCCCCTACTTTTTCGCCTCATTATCAAGCTCTACAACATTACTAGTGAGATTTAGTTGACCTTATGTGCGTCAATAAATGAGTGGATTCACACGAGTGTGGACACATTAGGACCATAAGATAATGGGATTCCAACGTATTATCATAGCGATGTTGCAGCTTTCCTTTTGCTCGGGCCACTATCTCTCGACCTATTTATATGTATGCATACCTTAATGTTAGTCCATGCGAATCAAAAGGCTTTGTGGCAATAAGATTTCGAGTGATATCTGTTCTTGAAAGCCCAACGCGTGGCAAGCATTACCCTTTCACCCTAAAGACACTCACCGACATAGTGTTTTATGAATGTCTTATGATATGTATAAATAGTGTCATTTTTCTCTTTTTATGCTTTATTAGTAACGCCTTGATTAAAACTTATGCATTTAATATTTCATCCTCCCGGTGCATATCAAGTATAGTTATCATGGAAACTTTTGCACCCGTCTAATTGGAATCGCAAGATATTACTCCCATGGCATTCACCCCTTTCTATCTCACTCATACCAAACACGGCGATGAGATTTGGTGGTACTACAATTACATCCAGCAGATGGTGGTGCAGCGAGTTTGGACGCGATTCAGACTAAGACCAATGGGATTCCCAACGCGTAATATGCACCAACGATGACATCACTGCTTCAGACTACGACCTATTTCATGGCATACCTTAATGTTAGTCCATGCGAGTTGAAGGCATGACAACAATGTTCCAGTTGATCCACGCATAGCCCGGCGGCTGAGCAATACCCTTTCACTTAAAAGGCTATTCGGCATAGTGGTATAATGTCTTGTGATATTTATGGAAATAGTGTCATTTTTAACTCTTTTATGCTTTATTCATGTAGCAGTTAAAACTTATGCATGTAATCTTCATCCTTGAATGCATCCAAGTATAGTGCTCGTAAAAACTTTTGCACCCTTATATATTTAAGTCATAAAATATTCTCACGTAACATTCATTTGCCCTTTCTCACCTCGTATCAAACACAACCTTAGCAGTGAACAATCGTTATATATTACATTAACCAAATGGTCTTCACACGAGTCCCAGATTGGGACTATTAAGTAATAGATTCCCACGCATGTGCACCAACGATGACACCGCTTTCCTTTTGCTCAGAACCTTTGCAATCTCTCGGCCTATTTTCTATGGCATACCTTAATGTTGGTCCATACGAGTTGAAAAGCATTGTGGCAACAAGACCGTTGATCCACTGCACTTTAAGCCCAACGCTGTGGCAACATTACCCTTTCACCCTAGAACATTCTAAAATGCATAATTATTATACAATATATGATATGTATAAATGGATGCCATTTCTTTAAACTTTTATGCTTTATTAAGTAACGCATTAAAGCTGTAAATGTAAATATTTCATCCTCCAGATACATCAAAATATAGTTATCATAAAAACTTTTGTAAAATTATAATCTCATAAAATATTACTCCCATAACATTCACCCTTTTCTTTCTCACCTCATACCAAACACAACCTTAACAGTGAAATTTGGTGAACCTTATGTACATGTAAGTGAGTGGATTCACACGAGACTAGACATTTAGAACTATAAGACCAATGAATTCAACAACGATGACACCGCTTTCCTTTTGCTCGAACACTATGCAATCTCTAAATACCTTGGCATACCTTAATGTTAGTCCATGCGAGTTGAAAGGCTTTGTGGCAACAAGACCGATTGATCCACTGCCAGAAACTAGCGGCAATGGCGTGGCAACATTACACTTTCAGCGAAACATTCACCGACATCGTATTTTATAGTGTCTTGTGATATTTATGAATAGTCTCTTTTTTAACTCTTTTATGCTTTAAACGTAACGCTGATTAAAACACTATGCATGTAATGTTTCATCCCTCAGGATGCATCCAAGTATAGTTATCATAAAAACTTTTGCACCTACTATAATTTAAAATGCTAAAATGTTACTCCTGTAACATTCATCCCCTTTTCTTTCTCACCTCGTATCAAACACAACCTTAGCATAGAGATTTGGTGGACCTTATATTACATCGACAAGTGGTGGTTCACACGAGTTTGGACGCATTGGACTATAAGACCAATAGGTTCCCACGCATGTGCACCAACGGTGACACCCTTTCCTTTTGCTCGAACCTTTGCAATCTCTCGGCCTATTTCTATAGCATACCTTAATGTTGGTCCATACGAGTTGAAAGGCTTTGTGGCAACAAGACCGAGTTGATCCACACAGCAAGCCCATACGGCGGCGCAACATTACCCTTTTACCCCCAAAACATTCTCGGCATAGTGTTTTATAGTGTCTTGTGATATTTATAAATAGTGTCATTTTTAACTCTTTTATGCTTTATTTTATACGTGATTAAAACTTATGCATGTAATATTTCATCCGTCGAGATGCATCCAAGTATAGTTATCATAAAAACTTTTGCACCCTTATAATTTAAATCATAAAATATTACTCCGCTGACATTCATCCCCTTTTCTTTCTCACCTCGTATCAAACACAACCTTAGCGGTGAGATTTGGTGGACCTTATATTACATCAACCCAAGCGGTGGTTCACACGAGTTTGGACACATTGGGACTATAGACCAATAGGTTTCCCACGCATGTGCACCAACGGTGACACGCTTTCCTTTTTCTTTGGAACCTTTGCAATCTCTCGGCCCTATTTACGTATCACATCGTAATGTTGGTCCATACGAGTCAAAAGGCTTTGTGGCAACAAGACCGGTTGATCCACACGCAAGCCCATGAAGCTGGCGCAGCGTTTCCCTTTTACCCAAAAACTTTCTCGGCATAGTGTTTTATAGTGTCTTGTGATATGTATAAATAGTTTCATTGTTACCTCTTCCCTTTTACTGAACCTTTGAGAAAACTCTCGACCTATTTCTATAGCAACTCCTTAATGTGAAGTCCCGTACAAGTCAAAAGGCTTTGTGACAAAGACTAGTTGATCCACACACAAGACCCGGTCTTTGTGGCAACATTACTTTTATCAAAACATTCTCGGCATAGTGTTTATAGTGTTCTTGTTAGTATGTATAATAGTGTCATTTCTACCTCTTTTACCCTTTGCTCCCTACTTATGAGTTAAAACTTATGCCTGTAATATTTCACCCTTCAAATACAACCAAGTATAATTATCATAAAAACTTTTACACCCTTAGAATTTACATCATAAAATATTACTTACATAATGTTCACCCCCTTTTTTTTTCATCTCGTATCAAACACAACCTTAGCAGTGAGATTTGGTGGATCTTATTTTACATCAGCTTAGTGGTGTTTCACACGAGTTTACATCATAAAACTTGTGCTCCAATAGTGACACCACTTCCCTTTTACTCTGGACCTTTTGAAATCTCTCGGCCCTATTTACGCCTTTACTTATTGTTGGTCCATACAAGTCCAAAAGGCTTTGTAAAAAGACAGCCACATCAAAACACAAGCCTAGCGACGCTGGAAACATTACTTTTATCCTAAAACACTCTTAGCATCTTATAGTGTCTTATTAGTATGTATAATAGTGTCATTTCTACCTCTTTTACACTTTGCTCGTAACACGTGAGATTTGGTTGACCTTATATTACGTCAACCAAATGGTGGTTCACACAAGTTTGGACACATAGGGACTATAAGACCAATAGCCTTAATGTTGGTCCATATGGGTCAAAAAGCTTTGTGACAACAGACCCGGTTGATCCACGCAAACCTATTGATTGTGGCTATATTGTAAAATATTCTCGGCACTTAATTGTTTTAGTGCCTTGTTAGTATGTATAATAGTATTATTTCCTCTTTTACACTTTTCCTTTTGCTCGAACCTTTGCAATCTCTCGGCCTATTTCTGTAGCATACCTTAATGTTGGT
>JACVBY030000277.1:0-238094 GCA_017589505.3 Metroxylon sagu
CTAAAGAGCTAAAGAGAAAAGTGACCAAAGCCTATAGAAAAAATCAAGAAGAAAGCTTGATTGCAAGAGGTAAGAGCAAGAAAAAAGATTGAAATAATAGAGATAAATCAAGATCAAGGTTAAGATACCAGAAACTTTATTGCTTTTTTTATCATAAAAAAGGGCACATGAATAGAAACTTTTCAAAAAGAAAAGGAAAGAATGAGAGAAAAAGTGTCTCAAAAGCTAGAGCAAATGTAATTAAAGAGAGTACTTTAGAATGCACGGCACTCCCAATCAACATTAGTATCTCCCAAAATGAGTGGATTCTTAATTTGGTTATTTTTTTCATTTAACCTCCAATAGAAGTTGAAGGTAATAAAAGGTTTTACTGGGTGGCAACAAAGTTGCAGATGTTGTTGGAAGAAGAATAATTTGTATCAAAATGTTTTATGATATTGAAAAGTTCCTATAAGGTTAGCATATCTTGAGTTGGTGAAAAATGTTTTGTTTTTTTTTTGGACACGCTTGATTTTCAAGGTTATAAAATTAGTACATAGATGCCTTGACCACGTTGTCCATAAGGATAAACATTTTGGGAGAGGATATAATTGAACCAAAAATAGCCTTATGCAAAAATAATTCCATGGTTAGGGGTTTTATTATTATTATTATTATTATTATTATTATTATTATGTTGTGTGTGTACTTTTGGTGGGGAGGGGGGGGGTTGCTTGATGAAATTGAATGCAAACAAGAGGAAACTTGAATGTAGTTTGACATGCCATCTCTCATGGGAATGCTCCGCTGAAAGCAACATTCAAAATGGCTGGCCCAATGCTTATACATAAATTTATGTAACATGATCATGGGATGGTATCTTTGTCCAGGATATTGTCCATAGACATTTGTGCATGTAACTGACAAAGATGATGCCAATTTTTCTAGATAATTTAAAAGGTTAGGTAAAAAGAATAATCCCTTGAGCAAGGTGCTCCTTCCAAATAACGTACCTCCGTCTTAAATTTGTCATTCATTTTTTTATTCAAAACAAGGGTTTGCTTTTTGCCCAATCGTGAGATCGATTTTACCAGAATAAGATATGGTTGTTATAATTTCTATTAATTAATATCAAAATAATGGTTAGACTACATATCATTTTGTTTTGCTATAGTTCATATAATAAAATAATTACTCTGAATCGAAGAGAACATTTGTATTCAAAGGTTATGTTATTTTAATTAGAATAGTAAAACTGACAAATAATAGGCATACTTCTCATGTAAGAAAGGATATAAACTCCAAAATCATTGGAAAATACTTTTTTTTTTTTTTTTCCTTTTCCTTTTAGTGTCATAGTAGACATTGGTTTAATTCTCGGACCAGACTATTCTTATGATTTGTTTCCTGAAATTTGTTATCGAATTGTCAACCACTTCATGTTAGCCAACTGGGTTGAGACACCGGACCTTCCCACAAGACCTCCCACGTCCACATCCTGCTACAAATGGCCACCAGCTCTTTCGTGCCAATTCCATCTACGCTAAGAAGCAGGTCACATTACAAGCAGGTCAGCTAGCATCTTCTTATTGGGTTGCTTATGCTTGCTTTCCCTATAGTGGATTGGGATGATGAAAGCTTAATAGGTGCATCACATTTGTCATCAAAAAGTTTTCTATGGGTTTCCATTCTTCCATGATTCATGAACTTAGCATCCCAGTATAAGAAATGTAGAAAGAGCTACAGAGAATAATAAGCCAGAACTTTAGGAAAACAACTAATCACACAGCAATCGCCCTTTCCACCTTCTTACGTTGCCATCAGCAGTCAAAGAAATTTCCGTCCGATTTAAAACAAGGAAGGACCCGGAGTCTACTTGGCAAGCGTGTACCGTGCGTGGTGTCAAGGTCCTAAATGGCCTAAAAGGGTTGGAGACAGTGGAGGTGGCCCCTCCGAGTCACCCGAGTGTGGAACCTCGCCCTTTTCAGAAAAAGCCAGAAACCACTATGAAGCGGTGGGTGGTGCACTTTAGATGGAAGAATGGATTGGATAAAGATGAAGATTTGTTCCAACCTCCACATCGTGTTGCGAGGGAGTGGATCCCCGCGTAAGACGAGGGACCGTAAGGGTTGTGCCGTGAGGAGGAGGGAGCTTATCGGGGGTCATCATTCTGCCTTATCTCGCGGACAAGACCTGAAGTAGTTAGAACGTGTAACACGCAAAAGAGTTGTTTTGACCACCAGTGCTGGCCAGCGTCCGCAAGTAGATCATTGAGCATACATGAAAAAGGACCTACGACAGGCTGCTGGAAAATTTTGCTGCAATAGACGTGTTGGCCTCCATAAATATTATTTCCAATATAATGCTTCAAAATTTAATTATTGTGTCTTTTGAGATTTTTTTTTTTTTAAATAAATATGTTTGTAAGAGGCATATCACTTGAATATTTGATAATAAAAATTTATATTTTAATAAAATATATTAAAAAAATGTACTTGGCTACATTCGAATATAGTAAAATTTAAATCTAGTTATTTTTTTTCATTCTTATATCCATACAATTTATGAATCTTAAAAATGAAAAAAAGTAAAAAAAAAAAGGGAGCGACTAACATTTTATGAATTTAAAGGTGAAGATGATGACTAGATCTTAAACTTGATTACATTTGGATATAGCCAAGTTTTAGCGCGCTCTCTCTCTTATAGCTTTATAAAATAAATACCATTGGCATTAGTTATTAGGAGGCGATAAAGGTTAGAAGGAAAGTAGCTACACCATTAATAAACGTGTGATGTGATGGAGGCTAGGTTAGCAAAGTCCGCTACTTCGTTGGCTTTCCAGAACACAAGCCTATATTAGAAATTTGGTAGAGTAGCTGTACTAACATGAATACACTACAAATAAAGATGAAGGTTCTCAAGATCACCATAAATCAAAGAGACTATTGTAGCTGAATCTCCTTTCAAGATGATACCATCTAATAACGTTCTTTGCAAAGTAGCATAAAAAAGGAGTCCAAATCTCAATTTGTACTGAGTAGTCGTCACTTTAATTAGGAACAGAAGCCTGAGATTGAGGGATTGCAGCAACAAACAAAGGTCGACTAAGGAAATCTTGAATGATAAATTCTGCTCCAGTTGAGTTTGAATGAACCAAACTATCAAAATTGATTTTGATATACTTTGAGTATGAGGCTATCAGAAGACAAAATGTTAAAGGAGGGATCCCAAAGAGTGGTGAACATCAGCACACTAGGTGCTAGAGGTCATGGAGTGATGCTGTCTGCTAGAATGGATAAATTTTGCAGGCATATGAAGAGCCTACCTAGAGATATGCAAAGAGTGGAATTACTTATTCTAAAAGAACTTCTCATTTCTTGCCTTCCATATCAACCATGGCAGATAAACCAAGAAAGATTGTATATATAGCTGTTTGGAGGCAACTAGCTTCTCAATTAGAAAAAGGTAGGCTTGAGTAATTGATCTCACATGTCGGAAAATAAGTAGCCCACTCTACAATTTTTGAGACCATACTGGAAGAAGAGGTGATTGTTCCTTTTAGGTTCTATACCGTACCTTTGATAGAATGGATTTCGAGCTTAAATTCTACTAGCTAGCAAGGAAAGAGTTTGGAGCTCCCTTTTGAATAACTTCCAAAGGAAGTGTAGAATTTGCTAATCAGTCAGGAACTTTCATGTTTTGCTAAAGTTAACATTAGATGTAGCCATAGGAGAAGAAGATAATTTTTAGAGGACCTGCTTTACTATAATTTTCTGATGAAATTTCGAACCCCAACACAATATATCTTGATGACCCAGACCAATAATAGAAACTTTGGCAATTTCAACAACCAAAGTAAGGGAAAATAATAGTGAAACAGCCCCAAATTCCCTTCTCCTCCCTAAAAATAAATTTAGTCATGGTAGAAAGTTTTGCTACTATGTCTACATCATATTTAATTGGGGGTGTGCTGAAGAGAATTGTTGAAAACCAATGCAGGGTTCCAATGTCAATTAACTCTCCATGACCTTAGACCAGACAATTTTATCCATGACATAAGTAGATGCATGGCACATATAGATGAACTATTTCTAGGGGTTTTATAAGATCACCAAACCCTCCAAATTGATACTTAGCTTTAAATACTCTAACAAATAAATAGTTTTGATTGATAACCATTCCACCTACTGCTTTGCTTTGTAAGGCCAACCACTGCTTAGAAATCTCAAAAATTTCTAGGCCACCAATGCTCTTATCCTTATAAATGTTATCCCATGATATAATGTGAATAGCTTTAGTCCCCTGATGATGACTCTATAAAAAGCTTCAAACTATTTTTTCAAATCAGGTCAAGAAATTCTATGAGCTTACCATATTTAAGATAATATGAATTAAAATAGAACAAAGGACAAATTTAATTAATAAACATTAACCTGTAAAAGAAAGAGTGTTTCACTTCTATGAATCTATTCCTACTAAAATCCTATCCTTTAAGATCTGAGTCTCTACTTTCTTCAACCTATACCTTTGATAGGAATTCCCAGATACAACCCTATCTCATTGACTCTACTAATCCCCAGAACATCAATAAGTTTAGTAGCCAACCATCTCCTGATTTTTAGGCTAAATAAAATCATAGCTTTTTTCAAATTGACTACTTGCCCTAACTGAATACAGTGGTTTCAAATAATCTGCTCTAGACAAAAGTAGTCTCATAAATAAACTTTTAAAAAGAGCAAGCAATCATCAGCAACAAATAAATGGCTCACTCGGAGCCCCTTTCTTTCGAAACTATACCCATGAATCAGCTTATTATCCATAGCCACCTGCAAATTCCTGGTCAATATTTTGAAGTAAAGGATGAAAAAATAGGGAGACAATAGGCATCCCTACCGAAGTCCCAACTGAGAAGAAAAGGAGGAGTTGGAGGAATGCATCTATTATAAGTGAAGGAATGCAATCATTTATTTAAGACACCTATTCATTTATATTCTCTCATATTTATATATAGGGTATCGGCCATTTAATTTTATCCAACCCAAGATCCAAATGTAAGAGAATAAATATATATAGATTTACCTCTATCATATTTGAGAAATTCAAGTAAATTATGGGTGTATGCTTATTGGGCCTCATGTCTAATTAGATATGCATAAAGAGAGATCTTACAAAGTATTTATATTCTTTAAAAAAATTTTAATATCATATTATATTTAGAGAAATGTTTATAGATTTTGCCGAGGATTTTATTCCGTCGTACGTTAAGAGATTCTGGTAGTTCATTGTTTTTTTTGGAAGTAGATAATATTAGGTTATATGCACTAAGAGGATTACGAATTCTATTTTAAAGTATAATGTACCTCGAGTGATATTTTATTTTACTAATTTTTTATTTTTTTATTTGTTATGATTGTTGTAAGAATTACAGGTTAATTGAAATAGAGTTATTGCATCACGTATAATGAAAAATTAAAAATAAATATTTTCCATTGCAATTTATTCATATTGTATCTCCACCTTCATATTTAGCAATTTATTAGGTACTATATTAAATAAAGATGGTAGCTTAGGTTTATTATGCAATCGGAAAGCACCATGCGATGCACAATGGACATTCAGATTCATGCTCTAGAAATGATCACATTTGCCAAACAACCTGTTCTTGCACCGTTTGTTGAACATAAATTTCAAAGACCGTGATGCAACCCATTACGCCAAATGGAATCCTCATTTCTGCTGCATAAAGTATGTAGTAACTGCACCAAAGGAGAATTTGCCGGCGGTACGCGCCAGCGAGGCTGGGAGGAGAGAAACGAAGGGAAAGACAAAGTAACCCGTGATGATGCTAGATGCCATCTAAAAAGCCAACTTGTGGATTCTCTGATGCGTTCCATGTAGAATCATACCCTCCGGTCTGGTGGCCGCATCCGCGGCTAAAGAGAGTGTGATATCTTTTCGAGAGCGTATCATCTTTTCCAAGTTCAACCGGGACGGCACGAGCTCTCCTGGGGACACCTCGAGACGTACGCACGCCGAGAAGCGGCAGCGCACGCATCCGGGCGAGTCGCATCCCTCGTACGTGCTCTCCCGGTCACCCTCACGAACGCGCTTTCAGTTCGTCCCACACGCGCTGCTCGATACCGGGGATAACAGTTCGACCACGCTGGCACTGGCGCCATGATAGAGAAAGAGCAAAGTCGGAGTGAGCCATCCGCTTGTTTTGCCTAACCAATACGCCGAGGAAAATGCCTTTGTGCGATGGATGGATAGATATTTGATCCTATCCTCCCACGCCTAACAGGCCTTGACTTGTTCGTTAAGTTGACATACCTTTTCATGGATTTTGGTTTCAGCGCACTCGATCGGCATCCGGGTCCCATCACTTCCACTTCCCAGTCTTCACCCTTCGCCACTTCCTTAAAAAATACCGTGGCCATCACGTTTTGGAAAAGTATAAAGATCGTCCTGCAAAAAAAATCCTTAGATATTTGGCCCCAATATGATGGAATCAACAGTTACTTTAAAGTTGGGCTTTGCTGCACTTCTTCTTCTTCTTTTAGAAACAGTGCTCAAACCATAGTTATTAAATCAGATGCTTAAGCCCTTCAATCTATGATTATTTAGGGTACCAACCATCCAGGACGTATACGATCCTACAACAATCAATGGATAAAAAGCATCATAAAATGTTTCATCCATAGTTTCTCTTTTTGCGCAGCTTTTAAGAGGATAGGAAGGAATCCATTAATATTAATTTTCTATATGGACTAAATTTTATTTTATTTTTTTGACTGAGTTAGGTAAGTTAAATCTTTAATCATCAATTTTCCGTATATTACAGCAATGACTTGTTCGCTTCCATTTTCACACCACTTGGTTCTCCTTTTTTTATCCTACCAGCAAATATCGCTGTTAATCTTTAAAGACTTCCCATCAAAGGAGATACCTGCTATTGAACTTATCAGTTTTAGCATTTTCAGATCTCGTCTTCTTTGTTGTCCGGGGAAGTGTTAATGGCGGTCAAATGGAGGAAATGAAATAAACCAGCCTACGTGGGTGCGGTGAGGTCATAAAGTATCAATTTTTTCGATTTTGGACATAAGGGAGAGAGAATGAGGGGAAAAAAATCTTACTCGTTTGACCGTCATGCAGAGTCAAGTTGGAAATCAAAAGTTAGTGTTGAGGTCATGGGAGATTTTGGATATCTATCACTGTACATCTTGGCCCACCGTGACCACCACCGAGCCCATTTGCATAAATTCCCACACCTTGCTTCCTCTTTACATCTTAAAAATCCCACCCAGCTCCAGGCCTAGCCAAAAAAGTCATCGCCCCATCCTCCTTTCTTCTCATCCCTTCGATTCCAGCCTTCGGTAAAATCCTAAACTTCTCTAATCCTTGAACAAAGCTCCATTGGATTCCTCGGAAGTCATTCAGCAACCCAAATCCATGGACATCGACCACTGGGATCTAGAGGCGGTAGTGAGGGGCTGCTGCTTCAAAAGATCATCAGCGGCCATGACCGATTCCTTCTCTTCCTCCCCTCCCCTAGTCCTGACGGAGGAGGGAGTAGACGCAGAAAAAGGCCTCCTTTTTGCTTTTCCTGACATAATGGGCACGGAAACCTCCTTCCGCGAGCTGGAAGATCTCTGTCAGCCTTTCTTCCTCAAACCCCATCAGCAACCATTACAGCAGCAGACCCTGCTGTTTCCCCAGCAGAGTAGACCATCCTCCTCCTTTGCCGTGGCCGATCCTTCTCGAACCCAACAACAGCCGAGTCTGCCTCAACGGCCAGTGGCGGACACCCCTCGTTGCAAAAAGAGGTAGATCTTTTATCTCTCAACACTCAATCCTCTCTTTGAGAAAACGGAAAAGGAGCAACATTTGTCGATATTTGACGTACTTGAGTGATAAAAAACAGGAAGAACCAGCACAAAAGGATAGTCTGCCATGTCCCCGCCGACGGCCTTTCTTCCGACATGTGGGCTTGGCGCAAATATGGCCAGAAACCCATCAAAGGCTCCCCATATCCCCGGTATGGATTATATGACTCTCCTTCTTTTCAGTTACTTTCTCGTTATGCTTAAAGATTTTAACTCGGAGGGAAAGCAGGGGATATTATAGGTGCAGTAGCTCGAAAGGGTGTCTGGCGAGGAAGCAGGTGGAGCGGAGCCGGACTGACCCAGCGATGCTCGTCGTCACGTACACAGCCGAACATAACCACCCCCTCCCCACCCACCGCAACTCCCTCGCCGGCAGCACCCGCAAGAAGCTCCACCCTGCCCTGCAGCCCGCCGCAACCTCCCCCTCCACCTCAGGCGGCGGCGCAGACGGGGACCAGATTCCTTCCTCCAGCCCACCGTCATCGACCGTGGAGGACGAGCACCCCCGGCAGTGGAAGGGCGAGGAGGAGGAAAACGAGGAAGGGGAAGAGGTGTTGACCATGGCTGACATGGAGATGTTGGGGGAAGAGGACGTGCTGTTCTTAGGGTTGGAGGCGCTGGTGGAACGGGCGGGCATCGGCGCGGCCAAGTCGCCGGCCATCTCGGACTTCCACGCCGACGAAGGTGGCTACGCGGAACAATTCTTTGCTTCCACTTGGCTGGCAAACAGCGCCACTGCGGCGGCGGCGGCGGCGGCTGGGACATGCTAAGAGACGGAGAGGACTGAAAGCATCTGAGCCGTCCATTTATATATATATATATATATTAACGATTGGAGAGAGCGAGAGCGAGATAACGCCAGAAACAGCAGATGGAGGGAGGGTCAATATAGAGTCTCTTTTTATTTAATATCAAAAGTCTAGCTATAGCATTACTGGTGTTAATCAAAACATGATGCTGACCTGCCATGTAATCTTGTCTCCAGCTCCCTCAATTTTTCTTCCTTGCAGTATTTGTACTTCAGTTATGTTAAAAGATGAGTTATATGTATTACTTATATATAATGATAAATATTTTATACTGGTAAATTGAGGCTTCTCTTAGTGATTCTACTATTCTGCTGAGGAATCAGAAATTTTGAATTTAAATTATAGATGATGTGTTTCCATACACTGGAATCCAGGTAATTATAGAAGTCTTTAATGCTGAACTCCAAGCTTGGAGCCTCGTTTGTTGTATATTATTTTATTTAACCAAGCTATGGATCTAATGGGATTCATGAAAGTGATCGAATCTGTTGGGCTCGGAATGCTCATGGATGGGATGGTCCGATTAAAGAGTTTTAAATGTCTGATTTGAATACAGGATAAAGGCCACCTATCTGTTATTTGAAGTATATACATGTGTGAAGAGATCCGCTTGTTTTAAAAACTCCCATTTGATAATCTTTTTATAAAAGGCCTAATCTACATACGGGATATACGTTTGTTTTGGATATGATAATTCTCATCATGAGAAAGCGTTGGTGACCGAGAGAGAGAGCCCTTCATTGCAAATAGTGGATTAGAGGCTTTTCCATAACGGAAAAGAAAGTCCTCCTCGTATATCTTGATCTACCGTGAACTCCAAGTTTATGATTCTCAAAGACATCAAGAGGTACGTAGAATGCCATGAAGATAGCCTGCCACTCTTGTTTTAGGAGCGTTCGAGGTATGTATATGGTAGGCAACAGAATCGTTGAAAAATCCAACAGATTTTGTGGTGGGAAACTGTGGAAAATTGCCGGCTGAACTTCGAGATGTATGATGCAGGGTATCAAGTGGACTCAGCCTCGGTCAAGTTTTTGCAACAATTTGACGGGTCCTGCCCAAGATTGAGCAAAAGCTGGCATGCGGCTCGGCCCATGTGCATGCCTGCTAGCCTTTGCGGATATGCGCGGGTGCGGTACGAAGAGTGATGCATAGCTGATGCGTTGCGTGGACTTTCTCTTTTCTGAATTTCTTGAATTATAGCTTTGCTCCAGAATTCATTGCGTCGTTTTTTTACCATTGAATTTTTCTTCCGCGCCCTCGCTCATGCTCCCTGCGAAGAACTACAGGAAATACGGACGTGTGGACACGTAATAAAGCGTCGTGTACGAGCCTTATCTGAAAGAAGCGTCGCCAGCGCCTTTTGGTTTTGGGTCTCTTCTGTCCGTCAGCGGACTGGCAGGTAGCGATGGTTTTAATAATCCGTGGAACGCCATCAATGGATGAAGCCCAGTCGAGCTGACACGCACGTTGTCTAAGGCTGATCGCTTCGCGAGAGCCGTACGGTCACAGCTTCTGACGGATGGGTACGGTTCAGACCAACGACGGTCTGTGCCGGTTTTCGGGCTTTTTGGCAGCCTCGAGGCAGCAGTTTGCTACTCCAAATCAACAACCAAACGCTGCACCGTTGCTTCAATGGGACCGCGCGTGGACCCCCGAGACTCTGACCGCGTATTGGTGTGTCGTGGGGGGTATACATTAGTAATTCGTCCGTGATTAATGCCGCTAACGGATTCGATTGGATTTATGAAACAAAATATTATACTCAACGGATCATTCTGATCGAATCCAAAAATATTATATTTAAATTAAACATATAATTATTATTTTTATTTATTAAAATATATTAATTAATAATTAAATATAAATTTATGAATAAAATTAAAGAGATTCAATTTAAATTTAATTTTTTTATTCAAAAATTTTTAATTTTATTTAAGTAAATGATCATCCTTAAATTTATAAATTATAAAAAAAAATATGAAAAAAAAATCTAAGAGTTAAAATAAAAAAGAATTAGTTTAAATTAAAGTTCATTCAATAAATTTATAAAGATAATTAGAGTAAAAGAAAATAATATTTATATAATAAAAATTTATAAATTGGCATAAATTGAGTTTAAGTTGGATTAAGTCAAGAAATATAAGACAAGACATAGATTTGTTCTAAAATTTAGATCATGTCTAATTTTTAGATTTGATTTAAACTGTGAGTTTCTAAATATATATCGGATCCGATCTAATTGAATGGGGACTGGGTCAAGCCATGGGTAACTCTAACCCATTTGCAGCTTTATTAATTAGCCGGAAATAGGACATTTATAGCAATGTACCATGCAAACTTTGGACTTACATGAAAATGATGTGTGGTATTTTAGTGGCAAAAATATACTTTTTATCCGCAAACTTTCACTCAAAATTTATTTGAATCCTCAAACTTTTAGCTATTACAATTTAATCTCTCATATCTTAAGAATATTAAATTTATAATATCTCATTGCATAGGATAAATTAAAATTGACAAAATAACTGTTATATTAGTAGGAGAAAGCTTCTATGTTTTTGTATCAAAATGATATGAAAACCATTCCATCAATTTTAATATGTGATATTATACCGTTATTTGGGCTTCTTGATCTTATGCAAGTACTCAAAATCTTAGTGATTATTCTACGTAGATATATAATATATGAAGGTGTAGGGCCTAGTCTCTCTAATAGGAGGGCTCAATGGTTATTTTATTTTGCAGTGTAATTTTTACTCCCATCTTAATCTAACTCTAACTCTAACTAGTTTCTAAAGAGTTAAAGGATTGTTAACCCCATTACAAAGAATAAGGAAGAGAAAGAATCGGCGCTACACATGAGGAGACGATAATGGTCTTGAGGTTATGGTTGGTATGTATTTTTACATAATTTTATAAGCAATTTAACATGAAATTAGATGTTGTAATCTCTAGCTTATTATTTTTAAAAATCTTATAGCCTGTACTTGAATAAAGAGAATATGTGAAAATTTATGTTGGCAAATATTTAGTTTTACATTGATTATGTACTAAAATTTTTTAAAATATTTATATAAAATTAAAAAATTGAAATTATAACTTTTTGATTAACCATATGAGTGAGGTCCTTAATTGTTACAGCAATGAAGTGTTTAGTATGATCGCCATATTTTACCTTAATCCTAAAAACAAAAAAAGGGAGAAATATTAAGTCATCAAGGAACTTATCCACGACCCCATAGTTTTTCTTAAATTAATTTTCTCGCTTTATTTCTCTACTTTGGTCCCTTATATATCGAATATTCGTGCACCATAAAAAATTCTTCCGTTTTTTCCAATCATCATTTGGTCCGAATTGTTAGGTTCACGTAAATCTCATCAAATCCAAATGCATTACCGTTGTTTCCAAACATTCACCATCCACCCAGATGAGACGAATGGCACTGAATCGAAACCAGACAACTAGATCTGAGTTATAGGAACGCCAGAAGTGATTTATTTTTTGAGTTATAAGAATGCCACAAATATTGCCACAATGGCTTATTGCAATCATGATAAATGCTATTACTTGCATCGCATTGCACGATGAACTTATCTTAATCATCCGTTTGAGCTAGGAAGTTGATGCTATAGGCGTTCCATCATCCAGTGGTTACTGCAGCAGGCGACAATGTTCATCATCGAGCAGAGGAGCCGCGGCACCGATGAAGGCCGCATTCATGTAGGTGGTGGGCTCCGAGTGTATCGATTCTGATCTAACATCACCAAACTCGTCGCTAGAATTAGGGCCGCCGACGATTGCTCCAACGTGAACGTTGGCATTGGGATTATCGGTGTTAAAATAATCCGCGAAGCCTTCGCCGCACTGCACCTTCGCTGGATGAACCTTGATGGATGGTATGGATGCACCTCGGTGGTGTATGCGCTTGGGGTATTTGGCGCCGTATCCCACCATGTATGAGTAGCCCAGTGGGTTGTTGCCTAGGATGTAATCCACCTGAAAGCAAAAGGTTGCATTAAAAACCTGTGCTAATTAACAGGAATTGACTCCAAAACAAGCAGTATATTAATTATCCGAAGCTGTAATGTTTGCCTGGGACTTAGCAAATGCTCTGATTTGAGCGGTAGAAAAATTAGCTGCGCTGCACTGGACGCCGCCGTTTCCAGCTGACTCCAAAAGATTCGAGTAGTAAAAGAGCACCATAACAGCACTGGCCACGTATTGCATGTTGACAGTGTCGTGCGTGAACAAGAGCCCTCCTGGACGTGAAAATAACGACGTGTTACGTTCTGCCAAATGAGTTAAAACTCAAGAAGAAGGATTCAGTCAGTACCCGGCGTTGTCTGGATCTTCACGGCGCCACTGCCCGGCATCAATGAACAGACGAATCCATCAGCATGGGTTTTGTAAATGGCTAGATCTTTCTCCCCTGCCAAATATTCCTGAAGGAAGAATCACATCAGTTGGATTGTTTACGGAAGTTCGTGCCGCTTGCAACGCAGACTAGCAAGGCAAAGGATACCTTTGCAAGCAAAGCCTGCGTTCCAGGGAATTTGTTGTCCCAGCTGAATTCAGGAACGACGTCGCTCCACTTCTGATTATTTGATACAAATGTCAGAAATTGGACGTCTTTGGTTGCTTTGAAGAGCCATGTAGCACCCCATAGAAGCTCATCCTGTAGAATAGAATAAAATAAATGAGATTGGCAAGATGATCATAATTAAAGTGGAGGCACCGGCATTCGGGCAGATTTATAGCTGATCCATGAGAGTAGAAATCGTGCCTCATAGCCGGAGAAGGAGCAGTAGAATGGGCAAGAAGCTTGGTACGATCCTCTGTACTTGTCGGCAAACTCGAAAAGCTGGTAGAAGCATCAATAATAAGCATAACATGGAAATAAGGAAACCTGGCACCAGAAATTTATGGCTTCTATGTAAAGAGGGGAATAGAGTATTAACTGTCGACATTTGCTTCACTTACCGCTTTTGCTTCCTCTAATAGCTTAGCCGCATAGTCGCGGTCGACGCTCTCAAATACCATGTAAGCAGAGGCAAGGGCGGCAGCAGCATCAGCAGCCACCTCGGTGCCTGGCGTGCTTTCAGTGACCTTGAATAGATTCCTCGGGGTGTCCATGTCCTCCGGGCGCTCCCAGCAGGAGTGGTCTGATCCATCTCCTATCTGCCGATCCTCAAAAGACGCATTTGATCAGTTCCTCCTAGATGGCCACTATGGATGTATATCTAACCTTGGATGTTAGAAAAACATGAACACTGACCTGTGTATAGAGTGTGGTCGGCGAAGTGTGGGCCTTCAGTATGAAGTCCGCACCCCATCTGATAGCCGATTGCAGGTAGTCGAGCTGGCCAGCGGCGGAGATCTGTGCCTTGTACTCGGTTGCGGCCCAGCTCAACAGGGCAACGGTGAAAGACATAGGCCAGCCGAACTTGATGTTATCTCCAGCATCGTAGTAGCCACCAGTCAGATCCACCTGAAGAGAATAATAACAGCCGATGATTTTTGCTTCGTAGCAAAAGGAAAAAAAAGTTCTCTGCATTATTTTTTATATGTTTCATGTTAATAACACATTAAAATTTAAGTTGACCTTGTGGTTAACAGGGGGATTTCATTTTATTCTAAAGCAAACCTAATGCTAAGCCTCCCTTCGATCCAAAAAAAAATCATTCTAAAGGTTATTTGCTTTATCATTAAAACACGACACTATAGCAGAGCCTTTTCTGATCCCACTTCGTGGGAGTTGTCTAATAGCTCCGGGTGCAGTTGTGCTGCTATAGCAAGGTAGGATGTAACGCATTCTCTGGTTACCCATCCATGGTTCTAAGCGCTAAACTTTGCAGTGCAACTAAAATCAAATAAGAAGAGAGAGAGAGAGAGAGAGAGAGAGATAGAAAACCAATGCACCATGACCTAGTCCAGTAGGAAGCTAACTTTGGATGATTTGCTAAAATATGCATAATATGCTACTAGCATTACACTGTCTGTCTGGCCATCTGTCAGAGCTGAGTCCGCCCTCCATTCCACTCGCTGATCAGCCGGCAGCTTTCCAGAGCGCTGCCCTTCGAAGAACAGAATGGCCTTCGCCACAGCATCAGTATAGTTGTGAGACCCATCACAAAGGCCCCTGCCCTCACTATGCCTATCCACCGCACTCGCAACAGCTAATCCAAATGCCATTGCCCATAGCCATATCACTATTGGCAAATAATTCTCCTTCTTCCATGCCATTGTTTCTAGTTCTAGCGACGACTACCGTAGGTCTGTAATACTTTGCCTTGCTATGATTTTAGTCTCGCACGGACATGTATATATAGCAATCACAGAACATAGGAGATCATCTTTGAACTCTCTTTTACACCCAACGCAACCGACTAAACGTAAGAAGATAGACCATCCATACCTTCTTTTTTCTCCATTTCACGCTTTAAACTCTCTGGCCCATGCCATCTGTGCTTGCTTTCCTCCAACAAGCAATGATTTCTTACTTGTTGAAGCACTCTTTAACATAGACTTTCTCAGATTCTCTAGTAAGAAAAGGCTTGGAGTGCTGCAGGTTGAATCTTCGGTGACGTAACAGGAAGCGAGAGTTGTTATAAAAACCAAAAGAAGAAAAAGGAGTTGTGAGGCAGTTTTACGCAATGATTTTCTTTTCTTTTTTTTTTTTTTGTATACTTCTGAGTTTGAGATGGTTAAAAAGAGAAGGAATCTGGCGCGTGTACGGCGGTGATGCCAAGTTGCCATGGAGCACCTGCATGATTGCGTGATCCCACGATGAGCATTGCATGACTGTTTCATCTTCTGCAGGAAGCAGCTAGGGAAGCTTATGATCGATTGTATGCCAATGAAGATGAGATATGGCCCCCATCTTGTGGCCCAGTTGTCCTGATGAGAAGATTTGGTGTACGGGAGACAGTATATATAACTGAACCATGCACTAGAAATTGTAATTTCCTCCGAATACACTTATGCCGTCCGTCTGAAGTCGGCATGGAGGTAAAAAATAAAAAATAAAAAAGAGAAAGTATAAGTATGTATATAGAGATAGTGATAATATCCATCAGGATACAATGTGAGCATAGATGTAAAGATTTCCATCCCACCCTACCTTATGTCATCTCATATCTATTGCACTCACTAGTAAAATTACTTATAAGAAGAGTTTAAGCTTAATTGCTCAACTTATAATTTTAATTTTTTTAAGGCACTGAAACAAAGTAAAGATGCCAAGATAAAGTTTGAGTTTGAAAAAGTAAAAGGTAGATGAACTTACTTGAATTTAAGAAGAATAACTATTTACTTTTATATTTTATGATAATAATTTATTTTAAGTATGTCACTAGTGATTTTAATTTTGTTTTTTATCGTTTGGTTTTTGAGATCGTTTGTGAAATATTTGCTTTTCTATTTAATATTTTTTTGGTTGATAATATGAAAACCTGAAATACATTTAAATACGACTTAACTTTTTGGTTATAATTCCATTGGTGTTTTTATTAGTTATTGAAATTTAATTATGTTTTGTTAAGATTAAAGTTATATAATTTTTGTATGTTTGAAATTTAGATTTTATTAGAACTAACAGGTAGGAATTAATTAAACTTGTATAATTAAAGAAAAAATATTTTAGAATAATAGATGGTGGCTACGAAGAGGGTGCGGGATGGGCACAGGTAACAGCTAACAAAGCGGCTATAGATATTACATAATTCTTATAGATACAGGTATGAGTACAAAATTTTACATATAGCGGGTATGGGATGAGTATAAATATAAATTTTTTTAACGAGTATGGATATGAAGGTACCTTTCTCCATTCCTGCTCCGTCCTGTTGCCATTTCTATGTATATAATTTCTAACTCTATTTGCATGTCGCTCCGAATGCTTGATATATAAGGTTTGAAGGGGTCCACATAATAATGGAAGACCTTATCCAAAAAAACTAGCTAGAAAATATTATTTAAACTTCCTAATTTTTTATAAATATCTAAAATCTACTTATTACATAATCAATGTGCAACTACAAACATACCAACATGAGCTCTTACATACTTTTTCTATTTTAATTCCTAACATCCTTGCCAACTTATATCGACCTGACTTGCTGATGAGGTTAGATTATATTGGTTTTGATTGCTAGTAGGTTCGATTCTGGGTTCAAAACTAGGAAGTCGACCCTTTTCGAGTTGGTTTTCGTTTCTCAGAGTCATTCCTTGTTTTTAAACTAGTAACCAAACACCCACTTTTTTTTATTTGATTAAAAAAATTAAAATGCTCTAAAGGATTGAACCTAAGCATTACATATACCTCATGAATTATTTATCATTTTTACTAAAAGGCTTTAAATACTATATTAGTTAATAAATACCATATATCTTTTATTAACTATAATTAAGTGAAAAATTTTAACAATTAGATACAAATTATGTCAAATAGACAAAGAAAAATAAAATCTGCTTAACTCTAAAATTGACTTAGAAATGAACCAATCTAACCATGCTGATTCTTGTTTAGTTTTAGAATAGGGTTAGTTTGATTTTGGATCAAAAGTTCTTGAATCGATCATGACTGGGTTCATTTTAGATTCTAATTCGTAATTGATTTAACTCAATCTATGCTCACACCTAATTACAATAAATAAATAGATTAGAAAAATATTAATTTATTTTATCAACATCTAGATTGCCATGGTGAGATTATTAATTGACAAAATTAGAGTAGTCAATGCCCCTCTGAACTCGCTAGTGATTCATATGTTGTCTGATCCACATTTATTTTCACACATAGAGGAAGAACTTAGTCACAAAGGCTTTGTTTTGGACAGTTATCGGAAACGACCAACAATAATTATTTGTCATTAGCTACCTAAGGTATCTATTTCCTAACATTTGGAACCAATAGTTGCCCCAAACAGGGCCAAAGACATAAGTGACAACATTTATGGCAAACAAAGATGGATGACTTAGGAGTTTAGTGCCAAACTAGGGTTTCTCTTATATCTCAAAGCACCATAAGAGAGGGTATTCAAGACATTGGATTTTGATAGGGCTAGGGAAGTGGGCTCACGCAGGCTGGCCCAAGTCCCATCAAGTTGACTCAACTTCGAGACAGGCCATGGGTTGTCCTGAACTAATTTAGATTGAGATTGGATTTAAAATTAGAGCTAAAAAAAAATCTAGCCCAAAGCATTAGTTCTTAATCAGGTTTAAATCTGGTCTGAATTCAATTCCAAAATCTTAAAATATAGAAGATCTTTTAAATTTTATACTGAATTTCCTATCAATTGTATGAAAATAGCTTTACATATCATAGCTAATTTTTCAGAGTGATTAAGTACAATTATTTAAAATATTACTTGTTTTGTGCAAATACTTAAAAACTAAAAATTAACTCGATCGACCTAATTTTTATCTCTAATGGATTGTTGTGGATTGGCTTGATTGAGTTTTGGGTCAAGTCTGAGTTTGGGTCCTAGTTGGGCTTGGGCCTAATTTTTGAAAAAAATTATAGGCCTTAGCCTGTTCGAAAGCTCAAAAAAAAATTTTGGGACTGGGCTTTGGTTAGGACATGGCCTGATCCAGTCGGGGCATGGGTTAGGGCATGTCTCAATCCAATTGGGCCCACTTCCAGCCTTGGATTTCAAGCTCTAAAATTACTTGATGAGAGAAAAATCTCTCAATAGGCGCTGCTTTCCTTTTGCCTAAAATAACTATAAAAGCAATTGAAATTGAACCGCAAATAATATCAAGATATCTTTTCTAACTTTGTTTGAGATTAAAGAATTCCTATTTTTGAAACACAAACAAAACAAAGGCCATTGCTGTGATGAACTAAAGAAACATAAATATTAAAATTGAACTAGACATCAACCTTATCAAGAGATTCAGTCAATGGTTTAATAATCCAACCAATGGATTAATGATTTAACCATATAAATAATTAAAACATAATTAAAATCAAAAAATCCGTAATGATAAATAAAGATTATTTTCTATAAAATTTAGCTAATTTAATGACTTGAAATTTTAAATATTTAAAATTAAATTATTTAAAATATAATAGAATATAATATTCATACTAATACTTGAAATTAATTTCAAATTTCTATTAAAAATAATTATAATAGTTTACAAGTGTGATAAAAGTATAATAAAGATATAAAATCAATATTTACAAAATTACAGTGAAGTTAGAGAGATGAGAAATGGAAAGAGAGTTTGAAGCCTAAAACATGAAAAAGATCTTAAATAGTACTAATTATATTTGAATTATATAGGTTAAAAAAGTAATTTTAAATGATACAAAAAAATTGATTTGATTTTATTGATTCACACTGGGCCAATAAAAATTCATTTGATTCATCTAGTTTTTATCAAATTAATTATTCAATTAAAGAATTGAATCGATTAGAAGTCTAATTCATTAGATCATCGATCGGATTCATCGATCGACTTTGGCTCTCATAACTATGTAAGGAAATATTATCTCAACTAATTTGCGTATTGTAGTATCAACAAAAGCTTGACTAAATCGATTATCTATGCTCTCAACCTTAAAACAAGATCCTCTGCAGCACGGGCTTTATGCTTGCAAAATGCCATAAATATTTGGATGGTTGTCACGTGCCTCATCTTAGATATAGAGTGGTCATTAGTCTATTTTTCTATAATGTTGAATTGAGTTATCGCAAATAAATAATCTTTTCATGATAAAAAAATCATAAATTATAATATATAGGATGACTTGTAAAACTTTTGCGATAAGATTACTTATCATCAATTTTTTTTTGTGATGATAAATTGTTGCCAAGGATAATTAAATATATATGATAACTAATATTACCATAAAAAGAAAAAAACTTTCATGAAGGTATCCATGGTGGTCGATGATGATTTTTTACCTTCACGGTAAATTTTTAGTGATAAATTTTTTAATATATGCCATAATTTTGATGGTCATCAAAATATATATATATATATATATATATATATATATATGATTATAGTCGGTATCGTTGCTAACCAGATATGCATAATAAACTGCGGTGCAAATTTGTAGCTGCGGGGTCCGCGCTCAACTTTTGTTTTCCATGCAGAGGACGCCGACTGATGCGCTTCCTCGAGCCCCAGAAGAGAAAAAGGGCCGCAGCTACTGGCAGCTCCGTGGGGCACGTCGCCATCTTGACCAGGCCATCGTTCCAACCAAGTATCCGTAGTCGGTTTTCCTCGTAACCCGAAGGCTAACATTATTCAAGAGGCTATATTTTTCGTTAAAGCCTTCCAAATATTTCTTACGTACGATATCGTGGCGGGGCGATGAGCCGATAGCTTTAGGTGAACGAGGCGTAATCCGTGACATTCCATTTATGTTCTCTCCCCAATCCCATACGCTAATTAGTAATTACACATTCTCTCCAAAGCCCAACTGCTTCTTTCTCCCTGTTTAACGTAAGAATTAGCCGTCCTCTCACGCAACCACGTGCGCTCCTTCAAAGTCGAGCCTCTGGTGAGTAATCCAACAGTTAACGCCCTTCATCGCAGGAATAAGAAATAAAAGGAACATTTTTAAATCATTAACGCTAGTCTACTGTTCCAATGTTCCGTTTAACTAATTTACTCACCAAACTCCATCTATCCATCTGTCCAAAGGTGCTTCATATACGTTATGATTATTTAATGATATGATGTATGCCTCTCAAGCGTGGAAAGTTGGCCATGTGCCGAAATGCAGAAGAAAATATCACTCTCCTCCTCACTCGTTTCTATATATAGGTTGACACCAGTGCCCACCATGGTTCTGTGATGGAGAAGCTCCATTGAAAGTGTCAAATCGCCAGGACGGGCGGGGTAGTTGAACTGAAATAAAAGTAGTTGAGCTATGGTTGGTTCTCTCACGTACGTGCGTGAGCTTTTATCTTGGCTATTGTAGTTGACGCTTCCCAACCTATTCTCACCTTCCGGCACCTTTAACCCGCAAGACCATCTCTCCATTTTTCTTCGCCTTTAAATCCTGCAGGCTTCCTGTCATTGGTTTAAACTGCAGGTATGAGCCCAATGGAACCTTTGGAAGAAGCACCAACTCCACCCCACTTGCCTTGTTTCTCACCCCTACTTGCACCACCGGGCTTGTCTCAGTACTGCCCCGCAACTCCCTGCAACCAACGGCAGCAGCAACAAGAGCCTTCTTTACTGGGCTGTGGAGAGGCGCCGGCCATTGACTGGGCTGCACTGTTAACACCGAGCTCGATAGGGCCGCAGCAGCCAATGCCAGCGGGATTGTTACAGAGTGTGGGGAGGCCAAGCGAAGGCGAAGAAGGAAATGCTACTAGTGGTGGTGGTGGTGGCCGTGGCAAGGAGAAAGGAAAGGGTGGAAAGGCAAAGAAGGTAAGCAGGCCGAGGTTTGCATTCCAGACTAGGAGCGCAAATGATATCCTTGATGATGGTTATCGATGGAGAAAGTATGGCCAGAAAGCGGTGAAGAACAGCATTTATCCCAGGTTTGTTTAGTCTTAATCTGTTTCTTTTACCTGGCAATGTAAAAGAGAATTTATCTAAAAGAAAACGATGTTAAGAGGCGACATGACGGACAAATTTATCATCTTCACCTGATTTTTCACTCTGATGTACGGTGGCTTTCGCATGGCATGTATATATTAACCGATAACATCATCCAAAGAGTTTAGTTAGAAAGTATTAGTTCGCTAGTTAATCTTATATAACCATCTAAGAACTTTTCAGAGTATGAACTAGCTCTCATATGACTAAATATCCTAAGAATCCATGTTCAAATCTACATTCAAATCCTATCACAAATACATAAAGCATATCCGTAATATCTTTCACTTCATATGGGTTATAGGTTGAGTCTTTTTTGATACCATTTACCACAACGCATGATCTTACCCAAAAAGACTAGCTAAAAAATATAAGTACACAAAATTTTTTCAATATATAACCGATGCGAAACTAAATAGAGCTTTCATGTGAGTAGGTCTTTTTTGAGCCTGAAAAGCCTTTGGGCCCTTCATTGCAAGTGAGGAGTGAAGACATGTGTGGAGCCCCATGAGGAGGATCCTAGCTCGAAGGACTTATAACCAAATCATCATAACCATTCACTTGATCTGAAACTTGCGAATTAACATAATGGGTCTTATGATCCAGAGGCTATCTTTTTAAAGTAAATGAGAGTCCATATTGGTGAATATTTAATTGTATATCAGTTATATACTAAAAAGATCCTGTGTACTTATATAGGATCAAAGAGCTCAAATAATAATTTTTGCCTTTTTTTTTTTAGGTGAGATCCTAAGTTGTGACAAATGGTATTAGAGCAAACTCAACATATAATTCATATGAACTAAAAAATACTATAGATGTGCTCTACATGTTTATGATTGAATTCGATTATATTTTGATATCAATTTGGACATATTTTTAGCTTGATGAGAATACCAGGACTTGAATAAAGGAAGTTTATAAGAGCCCATACTGATAAGTATTTAGCTTCGTATTAGTTAGGTGCTAAAAAAATTCTGAGTACTTATAAAGGATTAAAGAGTCTAAATAATACTTTCTACCTAACTTTTTTGGATGAGATCCTATATTGTGACCGTGCATTTGCAAAATATCATGTAAATATGACGGACAATAGAAGTAGAACATATTAGTTAGAAGAGTAAGTAATAAGAATGCAGTATATATCTTTCCACTATTATTTATATGAGGAGTATAATCAATTATAAAAACCCATATTGACATATATTTAGTCCCGCATCAGTTATGCACTATAAAGATCCTGAGTATTTATATAACATTAAATAGTTCAAATAATATCTTTTAGCTAGTCTTTTAAATAAGGTTTTGGAATGTTATAAGGCAAAAAATAAATTCACTGCATCTTATTGTAATCCATATTAAACATATTAGATTGTAAAATTTCAGACTTGGTAGAAGTTTTAGGGTTACAAGTTTTGCATCCATCGCAGGTGTCTAACCTATTATCTTTAGAAGAAATCATACAAATTGTTTCACGAGGGTTTCAGCAATTCAGGTCGGGGATTAGCTCCATTTCCTATGCTGACCTAAGGTTTCCAAATTGGAGCTTTTGGTGTGCAAGTGTGGTAGCATATTTCAAGCAAACTTAAGCCGAGGAGGCCAATAGGGATTAAAAATAAACATTTTTTTTTTGTGGAAAGCTGTATTACTAATAAACAATGACTCACCATTTTATGCCTCCTAAACGGGCTGTGATATTATGAGGACTGCTTTGGTTGTTCTCAGAGCAATAAATTGTAAATTAGATGCTATCTCCATTTGTGCAATAGATGTGGGACGTAAAAGTGAATTCATCATGGTTTACTAAAACGCGAGCTAGGAGTTTCATTCATTCAAGTCCACAGCTAGCAATCTTCCAAGTACCCAATTTGTTGGAATTTTATGGGCATGCTGTTGTAGACTATTCCTGCTCATCATATATACAACACTTAAATCCATGGTAACTTGGAAGCATTATGCATTTCATAGTCAACTAAAGGTCGAATCCAATTGCTATACGTGCACTCACTAATTGGAACAGGTTGGAAAAGAGCCCACCAAACGCAAGAATATGGCAAGTTAGGCTAGATGGAACCGAATTTATTAAAGGCAGCTTATTTCAAGAGAAACTTAATTTATTTGAGACAAAAAAGATTTAATAATTTTAGTGTCGCAGTTGGATCTGATCTTTGTCTATAATTGCATTTCTTCGTGACTTTTCTACTCTGTTCAATTATTGCTATTTGTATAATTTTTGTTTGTTTTATCATCCTCTCTCTATGTGATTTTAGGCTGTAAATGTTTTTATTCTCATTTTTGGATTTTGTTATCATGCCATGATTTGGACAAAGAAGCTATTATCGGTGCACGCACCACACATGCAATGTGAAAAAGCAAGTTCAACGACTCTCAAAAGATAGAAGCATTGTCGTGACTACATATGAAGGAGTGCACAATCATCCATGCGAGAAGCTAATGGAAGTTTTGAGCCCTCTTCTTAATAGGATTCAGTTTTTGTCTCAATTTTAATTATACTTTTATTAATTTGGGTAAAGAAAAGGGTTGCCCATCTTTACAAATTATACTTGCTCCATTGTATAAGATGTGTAAAGATACCTTAAAGCATGGTTCACTTTTTATAAACTTGCAAAATACAAAGAAAAATAAGAAAATACTTTTTTTGGTTGCAATTGATACTTGCATGACCATGATGCACCTTGTTTTCATTATTTTCGTTTCATTTCTTTCTTTTTTTGGACATCAATAAAAACTAGGCAAGTACCCATGCAATGCATGGACACCAAAATAATTTAAATTTTAAAAATAAAATTATAAAAATGGATTTTAAAAAAAAATTTATATTGTGCAATGCATAAGCGACCGTGATTCAAATTTCAAAGTTAAAAATAAAATAAAAATATAATTTTTAATTTTAAATAAATTTAAGATGAGAAAATGTAAATATATTTTTTTAATTTTATATTATTAAAATTATTATATATATACATATAGGTATATACATGCATAGATATATACATATTGCTCGTAGTATACAAATATAAAGAGGTATGATAAGATAAGCTTATAGTAGATAAGAGTATTTTTTTCTCTCTTTTTTTTTATGAAGATAGTGTCTTGGTAAGCTTCAATTCCCGATGCCTCATATATGAATATTTGTTTATGCATTTAAATATTATTTAAAAATTATTAATAATAATATTTACAAGTTATTTAACTTATATACATTAGTGGCTTGTAGGTAAATATATTATTTTATTTGATATAATATATATCATCTTGAAATATATTTTTTTAAAAAATATATGATAACAAATATTTCTAGAGTCTTTCATATAAAGCGAGAAAAATAATGAACTAATACTATTATTCAATCAGATCACCTATTGCAAGGCTGAACACCATAAACATAATGTTTAAAATGCATGCAGGAACAATGACAACAACGGAGTTACATATTTAGCAATAAAATTTAATACACATTAATAGTAATTTATAAGATAGCCAAGATATAATTAGTTGCTTAAGTTTGTGACATAAATTGCGCGTATCCTAGCATTCAACCTATCATGGTAATAACATTTGAGACGTGCCTCATTCAGTTAAAGCAGAATCAATTATGATGACTAAAAGCAACACATATATTATAAAAAGAAAATAAAACTATCTTTAAGAGAGAAAAATATCATTTAATGCTGGTAGATATGTGGCAATAGAAAGTAAATCTCCTCAAGGTAAATTCAATGCATTTAGTATAAAAGGAAGAAGGTTGCTAGTAAACAAAAAGGAGGATAAAATAAAGGTGCTCCGAAAATAAAAATTAAATTCATTAAATGGGCTTTGATGCATAACAATAGAAGAGTAAAACTTTTTATCTTGATTATATTATGTTCAATATAGAAGGGCAGATAAAAAGAGGTTACTAGAAAACGAAGTGAAGAAGGATAGAATAGAGGTGAGAGGGAAAAAAAGTTAAATGCATTAAATGGACTTTTAAGGACCTTTTCGACTTTTAGTGTGTTATATTAACATATGAGACTTGCCTCAGTTTAAGCAAAACCAATTATGATGATTTAAAGAAGCATTGAATGCTCTTTGAGGGATGTGAATAAGTTGATGTATATAAAGCAATATTACGGAAAGAAAACAGAATTATCTTAGTAAAAAGAAAAAAAAATTATTTAATATTGATAAACATATGGCAACAAAAAATAAATCATATCGAGATGGATTAAATGCATTTAATATAGAAGACAGATAAAGAATTTTTTTTTATATCTTTACTATATTATATTTAATATAGAATGATAGGTAAAGAAAAGCTACTAAAACTGAAGAAAAGAAAGATAAAATAAAAATACTCAAGAAAAAAAAAAAAATGCATTAAATGGATTTGAACACATGGCAATATAAGCGCAAATCTTTTTATCTTTATTAGATTAGATTAGATTAGTTTAAAGGTTTGTAATGAAGTATATGAGGTTTAAAAAATAGGCTAGGCTCTCAAATGAAGTTTTGAATGAAATTTAATGGCCTTCCTATGAGTGTAATTATGGAGATGAAACTTTCAAAGACAACACTCAAAAAAAAAAAAAAAAAAAGAAAAGTAATGGCAATAATGGAACCTTCATTAGATCAATGGTCATGCAAAAACTCCAGCTTGATGCAAACCTTTGATCAGTACATTAGGAATTCATTTACCACAATCAAGACGCATTATTTCATGTTTAATTATCTTTTATGAGCCAATATTGAATCTATTGAATTTAAGAAAGATTTGTGATAAACTCTCATTCTCACATTAGCTCTAATTCTACCATAAAACCTTTGTGTGCAGTGGATATAGCAGCACGTTTTGAAGATTCAACAATACATTAAATAAAAAATTTTTAAAAGGAAGCAGTTGTTTTCAAACGCAAGTAATGAATTAGCAAACAAGCATAAATCAATTACATGTGAAGTTTGGCCATGCTACTGGGATCAAAGTATAGAGATGGAGATATAGCTTGAGCTTCAGCCATTATCTTAAACAACAAACTTTATCTCATCTCGATAAGTGGATAGTTTTTATTATGGTAATAATCCACTGTATATATTTTTTTTTTATGGCATACTTTTAACATAATGCGAATTTTAGAAAAATTTTCAAACATTTTTGTGATAGATGTCAAGCTTCAAGCGTGGTATCAAAATGATAGAACTTATAAAAGTATAATGGCAACCAACATGACGCAGTCTTTGGTATAAGAAACATTTAAACTTTAATTGACAAATATGGAGTACTATTCACAATCCATTCCAAATTTAGTACATATATTTTAAAGCAACAGATTAATTATAATGAAGTTGCAGCAGCTTGGACATGTTTTCAATTTTGATAGGCTTAGACATTGCATAACTATTGTGCCATTTTTAACAAACTTGCCTTCCCATTTTGAATGGGATGATATCTAGCAGCTGTATCTATTTCTAATCAATTGGTTGCCTTCACAATTCAGGTTAAGGGGAAGTTCATTATAAATTAATTAGTAATAAGTGAAGGCAATTTTACAAGGAGACTTACAAGAAGACTTTGATTACTTAGGAACCTGGCATTACCTCCTACATTCTCTTATATCCTTTTGATCATGTATATTTAAATTTTGATTTTAGAGCTTGCCTCCCCCATGTATTAAAGGGGGAAAATAGTTTGATTGGATTCAACAAAGTAAAAGCTATTTCATAGTCTTAATAAATTAAGAGACCACCTTTTCTAGTTAAAGAATAATCACAGGAGGAGTACATGAACATATTTAGAATTTATAATTGAGTCCTTATATTTTTTTGTTTTCTTTTCAATTGAATAAACTAACTTATAAATTTCATTCCATTATGTATAATTTTGACGGCCATTAATGGTAACTTAACAAACTGTCCTAATTGGCATAATGGATAAGAAAAAATACTGAGTCGTGCTATATGGCACTGAAATGGCAATAATGAGAGATAAAAAAATAGAAGTGAAAAGATGACTCAAGCATGCATTGAGGCTGAATGGTGAAAAATGGCCAGAAGTATTTCTTAAATTTTTTCAATCTTTGCCAACCTTAGCACTACATAAGTGACATTTCAACATTTTTTTCATGTTCATTGTGCCAATTAGAATGGTCCATCAAATCATCATTGATGATTATTAAAAATATTTTTTGATTGAATAAATTTTATTAGTTAGCATACTCTACTAAAAAGGCACTACTAGTATAATTTTATTGAATAACGATTCAATCGAAAATACTAAATAAGTTTAGGTACTACTAGTATGATCATCCCTTCTAGTTATATATATATAGAATGGTTTTTGGATTGGCATGGATATGATTGTCAATAATGGACATCTTAATTAATTTTTCTATCATCATTTCAGCTTTATCTTCTCAATTAGAAAGGTAGGGCATGTTTATATTCGAACTCCATCTTCCCTCTACACATCATTCAATAATACTTGATAAATATGATAACATTTGAAAATACAGAAAATCTGATCCATTCTTAATAAGTTAATCTTTAACTATCCATCAATTCATTTTCTAAATATTATTAAATTATAAGATATTTTATGTTATATCTTTAATTTGCTATTTACTTGTATATCCTTATAATTATTTCTTTTTGTATATATATCCCCTATAAATATCTTAAATTGTATGTATATACTATCAAATTTGCTATTTACATATAAACCCTTATAAATCATTTCTTTTTATATGTATATCTTAATTTACAATAGATTACATGCAGATAACAAACTTATAAGTGTATAAATGTAAAAAGATATAATATATATATATATATATATATATATATATATAGAAATTTCTGAGATTATACATAAAATTTTATATATTTGTAAATATACACACATAAATATAATAGTTATAAGGATATATATGTCAATATTATATTTGAAAAAAATAAATATATCATTTTTAGATACCTATGAGGATATACATCTAAAAAAATCTTCAATTGTACAAGGAGGATTAATTCTTCTCTCAAGCATATACAACTCAATCACTGCAGATCAGTTCCACCCTAGTGACAAAGGGATGAAAGAAAAATCTTGGAAATTTACCGGTCTTGGTTTAGCCTTGCTATGGACCCGGACGACGGGGTCTCCCTATCGCCTTTGGCTTACCAAGCTGGCAGATCTAAAATCGGCGTCCAGAGTACAGACTTCTAAGTCTGTCGTTTCATGGTAACCTTTAGAATCCGTAAGTTCCGACAAAACCACCTCCTTGGTCTCCTCCGCTCCAGTCCGCTTCGGCCTATTCGCTTCTCCTCTCTTCTCCTCTCTTTCGTGCTCGCTCGCAGTTTCTCTCCCCCATGGCATCGGATCTGGAGAAGAGAGCGAAGGAAGCCTTCTTCGAGGACGACTTCGAGTTCGCCCTGGATCTCTACTCGCAGGCACTGGAGTTAGAACCCAAGAACGCCAATCTCTACGCTGACCGCGCCCAGACCAACATCAAACTCAAGAAATTCACCGGTTAAAAAAGAGAATTTCAGTTCTTGATACACTGTTCTCAGAGATTTTTCCACTTCTTGGCGATCTTTTTTCTAGCTTTTTCGTCTTCTTGTTTCTGTTTCTTTGTAGATACTTGTTGTCGATTGATTTCTAGGTTCAGTTCTTGCTACATCACTCTCAGAGATATTTCCACTTCTTGGCGATCTTTTCTAGGTTTTTCGTCTTCTTGTTTTCGGTGTCTTGGGAGATTCATGTTGATTGATTTTTAGGTTCTTACGACATTCTTCTGTGAATTTGAATTTCAGAGATGGTTTTTTTTGATTTCTTGATCATCATCTTCATCTTCTGATCGATTTTTGTGACAAGAATAGTTTTTCCATGCCATCGGCAATGTGTCGATCTTTTCTTCGTCATTTTAAATTTCGAGACTGTGCTAAGAAAGGATAAGGATTTAGTGATAGACGAAACTACTACCCTAAGACCGCTGATCTTTTTGTCGACTACGCTGAGGTGATCTTTCTTTGGTTTCTTCTTTTCTTGTTCTCTGTGTCTTGTGTCTTTTGTTGGTATAGTTGTTGCTGTGGGTACACTGGTAAAGCTGGATCAGTCGAACTAGAGTTGTTAGGATAGGTATTGGTTTGTGTATCGTTTTTCTCCTGTTTGGTATCCTTTCTCTTCTTGAAGGAGTGCTTGTTCGGATACGTATTACATGATTGATCTTTCTGTTTGCCAGAGGACTAAGGGGTCTATATGAAAGATGTAGAATTTTGGAATTGAAGACTGAGAAATTTATTTAATTTGATGTCTATTTTTTGGTTGTTTAGTGATTGAGTTTTAGTCCAAAGTCTTCGATAAATTTTATTCTGTTTTCTAGAAATTGAGTGAACTTTCCATGTCATCCAGGTCAAATCCTCATTTTGTAAGATGATTGTTCAATCTGTTCTCTCTTCTTTTTTCAAGTGAAGAAAAGAGTTAGGGAAGCTGATTTGTTTTGTTAATTTCTAATGCGAGAGTTTTGGATTCTAATAACATCAGTCCTCAAATTGTAGTGATTAGGATATACTGAATTTAAATAGTTTCCCATGAGGACCCACTAAGTGATCCCTGAGCAAGATAAGACTTATACTTCAATTTGGACTTTTTACAAAAATAATCACAATAATTATTACATTATTGATCAAGCAGATCTTACGCTCTAGATGACTTTGAGTTGACTTCAAGCATCATGGTTATGAAACCTAATCTTAAGATACATCAATTAGACTCATGCTGCCATTCTGTGGGCTACAACTATAATGTTCAGCTTGCCTGGGCTATGTGAGTTCACAATAATATATTCAAGTGCTTCCTGACAGTCCTTTCCTATACAAGCTCAAAATAGTATATTGAGATACCTCTGACTGTCTCATTCAATTTCCTTGATATCACTAACAAGATGGCAGGAACTTAGTTATGTATCTCCACAGTAAATTTCTCCCGTATAACTTCTTAAATGGGGCCATGATGGTTAAGGAGGATATCTTAAATTATGAAATTTACTTGTATATTAAATTTTGAAATTTAACTAAGCGATTTGAGCAAAGAGAAATTGTAAAGCAGGAACTATGCTGCATTGTTTTTATTCTGATGATCCATTGATGGTTGTTTCACATATAGCTGAGAAAAATCTTGTTGCTTAGCTTGCTTCTGAGCTTTTCATAGTTTAGGATGTTGTTTTTTGATACTTCTTTTTTCCTTTTTAACATGGTATACAGAAGTTGTCCATCTCTGTTCTGCTTCAATAATCAATTTTTTTTTTTACCTGGTATAAATGGATAATAAGTTAATGCCAACCTTTATTTTCTTCCCTGTGCAGAGGCCGTTGCTGATGCAAAAAAAGCAATTGAGTTGGATCCTTCATTGTCTAAAGCTTACTTGCGGAAAGGGTTAGTTCAGTGCTCTTATAGTATACTCACCATTTGTAGTTAACTTCATTGGGTATCTTGTTCCTTTTGGAAGAGCATTTAAGTTCCAAGGAGTCTTTCTCATTTCCACCTCGCATTATATGTAGGTGAAGTAAAAGATGTTATGAATTTACGATGCATGCAATTATGATGTATCATCCATAATGTTGATTCAGCCTCATCTGCAAATATCAGTCATATTCCTTGCACAAGCTGTACATGTTGTTATGGGCTGATAGTATGTCTTAGGCTTGTTAGTTGCCTTGTGTTCCCTCAAAAATTTGATCGTGCTTGTTTATTTTTATCAACAGTACTGCTTGTATTAAACTCAAGGAGTATCAAACTGCGAAGGCAGCCCTTGAAGCAGGTCACTCTTTGGTGCCTGGGGACTCAAGATTCATACAATTGATTAAGGAATGTGACAAGCCAATGACAGGTACTTTCTGTATTCTAATTTGATGACCCCTCTTTTCCATGATGAGCAACACTTATTTTTTCTACCTTACACCCACAAGTTATAACAAGGAAAGAGAAGATGCAAGCTTGTTTATATTTTTAAGGGTGCAACTTATAAAGGATAGTCACCCTTAAAGTAGGGATGCTAGTCAGCTGGTCTTTTCTTAGCGTCATACTCTAACAGATAATATATATATATAAAGTAGATTTGGCTATATTTGAATATAGCCAAATTCAGGATCCGGTTATCTTTCTCATTCTTGAATTTATACGGATCCTAAAGCCGCCCCATCTTTTTCATCTTTTTTATCTTTGAGACACCTTTTTAATCTTTGAGATCCGTGAACTATGTGGATCCAAGGATGGGAGAGGTAACCGGATCTAGACTTATCTATTTTTAAATGTAACCAAGTTTACCCCTCTCTCTCTCTCTCTATATATATATATATATATATATATATATATATATATATATTTATGTAGAGCATTAGCTTGACTTTCTCTTAGGTTTCTTTATTTTGCAAATCCACATGCTTCCTATTTGTTGTCATCGTCATCACCATCATTTTGTATAAAACTTTCTGACAAACAAGATAAATTAGGACATGCGAAATTCATGCGTCACCATTGATCTGATACAGGAAACTGAACATATGCGTCATTTGTATTCTGAACTTGTGCATAAAAGACAGGTATTAGAATGTCAACAGGTTTTGTTAGATCCAAGTCATGATCGATTCATGCTTGTCTTTGACATTTTAAAGATAACCTGAACTCACTTTGGGCCTAAGGTATGGGCTTGACTCTCAGAAAGTAAATATCATTTGGACTAGCTATGATCTGACTCAGCGTTTGCCAGAAATTTTGGTTGAGCTGATTTGATTAGACCTGAAAAATAAGCTGCTCTATGTTTATGCTGAAACAGCACGTCTATATGATACAGAATGAGAAATACATCTGGTATTCTACCATTATCTTATATCAAATAAATTAGTGAATCTTGCATGATTCTTGATAATGGGACTCTTGGTCTTTAAGTTTACGTTTTCCAAGTTAAAATACTAATGTAAAAATCTCTCCTCAAAATTATCATTCTAATATTAACACTGCTGCAGTTTGGTTATCAATTAACAGCCTAGATAATGCCCTATGTAATTTTGTTTCCTAGTTGAAGGTAAGAGTTCCCCCCTTTCCTTCTTAGGAGGTCATGTGGGACAGACTTGTCCGAGAAAAGGGGATTGCCTTAGTCATTTATGACACCCTTACCCTTTCCTATCAGATTCTGCATGAATCACACTGCTGCAGCTTGGTCATCAATAAGCAGCCTAGATAACGCCTGCCTAGTTGAAGGGAAGAGAGCTCCTCACCTTCTTGGGAAGACAAACTTGTTCAAGAAAAGGGGAGCCATTTATGACACATTTAGCCTATCCAATCAGATTCTACCTTTATCTTGATTTAAGTAGATGCTTCTTAATTTGTCGCAAGTAGAGTTAATTTAGTCAGGCACAGGACAAACCTACCTTAAGGATTTAATAGGGTGTGGACTTGCTAAACTGTTCTTAGGTCGGACTCAGGTGCTCCAACTTAACATAGTATTTTTTCACTCGAAAACCTAGAAATCTGACTATATCCTTTGACATATCTAAATTAATTAAATAAATTTGTCGGTCTTGGTTCAAGGAGATTTAAATTAGGCTTAGGACAAACCTTAAGTATTAAATAGGATGTGGACTTGCTAAACCGTTCATAGGTAGCACTCAGGTTTACTGTTATTTGGCTTCATATTTTGAGATCTGTACCGGGAAGAGTGGTATGATATCTAGACCTAGTGGTCACTGCTGGGAACAAAATTGAGATTCTTCCAACAACTGTTATTTGTAGACAGCTAATACTAGTTGAATTCTTTTAAACATAAATTGATCTATGACTTGTACTTTCCTAGGTGATGATTTAGCTTAGCTGTTCTTGTTTAAGACTCTTAAAGTATGTCTGTGGTCTTGCAGAGGTAACTGGTGACCTGCCTATAAAAGCAATGCATGAGGCTCCACCAAGTGCAGTAACTCCTTCAAAGGATGTTGGGCCTACTCATGATAAGTCCTATCAGTCTACCATAGTTGAGCCTAACAAACTAAAATATAGGTATTTAAATAACTGACAGTAGATGATTGTTTATCTTGTCATGCATGACCTATATAAAGGTTTCATGGTGAGTTGCAAGTCTTAAAGAAAATACTGTCGTGCGAATTAAGACTAAATGGCTGCAATTATTGAAGAGTTAAACATGGAATTGGCAGCCATAAATCTGGAATAACAGAAAAAGGAGCAATGGTTATATGTTTTAGCTAAGCCACTACAAGGCCTTTTCATTTATATTTTGTTGAATTAAAATCACTTTTCAAGCATTTTAATCTTATTTTTTGGTTCATATTGTGCTATTATATTTTTCTAGTATATTTCTCAAATCATATTGCAGTATTGCACGGTTGAAAGGGTCATTTTTGTATGCAGCAAAGTTGCAAGATAATCATTTTCAAATACTACGTGTAAGATCTAGTAAGTAGAACCTTGAAACATATTTGTAACACTGCGCGACTATTGGATATGCTCTATCTGCTCCTTTTTTTTACAAGTAACAGCAGATTAGTAGCTGTACGATAGAGAGTGACAAATATGTTACAGGGGTTGTTGCTTTCTTTTATGGCTATTCTGACTCATATGTTTAGCAATCCATGATGCTATCGCTGCAATTTGCTTGCCATCCTTTAATCCTGGTTCATTTATTAGGTTTTTTTATTCCTTGTTGTGCTATTTTATTTTCCTTGTATATTCCTCAAAGCATGTCACATTATTGCAAGGTTGAAAGGGTGATTTTATTATGAAGCAAAATTGGAAGATAATCATTATCCAATACTAGGTGTAAAATTTAGTAAGTAGAATTTTGAAATATATTTGTAACAATGTACAGTTATTGGATCTGCTCTATCTGCTTCTTTTTTCTTTACAAGTGACAGCAGATTAGTAGGTATATGCATAGAGTGGTGAACATGTTACAGGTGGGTTGTTGCTTTCTCTTGTAGCTATTCTGACTCTTAGCTTGAGCAATCCATGATGCAATCACTGAATTTTCTTGTCATCCTTTAATCCTAGTGCATTTATTAAACATCTTTAGACATTTATTTAATATCATCTTCCTTGTTTGATATCACTTCTGTCCTTTTGAATGGTAATAGAGCATTATATTTTATGCAAAGGATAGGAGTATGAAGTAAATTAAAGAGTGGTGGCTGGGTGGTTACCTAAATGCCAAATGGCAAAATGGTATCCCAGAAACAACTGGCAGAGGTTCTCATACCTCAGAACAGTCCTCCTAGCTGAAAACCAACAATGATAAATGGTACTCCTATGTGTCACTGCCTTTAGGTGCTTCCAAAAGTGATGTCCAATATGTCCATTAAATGCACAGATACATGCACGTTCAAACACTTCTTATTATTATTATTATTTTCTTTTTGTTTTCGTTGCAAGAAAAGGGACCTGCCCCTTATTATAAGTGCTCAAAACTATCCCCCGAAGCACAGTCATATCATTGTTGTAAAGTTAGGCCCAATATGTATGTATGTATGTACGTATATGTATATAGTATGTAATTTTTAACAAAACATGAGGCATCTAAAGAAAGAAAATCATAAAAGCCATAGGAAGGCCCTGAACCTTCAGACTTCTGGTTGAAAGCCACATGCCCACCAAGTGAGGTATCCCTTGTTTTGACAAGATGGGAGAAAGCCGAGGTAGAGAAACATGGGATGGGTACAGGGGGCATGGAAAACACGTCATGAATGGGCACATTAGAGGAGTTGGCATTATATAATAGAATAGATAGATGTGGAAATAGTTGAAGTAGGTTAACCTGTTAGTAATATATAGTTCTCATCAAATCTTTAATATTGTAGGTGTTCCTACAAGCAAGTGACCTTGTAGAGGGTCTGAGCAATGTAGTCTTGGTGCAAAACCAAAATCTTTAGGCTTATATAATCTAGTGCTAGCAATTATAAAACTCTCCATTCCCTTCAAAGAGAAAAATGTGCACTTCTGTTCTACTTGTATGGTCCACTTTATCTCCTATTTTTCTTGCCTAGACATCTTTGATAACCTTGTCTTTATTTTGCAAATATTCATGGTAGCATCATGTGCGTGCAACTATAACTCACAATTTTATTGGTTGTGATTTCATTTTTCCCACATCTTTATAGATTTAAGTAATGGAGGGTAGGCCTTAATGCAACAAGCTCTATTGTGACTTGGGTATCACAAGTTCAAAACATAGAAATAACCTCTCCACATGCAAGTATAAGATTACATACATCCGATCCTTCATAGACCCTGCAATAGTGCAAGCCTCATGCACTAGAATGCTATTTTATAGATTTTTAAGTAACAAAAAGCATTTGTTGGGGTTATCGATCAGTTAGGTCTGTAAATTGATAGAGCATGGGTTGAAGTGTGCAATAGAACTCTTTTAAAGCCAACCCTACTTTACGTCATAATATAGTCATAATATAGCTAGACTTTTATGGGCTTAAACTATCAAAGCTCACCCTAGTTTAGGACTTAAACGCATGTCTATGTGTACACACAAAATTCATATATAATAGATTATTTGGAAATCCATAAAAGGTTCATTGGGTGAGCTCACCACTTCAAGTCATAACTATGCTGGCATTCTATAATAAAAGGAACAAGTAGGGATCTTTGGATGAGTCAAATTTGCCCTTGAGTGAAAAATTAATTGGTTTTTATGGAAAATTTTATTGTATGATGATATTTTGAAACTAAGATTTGCATGCCCAAATGATCAATTCCATCTCTTTCCCACAATACTTGCACTGACATCTCAATTCTTTCTCCCTCTCTCTCTCTCTTCTCTCTCTGTGTGTGTATGTGTTTAAAATACTTCCCAATAATCGTTAATGTAATAAGATTTTCAAACATGGTATACCATACCATTTCGTACCGCCCTATATTGGGCATATCGTACTATACCAATAACGAATCGAGACTCAACATGGGGTACGTTCTAAGTTTTGATATGCTGAACTGTCCCGATATAGGATTTGGTACAGAGATAGCGGACCTTGCTTTTGAAAGATCATATCATATATTTATCTTTTATATAATAATGATTATTTAGGGTTTCATATTTCCTTAAATTCGTAAGGGAAAGATTCAAAAACCTTTGCTATATCCATCTATCTATGTAGGACTTTCTCTATTTCTACTTATAGGTATCCGCATCTCAAAATGCCCTTCTCCCAACTCACCCCTTACCATTAATTGCCTTCCAAAAATGCATCTGCTTATGCTCACACTCCATCCTCCTTACCATGGCCTCTCTCCTCCCCCTTCTTTCTTTGTTAATCATTACCGTAACTTCTCTTCTTTCACATCCTGATTATATCTAATTTATAATGTAAAATGACACTATTAACAAGGGAGGAAGAGAGCAACCATATTGCTTGTTAATTAAATAGAAGTTTTGCTCAAGGAAAATTATTTGATTTTTTTTTTACTTTCTACTTCATTTTCTCACATTGATCATATCTGTTATCAACATATATTTATATGTAAAAATAGTTTTCTTATAATTTTTGGACTTCCTTATTCTATTTGTTTTTTGTTGGTTTTCTTTTTAAACTAAAGGTGCATCTCATGTGCCTTTGTAGTAGTGTGCGTGTGCTTGCGTATTTAAATATTGTAGTTCTGTTGAAATCTATTAGCCCAACCTTCTTCTTAGGAAAACTATGTGCCAATTTGGCCATATAAATATAAAATCCAAGTTATTCTTCATGATTTACGCATTTTAAAACACATTTGTTAAAGTTTGATTAGTTCTTATACTTCTAAATAACAGGCTAGTTGAACCATTCATCTTGTTGGAAATTGTCCACTAGCATACCACTTGATATGCGCAAATAAACAACCAAAGGAATTTCATTGTGGATGTACATTATAAATTATATGAGCCTATATTCAAATGATGTGAAATACATAGTGGGCCATCAAAATAAAGAATATCCACAATTAATCATGATCAAAAACATCTGTTGGCATCATATTTTGACCTTTTGGAGATAAAATGAGAAGCTAACTATCAGACTGAAAATTTACTAATAAATATCCTTAGATCAGCCTGAGCTAAGCCATTAACCTTCGATCAACTAAGCCAAAAAGAGCAGGAAACGGCTTTAATCCTTAATCCAGGAGTGCTAGTCTTGATCGAAAGAAGGATATATACAAAGACTGAAGTATAGTTATTCAAATTGCAGAACTAGCAAAGAGTTATCATAAACTGAATAGAAGTTTTCAGTGATTTCCAAAATTGAATAGAAGTTGTTGGAAGTTCCAAATGGTTGCTTGAGGCAGTTTTGCTTAGCACATTAGAAATATTGGGGAAGATGGCATTGGCAAAGGATCCGAAATTCAATCTTGATAATTCAAATTTAGAATAATTATTTGTGCTGTAGGAGTAGCCTGTAACTTAGCTATTTATACCCTGCTTTTATGTGAAGTAGGAGTAAGAACCAAGTTAGTTCTTGATTGCGCTAATTGTATTTATGTTGTTTTGCTAGCTATAAAAACCCCTTTGGCATGCCTTATTTATTCTTGATGCCTTATTTATTCTTGCAGTAAACATCATCTTAAATGCTTGACTACTTATGGGAAGTTTCAGATGACATACAAATCATTTGATTTAATTTATGGTTCTGTAGTAACCTAATTCATTGAAAAATATCCATATCCCAGTCATTATGTAGATTTTATTAGTGTTCATGCTCTCTCTCTCTCTCTCTCTCTCTCATCCTGTTAGATGAACAAATGAATAAAGAAGCAGAGTGTTCTACCAATGATAGACCTTGGGCTGCAGCCACATGAATATTGTGTCACACATTTACGTGGAACACAAAAAAAAAAAAAAGCTAAAATGCTTCATTAGACTTTTAGTTAAAAATCTTAATTACAAGTTCTTCCTTTGGTTCATCTATGGTTAACTCTATCCCCACTCTATGCATCCTTCACACCATCTATGATTTGATCTCCGTGATTCTGTTCCTTTTCCCATGTTTACCTCACCCTAGCTGCTGCTGCTTCTGCTTCCTCCTCCTATCCCTTTTTCCTCTTGCAAAAAAATCCCTCTCTCTCCTATCCCTATTCCTCGTGCAAGAAAATCCTGCCCCTACAGTCAAGCTATATGTGCTTTCCTTGTAGTTCAACATGATACCCAGCCTTTCAGCTCCTCTCTTGCTTCTGTTCTCTTCCATCTTTTCCTAACAGGGGGCAAGGCTGTATTGTAGGACGGGGTAGTGGAGTGATGGGTGGAGGTAGCAACAACAGACAGATAGAGTGGAGGAGGGGGCGGCTGGAAGCATGAAAGTGGTTTTAGGGTGGGGTAACGTCCAATGTAATTGGCCAAACTAAGGGGTGGTAGGGCATGGAATATAATGGGTGCATAACATATCGAATATTATAGGATTCCATTTTCTTACTAGTACACATGCTTGTATAGCATAGTTTCTACTTTCAAGTAAGAGTTAATGATAAGGTTGCATTTTAATGCAGACATGACATCTACAATACTTCTACAGAATTGGTTTTAACCATTTTCGCAAAGGGCATCCCAGCTGAGTGTGTGAATGTTGACTTTGGTGAACAAATAGTATGTTTTCTCTCAAGTTCATTTGTCTTCCAAACTTTTCTTTTAATCTCATTCCTTTCATTTTACATGAATATTTACTTGTATTGCTGTGGATATTGTTTTTGTTTCAGTTGAGTGTCTCTATCAATATTCCT
This sequence comes from Metroxylon sagu, assembly GCA_017589505.3. Taxonomy (NCBI): domain Eukaryota; kingdom Viridiplantae; phylum Streptophyta; class Magnoliopsida; order Arecales; family Arecaceae; genus Metroxylon; species Metroxylon sagu. The sequence continues at coordinate 38,985 of JACVBY030000277.1, forward strand.
GGTGAAGAAGCTTACCATTTTCAGCCGCGTCTATATGGAAAGGTATGCTTAAGTCTTGGATGATTTGTTCTGTGCCCATGATGTTAATATTATGATATAAGTAATGCTTATTTAGTCTTTATCCACTTGTAATACATCCCGAGTTTGTTACCTCTTTCCTGATGAGCCTCTAGCAATATTTCATCCAATATCATTCAAAATACACTGTTACAATGATTTTAATTGGCTCCAAGCAAACTTAAGCATATCTTGTTGCATAACATGCCTGAGATGATATAGGTTAGTAGCACTTATGTTTTGTTTCTACTATATTAAATATTTATTAAGAATACCAAAGATCATGATATTCTCTCTGTTATCTGGTTTAGAGAAGGGGGGAATTCATTGACTTGTTCACCTTTTAAACATGCAACCTGCATCAATTTTGTTGCTCATCAATAGAAAAAATAGGCTTTGAAAGTTTTTACTTTTCCATAAAATCTATAATTCCAGTAAGGGGTCAAAATACATGATGTCACCAAGGTTTTCTTCTAAGAAAGAGGTTCTGGGTAGTAAAAAATCCTGAACTTGAGGTTAAGCTTTACTTGGCAATTTAAAATCATTGTAGTGTTTGATGTAGAAACATTTATGTATCATGTTTCTTCATAATTTGTGTGGTTACCTTCCATGACTTGAATGTTTTATTGCTTACATCAATTTTTCCTATCATATCTTCAATGCTTTGTTCATGTAAACATCAAAGTAACATATACCGAAAAGGTCAGGGCTGCCAGATGTGTTTTGTCATGCATATCTATTATTATTTAGACATTAGAGCTTATATGCTGTCTTTCCACATGATCTAGCTTTTTCTCTGTTGCAAACCTGCTTTATTTAAGTCTGAATCAAGCAATGCTTGAACCTATTTTGAAGTGATTAAGTGGGAGTGTTGTTGTATGTTGCATCCGATTCATATATCAAGTTTACAGCTGATACCCTTTTGCATAATTTCTTGGGGCTACTGATTTTTTTCCAATCCCCTTAACCAATTCTTTAACAACCAGATTTTACCTGAAAAATGCAAATATCAAGTGTTATCTTCAAAAATTGAGATCCGACTTTTTAAAGCTGAAGCCATCACATGGACGTCCTTGGAATTTAGTAAAGAGAAAGCCCTTCCTCAAAAGATTAATGCATCGCCAGGTAGTGATTCTTTATCTTTCACTCTTATTTGATTCTGTTTTCACATGTCCTATACCTAATATCTTAATCTTATAGCTGCATTGTTCCAATGGCGTTCAGCCACACATTGATGAGACTATCTTTGTTGACCTTGAAGCACCAAAAATTTCCAACAATGACTAGATATTCATCAACCTAATATGTAAAGTGCAATTTTTGATAGCAAGGTTATGTTAATGCATGCTCTTATGAGTGTGATCCAATTAGAGAGAAGGTAGCAATAATTTCAATCCACTCAACTTGAATGTCTTAGAAAATAATCAAAAAATGAGAGAAATTTCGGAAGTAGGGTTCTTACTCCTTTTTTCTTTTATTAATTGAGGACAACTTGTTTACATTTACTCTATTCATCCAAGTGAGGTCCACATTCTGATTCCTCTTTTAGTTGAGAAAGGAGAAAGTTTTTCTAAAATAGTAAGGAGTACATATCGAGATAAGATTTATCTAGGAGTTAGATTTGAACTCCATCATCAACTTTGTCTATTGTCATGTCATCTAATTCCTCATAGATTAGAAGATACATCTAGCCAAAGGCTTTCCTTTTTATCTTACCTAAAAAGGAAAGCTTTATTTTGATGCAGCCTCTCATGCCTCATACATTGTCAAATCCCCATGTTAGAAGGGTGCAGAAGATCCTTTTTGTTATTGTCGTACCCTCATTGTAGTTAGTGAGATCTTCATTTTGGCATCTAGAATGCTGAAAATGGACACTACATGGGAAAGTTCTAGCCTCTAGAAGTAATGATTTGTGATTAGGTCTTGGATGTGGTAGATTGTGCTCTCAAATTGTGTCAAGACTAGGGCTGCAAATGGATCACTCAATTTTATTTTTGGGCCATGATTTTAGACCTGAAATCAATCCATTTGTTAATCGGGTCAGGTTGGGTTCATGGAAAAAATTTTAAATCCAATGAGTCATTTAGGTTTATTGGGGGTCAAGTATAACCTGGATTCAATCCGAAATGTTCATATTCAGATCTAAATTGGATCAACGTAGGTTTTCATTGGAGTTGAGCATCTAGCTGTTATATTATAGCTAAAGTTTGATAATTTATAATTAAATATATAGTCATTAAAAAAATTTTAAGTAAGACTAAAAAGAGCCAACTTAAATTTTCATTCTAAAATTTTTAATTCCATTCAAGTAATTAATTGTTCTTTAGTTTACAAATTATTAATTTTAAAATATATATTGCTATACTTGAAGGCATTAACAATAAGAACCTACCAAAACAAATAATGAAATATGAATATTTAGATATAATTAAGTGAAAGTAGATGAGAGGGGATGTAGTTGTTAAGACGAATAAAGGAATTAGTTTAAATGAAAATTTATTCAAAGAATTGGTAAAGATAATCGGAGTGAAAGAAAATGAGATTTATATAATTCAGATTTATACAATGGACCAAATCAAGTTCGGGTTGGGTCCATTTTTACTTAATCCAAATTAAACCCGGATATGGGTTGGGTCGAAAATATGAAACTCGGATCCGATCTGGAATTTAGATTGGATTGAATTTTTGAACCCGACCTGACCTATGAGTCTTTGAATACAAATTGGGTTGATCCAACTCATTTACAACCTTAAGTATGAAGTGGCCAAATTGGTTCACAATGGATTTGATGATCTTCTTGGATCAAGTTGCACTGATCATGTTCTTATGCATGCCCAATAGTGAAAAAACCCATGTTTTTGGTTCCTACTTAAGTTTGAATAAATGAACCTAAGATATTTGAATAAATGAACCTAGGATACTTGAATAAATGAATAAGCTAATAAGTACTTGTTACTCTTCGATTGAGAAAGACTATTCAGCGAAGATGGCCAAATATTTTTAAGGGGGTTGAAGAGTAATAGGAGCCTGAAAAGTGTTTTAGTTTTTCTGAAATCTCAAAAATACTCTTCCCTATTCTTGTTTTATACAGGTGTTAAAGAAGTTGGTTGAATAAAGCTAGACCTTCTGGGCTTTTCCAAGTCATACACAAATTCTATAGGGCCTTGCAGGAAATAGTTTCTCACTTTTGAGGTTTATTGCGTAACCTAATTTACTCTATCATCCTTGTAAGTTAGCAAGTTTTCATGTTACCTTCTTAGCATGCTTCTACTGGCAAGGGTTACACTGCATGATGCATGCATGGTCAAGAACTATGGAGCTTGAAGACTTTGGCAAATATGGAATTGGCGACAGGATACAGGAGTACTCATTAAGAATTGGCCACATGCACTATTTGGAATTGCCTTGCAACATGTTTTTATCTTGACTCAGTGATTTGATGGGCCTTTTCACTCTTGATACAAGTCTATCCATTACTTTGTGAAACACATTCACAGCATCCTTGTTCATCATTGCTTCTCAACTTGTGAAGCACTCATCAACCCCTCCCACTTCTTCCTTGCCCCCTAAAAAAGAAAAAGAGACAAAGAAGAAAAAAAAAAGGAGAGAAAAATGGCAGAAAAAGAAAACAATCTTTTCCTGGAATGGTACACACACAAAGAGAGAGAGAGAGAGAGAGAGAGATTGGGGGCATTCTTCTTCATCAAATCCTCACACCGTTCCCATCTCTGATTTGCATCTTGATTTTGATTTGCATTATTATAGCACCAATACTGTCATCTTTGTAAATACATATGATCAATCTGCGATGGATGTGGATGAAGAAAAGAGGTAGCATAGAGAGTGGGGCAAAGAGGATGAGATTAATAATGAGGGAGAGAGAGGAGCGTATGATGGTATAAGTTTCAGTCTGTTTGCTGCTATCCGATCCTATTAATGGTCATGCAGCACACTCAGGTGCTGATAGAATGTGAAACCTCTCTCTTGTGATAAAACTACAGACAGTAATGGACAACATTTTCAATTAAAAGAATGAGGAAAATTGCAGAGTCCCAACATGAGATGATCATAACCATATATTATTGGGTTGTGTGAAATTTTAAAAGAAACAAACTCCTAGGCAACTTGAGCTAAGTGCACCACTTATACATGTTAATGGTTAGCTCGCATAGAGAGAACATGTAGGTTCTGAGGCCTTATTCAGGGCTGCTTCAGGACTCTGTAAGAGTGGTAATATTTGCTCATTTTAGTTTCTCGTTTGATTACCTTACAAAAGATACAACCATAGCCTGCCTTCTGTTGACCAACTATTTGAGATCAGTTTTATGACTTTTATTCACCATTTATCCAATTAAAGCTAAATATTTGTCACCGCTAGTCTACAAGGCACCTTTTTCGAATAAGTACATTATTTCTTTTTTTCTTTTATTTCCTTTTTTTCTTTTTTTGATGAAGATAGAGACATTATTTCAGTTGTTACACTGAAATATTTTCCGTTCAAGACATTTAAAATCCACACTTGTAACGTAGCTAATGCTGCTTCATAGATCCACATTTAGCTTTTCCTCATTTTTGCTAAGATCAGACAATGCATTGTTTTTATCTTCACCTTTAAGTTTTTTTTGTAATGTTCACTTCTGACATGATACTGTTGTAGTATCTGGAGAATAATTATTACATTTTCTGGTCATATAATAGTCTATAGAGTGTCTAATGAGCTTGATGATTTGTAATTGCTTGTCACCTCTTCTTTGTTTATGTAGTCTCTATCACGATAAATGAATAATTATAATAATTATAACCTCTCTTTTTTTTCTACTACTGTACTTTAGGTTGAGTTCTTTTGTTGCCTGTCCTGATTGAAGTGACTGGCTTTGTGTTCCATCTAAGGCTTTATTTGGATGAACTGTAGGGGCATCTTTAAGTGGCTGTTGGCCAACAGCTAATCCAAACAGGCTCTAACATGATAGTCTTTGTGGAGATGTAATTCAAAAGCGATGTAGAATTTGTAAGAATGTAGCTAGAGCATTCTCAGTAATCTCAGTTTGCTAGGTATTGACGATTATCAATCCTGCCGTTTTTGTTCTGCAGCTGTGGAATCCCAAAGGCCTTACCCATTATCAAAATCCAAAGTAGATTGGGATAAGCTGGAAGCCCAACTAAGGAAAGAGGTAAATTGTCCCCCCTCCCTCTCCCCCTCCCCCTCCCTCCCTTCTCTTGCTATGTTAAATCTAATGTTATTTCTTGCTGTGATATGGTATCATAGGAAAAAGAAGAGAAGCTAGATGGTGATGCAGCTTTAAGAAAAGCGTTCTGTGATATTTACCTAAATGCAGATGAAGACATGAGACGAGCCATGACTAAATCTTATGTAAGATAACTCATGCCTTTACTCCTAAATATTTTGGGCAAATTATTTTAGTATTTTTTTCTGTTAGGGGACCTTAGCTGGTTCCTTTTATCAGAATTGAAATGTTTTCTAATGTAAAGTAAGAAAAGTGAATCGTTTTTAAACCAGAGTGGTAGGTGAATCTATTTATATTAACTACTTTATGGAAGAAAATGTCTTTTTTATAAAGCCTAGGCTGTAGTAGATTCTGTTGTAAAATATTATTGAGGAATAACTTGGTTATTTTGAATGTGCGCTTAAGTTTTCCTTTGTTTGGCTGTCTGATGTGGTTATTGTAATTTGATATAGGTGGAATCAAATGGAACGGTGCTGTCAACAAATTGGAAAGATGTGGGTTCAAAGAAGGTGGTTGGGAGACCTCCTGGTGGTATGGAACTGAAGAAATGGGAATACTGACATCATTGCAGGTTTCAATGTTGTGGTAGTGCAGTTTGTACGTTCCATGTGGGGTGGGGGGTCAAGTGTTAGTAGATTTTTGATATGGATCGCATTCGAGGATGAAATGGGTTTTGCTTAACATATTGAAGTCACTTCTAACTTTGGGTTATGCGGTATGATGTCTGGGTTTTTTGTCATGACAACTTGTCTGGACATTGGCATTTTGTCATTGTAGCCGGGAAGTTCAAACCTTTTCTTGACTATAACATTTCCATCACCAAGTGGAATTTCTTTCAATCTTCTGCTAAGCCTACTTGCCCTAGCAGGAGGGTGCGGTGTTTAGACGTGGTTATCTTGCACCATTTTGTTATTTGATATTCACCTTATGGGTGCTGTTCCGAGGGGGAGGTCGTATTGGCGCTTGGGTGCTAGGTTCCTTGTTTCTCTTTTGGATCTCTAGGCAACGAAGTTTGGATGCTTGATGTTTTTCTACATGCTTTATAATTGATGTTTTTTTCTATTTATTTATCAAAATTCGTTGTCCAAACAAAAACGCTGAGTGGTTCGATCCGACGACCCTATGTTTTTAAATGTTGTGATAAAGCTCAATGCTGTAGTTATTTTGATTTTTCGTTATCTCCTTGCGGGCATGAAATGGTATTGTTCTTGTGTAGCTGCAAGTAATAAAGGCCTAGTCGGAAAGCAGACCCCGTCTGCAAGCAAGATATGGGGTCTTTTCTTTACGTCCCACTGAATTTGGGCTGTGGGATGTTGGATTGATATGGACCATGCCCAAATGGGCTGCCCAGTCCACTAATGCAGCAGGAAATCCAGCCTCATTTTTGCTGAAATGCTCTAAAAGGTCTTGATCGTTATTTAATACCAAGGTGTAGCTGACATGTGCAGTTTATTATTTTGGCTACATGTTCTTGCTTTCATCCTTTTTTCCCCCAGTTTCTTGTCAATAAAAGATTTTTATTTTTTAAAGATATTTTTTTAGTAATCACGGGAGATAAGAACCGGGGATGTCATCGTTCTGAGGACCCTAGGGAATCACTGATTCTTTGTTATCCTGGTTTAACCAAAACTATCTGGGATTGATGGGTGCCAACCTCCAAAATGTGGTACTTGCCACCTATGCATCCACTTCCCAAACTACGCCAATAGGTGTGGTCTTGCATTGCGTGCTTACAGAGATTTGGTCATTAACATGGTGGAATTTCCTTCTGAATAGTTGCCAAGGGGGTTAATGTTACTACTTTTGCTTGTGATGTTTTCATTGAGCTGGGTTCTGATTCCTACAAAAGAGATTAGGGGAAGCTCACTTTTGTCAAATGGGGCTAGAAAGCATAGAACCCCGTTTTAAATCAACCGGTGAATCCAACATGTAGCCTGTAGCCTGATGCCGGAGGTGATTGATCGGAGGTTTTACGTGATAGCGTCCCGCCTGAGGACATTTATGTGGAGCAGGCAGCATGGCTGGACGACAGCAGTCTTTCAAAGTTATCCTTGTTTACTTAAAAATAACTAAAGGTACCATCGAGGTACCATATGGCAGCTGATACTTAGAAGTCTTAAATATATTAATATGATAAAAAAAATATGTATAATAAAATAATTACTAATGTAAAAATTATCGATAAAAATACTGGTAAATTCTCTAGATTTATATCAAGAATTTATTTTTATTTCTTATTCTTTTGCTTTAATTATAAATGAACTTACTAAATATATTCAGAATAATATTTTACAGTACATGTTATTTGCAGTGATATATTACCAATGGATGAAACTAAGGCTGTGGTTAATTGTAAGTTAGAAATAAAGAGAAATACATTAAAATATAAAAGTTTTAAGTTAAGTAAGATAAAGATAGAATACATAAAATATAATTTTAGTATATTTATAAATAAAAATAAACATAAAGTAAAAATTAAAGGCTATAAAGTTACTAAAAATATTATTTTTAATATTTAAAATCAATTATTCATAAAGAAAGAAGAATTAAAGATGATGATGTCCATTGAAATAAAATAGGATAGATGAAACGAAGAAGTACAACTAGAATAGTATTTGATTGTAGAGTATTTATCAAGTTAAAGAAAAAAGATTTTATAGAACAGTCATAAAACCTATTATGCTTTATGAAATGGAATATTGGGCAGTTAGAAAAATATAAGTATATAAGATAAATATGATGAAAATGAGAATGTTAAGATGGATATATGGTAATATAATAAAAGATGAAGCCATTCGTGAAAAAATGAAGGTAGATTCAATCGAGGACAAATTAAGAAAAGGTTGACTTAAATGGTTTGGATATGTATAACATAAACCTAAAAATGCATCTGTGCGAAAAGTGACTTGATACATATAAAAGAAAAAAAAGATAGAGGTAGACCAAAAATTATATGAAAGAAAGTGATATAAAAAATTTAAAATCTTTGTATCTTATAAAAAATATATATTTCAAAATCAAGATGAATAGAGAAAAAAAATTTATTTAGCTAATTTTAATTAATTTATAATTAAGATTTTATTATTGTTGTTGTTCTAGAATATAGGCCGAACCCTCTTAAAGTTATTCTCAAATGAAAATAAGAGTGGATTTAAGAAAATAACTTCTTTCGATCGATATTTTATCATGTTGGATTGGCTCTCTTTTAGCTGAAGGTTGTCCAAAGGGATGAGAGTCAATATTTTAGTGTTGGATTGATCGAAAGCCGTCAAGAAAGTCTATTTAATATTGGATTGGCTCTTTATTAACCAAAAGTTATTCAAAGGAGTCAGCTTTGTTGGCTCAGCTTTCTCTCCATCGAAAGTAAAGCAAATGCCGAATGTTATATGTTTAAGTTTACTTTCTCTTACCCAAAAGTAAAATAAAGGGTCAAATATTATTATTTTTACATATTAAATTATATTTATTATTTATCCCAACTAGATTATGATGTCTGACTATCCTTCGATAGATTATCAATAGAAATATAAAGTTGCAATATTGAATAGTACGAAAAGAATTTTTATATATTTTTTATCAAAGTAATACCAAATAGTAGTGATCGAAAGCATAAAAATTATGATAGTTATTTTAACTGATTAAAAAAATATTATAAAAATTATAAATCAGATGTTTATGAAAGTCATAAGCATGATCAGAATTTCATTAATTATTAAAGAAAACTTCGATAATTTTCATAACACTTAACTGGAAGGTGTTGAAAAAGGTTAAAAAATAGAAAAAAAGAAATATTTCTTTGATTTTACAAATTAAAGAAATATTTTGGATAACTATTAATATTATATTATCAATTTTATATTAGATACATACGATTTACCCAAAGAACTTATTGGATATTTTTGGCCTTTTTCGTAAAGTTTTCGGTTAAAAGACTAGAAAGTATTAGATTTAGGCTTATTAAAAGCATACTGAAGGCATTTTTAAATATATTAAATGTATTTGGCTTTAAAAATATATTTAATACATTCTTAAATACATTAAATGCTTCAATTAGAATATATTTATATTAAAAAATATATTTAAAAGAAATCTTTTTATCATCGAGCACTTTCGGTTATGTTAGCATGAGACATCTTTTTGTTACTATTATATTCTAAAAAATCATTGTAAAAGAAAATAAAGTAATGGTTAAAAAATGCATTAAAGAATGTTAAATCTATCCATAATGGTTATCAGTATCGTATTAAGACTAGAGGATTATTAGACCAAAAAAAAAAACCGAAATACAAAACTAGCAAAGAGTTACAATCAACTGAAAGGAAGTTTTCAGTTGGTAAGAGTTTTCAACGATTTTCGAGACTAAACATGAATTCCTATAAGTTTTAAATAGTTTTCATATGTGGTTGTAGTCAGAATATTATAAATATGAAAGTAAATGATATTTAAAAAGATCTATCCAAACTTTAAATTAAAGATCAAACATTAGATTATCCTAAAAATACCTATATCTTATCTTAGGAGTAGCCTCTATAATTTGATCTTCCTTATCTCTTCTATCCTTTCTTCTCTGCCACTTATACTGGCTCTTATATTAACTAAATCAATCTAGTCATTTGATTACATCAATTTACTTATAATTTTATTATTACAAATATTAAAGGATCTTTTTGGCGCATTCTAATCGGATCCGTATAATTATTAATTCAACAATCACAAAAAATAAAAAATAAAAAATAAACCGAGTGGTCTAATGAAAGATGTAAACTACTAATTGGATGAGATTATTTTATGATTACAATATATGCAGAAAATTGCTAGTCTTTAAATTAAAAATGACAAGCTTCTCTATCCATCAAACCACCTATCCATATCTATAGAAGCCCAGATGAAAATCTCTAGTAAAATATAAATATGTTCCAAATAGATTTTTAGGAGCAAATAAGAAGAGCAAGCATCATTAACCAAAGGACGTTGTGGTTTGTTTTATCCATCTCAGATAGAGAAAGTTAGTAGAACCGTACAAAGGATTGATATTGACCGAAAGTGTCATATATACGAAGTCTAAGTCAACATGTTCACATATGAAGTCCAATAATATGAACAAAGTAATCCAAGCAATCATTTTTTATAAAAAAGAAATATGACCAAATTTTGAATGATTTGTGCAACGTTCTCTTAGAATTCTTGTATGACTGAAGATACACTTCATTTATTCTTGGACCACCTGACCCAAACAAACCTTGTATCTCACATACGACGTGGTCTTTGTGTTAGAGGTTGACTTTCAAATTTTATGTCTCGAGGTCATCGCTATGACCAGTCTAACGGCAGGATTGAACCCAATCTCATGCATCAATAAAAGAAAGGTTAAAATATACTTTTAATTCTTAAATTTTTAATTATTACATTTTAACCTCTCATATCTTAAGATTTTAAAAAACTTATGAAGCCAATTAAAATTAATAAAACAGTCAATGTGTTATTCTGATATAGGTGTGTGGATTGTTATTTATCCAATTTAACAAGTTAGTATCCAACTTATAATAGAACATCAGGGCTAATTTTAACTGTTTTTATGCAATGAAATATTAGAATGTAATGTTTTTGAAGTACAAGAAGTTAAACCGTACAAACTCAAAGTTTGAAGACCAAAATAGAATTTGAGTAAAAATTTGATGATAAAAAATATATTTTTATTTAAATAAATTTAAGTAAAAAAATATAGATCGGTATTCTGTGGCTTAAATATTATCAAATTAGATCCCTGTGGTCTGATATGTTATAATTAAATATTATATATGCTTTAAGTTTTATTAAATTACACTCATATGATTTACAGTTATACTTAACTATCATGTATTTTAAAATAATATTAAATTATATATATATATAAAAGCTTGATTAACTTTAAAACACTTAGATAAATTTTGTTTAGATTTAAAATACTTGAATATTTAAGTGTAACATTTTAAACCATATGGATGTAATATGAAAGTATTTTAAAATATATGATAATTAAATATAACTACTAAATCATATGAGTATAATTTGATAAAATGTAAAGTATATAATAGTTAAGTATAATATTTTTTAAGCATAAAATTTAATTAAATAATATTTAAATTTAAAAATATTTTTATATATTTTAAGCTAAATTTAAAATAGCGATTCTACCTCTCCTCGATTGGCACCCTCTAACGGTCTTCCTATTATCTTTTTTTTTGTTTTTTTGTTTTCCTGCTCTTTGAGGCAGGCTCCAGTGGTTCAATAATAATTAGGGTGGAAAAGGAATGGTTCTTCTGGGGCACGCTTCAATGGCTTAATGCAAGTCTCACAGCTTCGCCCGCATCACACTCTAGAGGCGGGAAGCAGAGGATTAAAAGTACCAAGCCGTCTCCTTTCCCCTTCCAGGCTTCCACTCTTCCACTCACTCGTCTTCTCCCGTCTCCCGTCCAGTGTTTGACCACCGCCCTGCGCCTTTCCCACTCGGACGCCAGGGAGCGGAGGCCTACTACCTATATATCATCTTAACTCAAAATCCAATGCGCTATCCATCGACAGTAGCGGTCGGATCGTATTATACCCTCTCTCCCCTTGATCCAGAAGGCAAACCCAGCATTAATGCCCGCAAGCGCACAGGCGGAAAGATTTATATTCCCGATTGCCCCCTCTCATTATTGTCCTGCCTTTCTTGGCCTGGCCGGCAGCGAAATCCTCCCGCTTTCCCCGGTTCCCTTTCGATCGATCGAAGAGCCTCTGCGGAACTTGGGATTTTAGGGTTTTGGGAAGAGGAGAAGGGGGTGGGAGAGAGAGAAAGGAGGAGGAGTAGGAGGGGTGGGGATTCCCCTGATGGAGGAGGGCTTGCTGGATGATATCATAGCGCGGCTTCTTGCGGCGAAGCGTGGGAGGGGAAAGTCGAAGACGGGGCAGCTGATGGAGGCGGAGATTCGGCAGCTGTGCGTCGCCTCCAAAGAGATCTTCCTCAGCCAGCCCACTCTTTTGGAGCTCGAGGCGCCGATCAAGATTTGCGGTAATAAAGTTGAAATCTTGATTCGAATTCCGATTTCGATTCTGTAAAAGATTATCTTTTTGCCCTTTTTATTTCTTTAGTGTTGCTATTTACTATATTATCAGTCCATGCCTCTATAGCCAGGTGTTCCTTTAGTCTGGGGTTTGTGGTGGGTACATATATTTTGGTGAGAATTTGGGGTTTTGATGTAAAAAGATGAATTACACCCTTCTAGTTCGCATAGCCAAATTTTACTTTGCCTTTTGTCTCTATTGCTGTGCTTGTGATGTGGCCGGTACTCATAGTGTTCCTTCTCTTAAGGGATTAGTCCGCTAACCTTTGTATGATCAAGTATCTGCTGAAGTTAAATTGCAGGGGATGAAATCTTCTTTTATATTAATTTCTGTTGTCTCTATGTTCCTTCCATCAAACAATAGGTAAAGTAGCGACATACCAACTACTTTGTTTTCTTCTTGGGTCCGTGTTCTCAAGCAGAATAGGCATAAGGTTTCTTGATTAGTGATCCCACTGTCAGTGTATTGGGGTATTTGGAAAAAAGAAACTTTAGGTTTTCCCCGATATTGTGTTTAAATATTTATTCTAGGTGGAGGAGAATTAAATTTGCTTTTCGTTCTTGGAGAGTTATCTTTGCTGGCAGAATGTCATCAAACATTCTCTTAGTTTGCCAGCCTTATTGGAATCCTTTTCAGGATATTTAAATTCAGCTTTTGACTGCTACATTTCATGATATTGCAAGGCAACTATATCCAGTCTAGTTCATGAAGGTTAGGGGTTAACAATGGCTAGTATCTCTGAGTCTGGTAGCTATGCCTATTTCAAGTCTCTTAGCAATACTCATCGTGTGCATCAGGGATTTCAGACCTTCAACATTTCTATGCTAAGTTATGTTGCTTCCATATCTAGGTTCGGAAGTATGCTATCATGGAACACATATGGAGATCATATCGATCTGGTTGTTCTCAAATGAAAGCCAAGATCGAATGTCTCATATGTTCAGTGAAACAAGCAGGAAATAACTTTATCAAAGTCATGAATACCATGCCTAAGAAATAATATCTTTAATTCTAACTTTAACTTAATTAGAGATGCTACTGTAGGGGCAACAAAAAGTCTCAAATCTTGTAACTACATAGAAATTTATAAAGTATAACTTATATGGAGTCAAAAAGTTAGAAGCGAAGCACCTTTGTTACAGGGGCTACAAATGACCTTGGGATGCTGAAAGATCAATAACACATAGTTTTTTATACGATTTTTTTTTTCATTTTATATGAGATTAATATGTCGAGGTTCTTTCTTTTGTAACCATATGCTTGAAAGGAAGGAATTGGCAAGTCCATCCTGTTATGTGATGCTCCAAGGATGATGTTTTGGTGGTTGATATTGCAGTACTATGTAAGATGTCTCATGTTTTATTGTAATATATGAGGTTTAAATAAGAATTCAAGGGTAACATCTTTCTCTGCTGTGATGGTAAATTTATAATTAGTCAACTCTACTTTTCCAAATGATATCGCTGGGCAACTGATAATTTCTGGTTATTTGTTCTGAATAATGTTTTTGCTGTTACATTTCGCTCAGTTATCCTTGCTTCACTATGTTGTCTAAATAATAGTGTATATCAGAAAACAAGAGAGAATTGGGCCTCATTGATATCGAAACATTTTCGGGCTTTCTGCTTGAGTCATGAAAGATATAAATACTCTAAGCACTTCAGCAGGGTAATATTAGCCACACTCACATATGCATGCATCTGAGTGCACATGCTTTTGTGTACATGTACACGTATAAGCTTTTATGTATTGCTTGTCTTCTGACTATATTCACCACTATTTTCCTCTCATTGGCAGGAGATATTCATGGTCAATATTCTGATCTTCTCCGGTTGTTTGAATATGGTGGGTTTCCACCAGAGGCAAACTATTTGTTTCTTGGGGACTACGTTGATCGGGGCAAACAGAGCATAGAAACCATATGTCTTCTCCTAGCATTTAAGATAAAGTACAAGGAAAACTTCTTTCTTCTGAGGGGCAACCATGAGTGTGCTTCCATTAATCGTATCTATGGGTTTTATGATGAGTGCAAGAGAAGGTTTAACGTTCGGCTATGGAAGGTTTTTACTAATTGTTTCAACTGCCTTCCAGTGGCTGCACTTATTGATGAGAAGATACTTTGCATGCATGGGGGACTGTCGCCTGATTTGAAAAACTTGGATCAGATCCGAACTATTGCTCGGCCAGTGGATGTACCAGAGCAAGGCCTCCTTTGTGATCTATTATGGGCTGACCCTGACAAAGATTTTGAAGGTTGGGGTGAAAATGATAGAGGTGTCTCCTATATTTTTGGGCCTGACAGAGTATTTGAGTTCCTTCAGAAGCATGACTTGGACCTCATCTGTCGAGCTCACCAGGTAAATGTAATTCTACTCTGATCAACTGATATAGATTCTTTAGTTGATCTAATAAACGTTTAGACCAATCTAATTTATATGGTAAAGCTAAAAAGGTTTACCCTTCTCTTGCCACGTGTCAAACATCATTCAATACATTTAAAAATGTTCCTTTTCTTCTGAGGTATTAAATCGTTCTCCTCTAGACTCTATCTAAAGCGAAGATTCACAGAAGGAAATTGCTAAAAAAGAGTAGATAAGTTTTACTCTTTCGTTGTCAAGCTGTATTAAATACTTTTTTTCTGCTTAGGTATTCGAATAATTTTCCATAAAAGTCTACCAAATCGTTTTCCTTAGATATATTTCATTGCCACTTGCCAGGCTGTGTTCAATTTTTTTCTACTTAGGTATTCGAATCGTTTTCCATAAAAATCCACTGAATCATTTTCCTTATATGAGTATAGAAAAGCCAAAAATGGCACGTCCACTTTTGTGCCACGTAAAGGATGTAAAGCAGTGAAAAGAGACTGAAAAGTTTCTCTATGGTATCCAAGAGATGGCGGAAGAGGGAGTGGTGATCGGTTGCCACAGTGTCGATAGAACCAGCAGCTCCAACAGGCTAATGAATGAAGAAGCTAGAAAACTCTAATCTTCTCTTCTTCACCCTTCGTCATTTGATCTCTTCATTTCTATCGTTCCTTTTTTCAGTGATTTCAATCCCGATGTCAATGTAAAATCTTGGTGGTTTTAATGTGTTCTGTTAATTCGAGTCTTCTAGGCTATTATTCTGGTTGGATTTCTCCGATTTCTTTGGATCTAGATGATTGATTTGTGTTGATTTTTTTTTTTCCTTTTCTTTGTGTTGCTATGTGATTTTATTTCTTGGTTTGTAACTGATTTTATACTGTGCTGAGTTGTTAGGGTCTTCAAGAATTTGATGATGGATTTGTTGTTGTTCCTTTTCTTAGTGTTGGTTTGGTATGCTGCAAATGGGTTTTGAAATAAATTTAGTTTTTTTTTGTGCAAGTCTTGACAGTTTCATGCTCCGTTTTCACTATTGTCTAAAGTATAATACCAAAAACATCCAAGGCATCATGAAAAGTTTTGTTTTGCATTTTTTGCTTTGTTATTATATATTTTAAGATAGCTATGTGCTTGTGGGTGTGCATCATGTTGAGGAATCTTTATGATAGTTTTGTATAGTTCACTCAGTGGGCTAGATTTGATCACCCAAGTTGAAAATATTTTCCTCTTTTAAATCGTAGCGAGGCCTGGAATCAGTTCCAGTGGTTCTGCTTCTGTCCTTTTTTTCCTTGATTTGTCTACTATACTTTTATTTGCAATTATTTGAATGGTTACATGGAGTAACTTAAATATTATTATTAATAAATTTTAAATATTATTTTTTTAAAAAAAATCATATTTTTATTTTTAAAATTTAAATTACAACAGTGTCCATGCATTGCACGGGCATATACCCAATCATAATGTGTTCATTACAATAATATTGATTTCAGTAAATTATTCATTTTTTTATCCTTTACCTTGGGGTGGAGCATGTATTTATTGACTGCTGGATTCATATTCTGCTGCATATCCTTTACCATATCAAAAAATTAAAATTGGTGGTTGATTTGATTTGTTACCTCTCATGAAATGTGTTCATCCCAAGTTGACCCCTTTTCATGCTGGAGCTAATTTATATGCATATTTTAGAGCATCTGGCTTGATAATTTAGTTCTGAACAGGTCGTGGAAGATGGTTATGAGTTTTTTGCAGAACGCCAGCTGGTGACTATATTTTCTGCACCAAACTATTGTGGGGAGTTTGACAATGCTGGTGCCATGATGAATGTAGATGAAACTTTGGCCTGCTCTTTCCAGATATTAAAACCATTAGATAAGAAAGGAAGATCTGGATTTGGAAACAATATATTGAAATCAGGGGCTGCTCCTAGTAAGGTAAGTAAATCATTGCATTGTTAGTGCATCTGAAGATGGTTTTGTAGTTCCAGTGACCTGAAAGCTGTTTTAAGCTTTATATCTTTGTATTCTTTGGGGTCAGAAGTCTCATGAGGTGGGTATGGCTCATTTATTGAACTAGTCCAACTATGTTATCTGTTGCTTTATGAAAGATGAGACTTTATTTTCAGAAAAGAATGATGTTAGTTTCATTTTTGACAACCTCCTGAGAACTACACTAAGAATGGTAGGTTTCCACTAACAGATCATGCCAAAGTCATTCATAAAAACAATTCTCTTAGGGCTTCATTCTTCTTATATTACCACAAATATTTTCCTTTTTATTTAATGTCAGTTTCTCACCCATCACCTATCTCCAGAATATCTAAAATGTGCTGTAATTTGTCTGTGTGATACATTCTATTGTTGCTCATGTTCTTACATGCTAGCTACCTAGAATTCCTTTACTTCATATGTAGATTTTAAAATGGCATGCATCCATGTAGGAAAATTTGATTTTCATTGCCAGATGACAGGTCTTTTGACCTAAGATAGTAACTTGATGTATTAACATGCCAAAAATTGTTAATAGCATGTGAATTTTTTTGACAAAATTTTAAATCTCATGGAATGAGACGCCTTGCGTTCCCTCATATCCCGTCCTAGTTCCCAATCTAGATAAGTGTTTCAGTATTTGCTTGGGATATTTTTTTCTTAAAGAAAAAGTTATTTTTGAAGCTTAGTATTTTTATAATTTTTAAATACATTTAAA
This sequence comes from Metroxylon sagu, assembly GCA_017589505.3. Classification (NCBI taxonomy): domain Eukaryota; kingdom Viridiplantae; phylum Streptophyta; class Magnoliopsida; order Arecales; family Arecaceae; genus Metroxylon; species Metroxylon sagu. The sequence continues at coordinate 56,440 of JACVBY030000277.1, forward strand.
CTTCAAAAGTTATATTTTATGATAAATTAAATCTATTTAAAATTAACACTATAATGTAATATGATCAAGACAGTGCAGAACGAGATGGTTGAGATCAGTTCTAAAATCTCTTTGGGATGAGACAGAATGACTGTCTGGGCTCCTGTCCCATCGAGACTTGAATCACGATTTCTTGATATGGTAGTTTGAGTAATTTACACTATGTTCTTTTGACTAAGGATACAATATTGATGTATGAGAATATGAGGTAAAAGAAGCTTGTTTCTTCTTTTAATTTGCATACACAAGGCATAATTTACATACACAAGAGTTAATTTGTTTCTTCTATATTTTCTTGTAGATGCTTTTGGTGCTGACTTTCATGACGTAGTGTTTAACATTGCCATCTTCAAGCTTGATACCCTAATTTTGGTCAAAATTTGGAATAACTGATGTGCTTTTATAATAGGCGGTGTATTGTGAATTTACTCTTGCAATATTGTGCAAAGATTTAACTGCCACTGACACAAGGCATGTTGGCCATTGATCAGCTCCACAAGTGCTATGTTGACATCTGTTCTGCTGTGACTCCCCCCATCCCCACTCTTGCCGTCCCATACACATGCATGCGCACGCAAAGAAAAAGGAAAATAAAAAAATAGGAAGTGGTATTAAGCTGTTTGGATATGTGCTGAATTGACATAGTTTAATATGTGCTGGCATAGGCTGATACCTTGCGATATAGCATACCACAGCACACATGCCTGCCGATTCTGAAACCAGCACGGAATGACATGGCAATGTTGGCACAGCTGAGCACAAAACCTTGTAATTTTATACCACAATTCATTATCAAACATTGAAAGAGGCAAAACTTAGGCTAAATGGACTTGTACTGGTTATATTAGATGTTGATAGTTTCTTGTAAATTTGTGGTTGCTCCTATATGTAGCGATATCAAATGGAGGTATATGGTAGGTTTGTGAGAATCACAATGTTTTGATATTGATGGCTTTTAGCCATTTTGGAGTGAAGATGTCAAATGGAGTATTATGGCCCTACCCTGAGATCATATTTGATCTTTTCTAGTAGAAATTATTCATCATGGCAGGTGCCTTAAATAGGGAATGTGCTTGGAAAAATGAAGTCGAATACCTTGGAAACTAGGTCCGATCTTTAATAACTCTATGCTTGGAGAGGTTGATTCTTTGTTGGAATCTTCTCTCCAAGGCTAGTGTTGTGAGGCAAACCTTCAAGGAGTGTCTAATATGGGGTGATTCACTTGGGATCATCGTGTTTGGGTGCACCCTAATGGTTCTATTCTAAATCACTTTTATCTCTAAAATTACCATCCAACCGAATGAGATTTAGGGATCAAAATGCCCCTTATCTAGGATGCCCTGTATTATTTTCTTATTAATATAATATAATTTAATATCATAAGATTATAATAATTATAATATTATAATTATATAATTATACTATTATAATAATATGATTATAATGTAATTTAAATATTACAATATAAATAATATGACATAACAATAAAGCATTATAGTAGTTGCACAATATTTTAGAGGTAGTTTTTGTCAAGGTTTATATTTCATGGCATAAGGCCGTCTTGATTTTTTCATGTAATAAGACGTGCCTTCATTTCATCTCACTTCGACATTTGGGATAGAGGATATCTTAAGTGGTACCAATTCAAACATGGGGATGATACCAATACTCGAGATGGCAACCCATCCCATAATTCCATGGGATGTTCCATCGGAATTTGAAATCATACCAAACAGGTTAATCATGGATACTCGGGGCTCTTTAATTATTGAGACAGCATATCAAATGCGGTGATCATAAATCATGAGGTATCAGATCACCTTGGGATAAGAATCACTGGTGATCATCGTGGTGATCCCATTTGGGTTACCAAACGGCCTCTCTATGTGCAATATGTTGCTTTAATCCATTCCATATGTATGTTTTTGGGTTTATGTCATAGATTTTTCATTCTTATATTTGTTCAATATTATTATATTTGCCAATATTCATCTATATTTAATACAATTTATCAATATAGAGTTGTTTCCTTAAAATAGAATTTTCAGATAAAATTTGCACATAGTACTGTCTTTTTTTCCCTTGCTATTAAGGTAGATTTGTTGTCTGCACTCTGTCTGGATTTCTGGTGATTTATGCTTCACTAATGCTTAGGGCTTTACCATACAATCTGATCAGCCCCACCTCTCTCTGAGTCACCTGCTTTAAATGGATTTTGCCATGGAATGAAATGCTCAATATTGACTTCTCGATCTTTGTTAAGTCTAGTTGTAGATATTTCTTTTTTTAGCCCTTCTAATAAACTTTCACTACATATTTATTTTATGTAAAAGTACCAAATAATAAGTTTTTATTTATTTTTCTTGATATGATTTCATATTGCATTAGTTATAATGATTAAAGTTTCTTTGTTTTTTAGATGTCCCCCCTTCAATTTCTTGGAATGATGCTTCCCTGTCATTGTGCCCACATCTGCTCCAGCATTCGCGTTTGGCTTCTAGGGTTTTGATGGTATCTAGCTATTAGTAAAGAAATATCATTGTTAACCGTTACAATGCTTTAGCAATGCTGCTTTCACTGCTACTTTGAGATGACTATGATCTAGTCCCCATCTTAAAATATAAAAAAGGTTTTTCAATACACCAATAGTTACTTTCTGCTTTCCTGTCCATTTATTAAAGAAAATCCTCTTCATAAGTCATTATATGCCTGTAATATATTCCATGCCACAATCTGAATTTATCATTTCATTCCAACAAATTCATGTGTCTTCCATCTCCATTTCATCTTCATATCCTTCTCAAGTGGATAACAAAGGTCATTGGCATGCTGAAGTGGAACTTAGTTAAAAGATTCATACCATACTTTGGTCACAATTAACTACAGTAAAGCTCGAGCTAATGTTTTTATCATATGTGTTTTTGTCGGGATGGAAAAGGTTAAGAGATGAGGCATGCTACCTCATGTAGATGTATGGTTGCTTTTGGAAGATGCAGGAGACCAGATTCATTCTTTGGAATTCCTAAACAGGCAGTGGACAACTTATGCTTTGCTTCACAAGAGACGTAAATGCACCTTATTTCAATTAAAGAGCTTGAGGCTTTTTGTGGAAACCAGCCAAACTTCTGACTTGAATGTGGAAAAGGTCGACCAAGAGTTGTGTATTGTTATCATCAAACTGTAATGGTACATATAGATTTCCTTGTTTGCACAAGATGTGCTCAGGATCACACCGATTTGAGCACTTTGGTTTCCAAGTCTTGTGAGATGTGCGTCTATCATCACTGCCTTTTTTTTCCATGGTTTATGGTCTTAGAGTGCTAAATTGCAATGGCTCTGAATTAGTGCGTGCAACTTTGGCAAGTAGCGATCTTTACAATTTAAATTACTCGTGCTGCCAGAAAGAAGCTCAAGGAATCAAGACAAAACTGCACAACGAAAACACTTGGTACAGAGCTTATCCTAGTGACTCACGAGCAGCTTGTTTTGGTTGTATACGTCATGTTTCTTACTACTCGAGCCACCACCCCCTTGCACCTACCTACCCTCTATCGGCCTTTCGATGTATGCTGGAATAATTTTATGTTTTATACACAGGATGTCATGGTGTTATTCAATTCACAGACTTTGGAACAGATTTTATGAACAGATGTAATGGTGCTGCTCAATTCACTAGATGCAAGTTATCACACAGCTGATGATCTATGTCCATCCTGTGGCTTTTCTGTTTGTCTACTCGGTTGATTATCAAAGAAGAGCCGCGCCAAATCTTCAACGAGGAACCGAGGGCATCAGAAATCTTTCACCAAGAGAGTAACCTGATCCAAATTATAGATGCAAGGAGTCCTTGCAAGGCTTACCACCTTTTACATAACGTACCTTCCATGTTCATCAATCAAGGCAACTTTTGGCACCATGGCAGGGCCCCTTGCACTTAAAGATATATCAAAAAAAATAATGGTACTCCAGAAATCAAGGTACGCGGAAAGGAACAAAAAGTCACTTGTGGGAGGTGGTTTTCCTTCAAGTTCAATCATCTAGCATCAAATATCAATATAGCACCATTGCATGACAGTCGTTGCTCAGAAGCTGTTTTATGATAAACATTATCTGATGAAAGTAGCAAAAGTTAAAAAACATGGATGGGGCCACACGCTATGCGCTGCTCCATAAGCCTCCAGAGAAGAGAGACTGAATTATGTTTTTAAAACTGGTCAAATCTTAGATCTAAAGACTGTCATTGATGCAGCGGGGCCACTGAGAGGACCTGGAACAAGAACACCTTCATGTCTTCACATGGCAGAAATAAGATTTCTCATTAAAAGATGTCAGCGAGGGTTGGAAGCTTCATCTCGCCCTTAGTAGACAGTGGAAGGGTGAGGTTGCCGACGATGGGGAGGTCAATGGTGAGCCCTACCTCGAGCTCGTAGTCAATGTCCCAGTCCCGCCCGATGTCCTTCAACAAGCTTATCAGGAAGTCATATGGCACCTTCAATGGAACCTCCAACTTTGTCACCTCCCCTGCCGCCTTGATCCACCCTGGGTCTAGCATCGTGCCCGACGCTATCACCCTATATATATATATATATATATATAGCCATCCACCATCAAAACCAGCACTAGCTTTCAAAGAACGCTAGGTTTATAGATCTCCAATTTGGATAGCTTGCAATTTATCTGTTGAATCATTGGATCTTTTATGAAAAGAAATTAATGTGCAACGTGTTCTTAAACTGTTAATCTTTTTTCTTTTTCTTCGTACAAACTAGAAAATTGTTCATATATATATATATATATATATATATAAACACTCAATCGAATTATTTTGTTTGAAACGGTTCCTTGAGATACTTTTATGAAAAAAAAATTTATTAATCTTTTTTCTTTTTCTTTATACAAACGAGAAAAATGTTCATATACAAAAAAAAAAAAAAAAAACACTCAATCGAATTGTTCTATTTTGGAGCGGTTTCTTTATTTGAGATATTTTTATGAAAAAAAAAACTTCAAAAATCAGATTTCCATACAACTACAATTTACATCAAAATTGATGGGATTTATTGAGCTAGAATTCATTTTGTGGATCCATTTATGAAAAAATAAAAATATCTTTCCCTAAACTTAAGAACTGACAACATCACTGCCATCATGCTTGAATGACTAAACTTAAGAACTCTAACCCTGACATAATGATTTTTTAATGATTATAAAGCATCGAATTGACAAGAGTTAAAAATATAGATATATATATTTAAAAGGTAATATTGGAACTTATTCTATATGTTTGAGAAGAAAGACTAAGATCTTATCATTATCATCTATGTAATTGCATGGAAGGACAACCCAATTAGGCTTCCCATATCCGTATCATATTTTCTCTTTAAAATTTTTATTATTATCTCATTATCATATATGTGACAAATAATAGAAAACACGTTGCATAACCTGCCGGCACTCTTGAGGCGATAAGAGGAGGACAAACCAATAAGGCTTCTCATATCCATATCATATTTTCTCTTAAAAAGTTTTATCATTATCTCATGATCATATATATATATATATATATATGACAAAGCATAGAAAACAGTGCATGACTAACCTGCAGGCACTCTTGAGGGTATAAGAGATCTCGCAGATGGGGAGGGCATTGTTGTAGGGATTGGTGACGGTGACCTCACTGTGGAACGTGGCGGAGCTTCGGTTGAAGCTCTTGACCGACACGTCGGTCAGAGAAGCTTCCGGCTTCGGTATGTGGGCAATCTTGTCTGCAACAAACTCCTTCGCCTTGTCGACGAGGCTTGCCATGATATCAATCTATTGCTTTGCACTCTAATACCTTCAAAACTTTCTTCGTTAGAGATGGAAGGAAGGGAGGAGGGAACGAGAAAGGAGGGGAGGGGGACGAGCCTTTTATGCGACGGGAGAACTTGGTCCCGGGTCGGCCCGAGGGCCGCGTTCTCCGGCGCCCGAAGTGGGAACCACGTGGTCGGGCACCGAACGGCCGGACCAGTTGGGAGTTGAACGCGGCGCCCGATCCTAAAATAGTCGGTGCCGGTCAGCTCTAATTTGCGTTTAAAATAGTGGAATTATCTCCCACGTTGGGCCGTCGGTGAGGATCCAATTCGTAGAAACTCATTACAAATGGGAGGTCCTTAGTGTGATTAAAGGCTGTAGAAAGCTAATAGTTATAAGCTTACAAGAAAGGAAAGCAAGCTGTAAAAATTGCTTTGATGGTCGTTAATAAATAGCAACACCCTTTTTATTTTTTATATTAGTTATTTCAAAAATATTTCTACTAAAAATAAACAAATTTGAGGTTATGATTTTTGCTTGACTTTGATATTAGTTTTTGAAATGGTATAGCGACGACAATAGAGGAATGATAGCGTGGTAGTTGGGCCAGTGATTGAGACAAAGAAATCATTGGAGATTTTGTTGGGGAATCATAGAAACTAGAACGGGTTTTGATATCACATTTGATATCTAAAAGATTTGGTTAGCTGGCTTTTAGAGCAAGAAGTCGGCTTAGGGTAGCCTCGCCCATCAAGTTGGCTTGAGTTTGATTAAGCTGTGGACTAGACTTGAGCTAAATTGGGTCAGATTTATGCCTCAAGCCTCAAAAAAAATATCAAATATGGCTCGAATCTTAAGCTTGAAGAAGATTCAAAGTATTAAATTTTAATCTAGTTGAATTTGATCTGAATTCGGATTCAAAACCTTAAAAAAGCTGTGAGTCTTTAGATTGCTGTGGGTTAGCTTTATTGGACTTCTGATTAAGTTTTATCTTGGCTCAAGCTTGAATCTAACTCGATCTGATCGTTTCTAGCCTTATGGCCATGGATGCTCTATAAAAAGATAACATGCTTGCCAAAAGAAATAAGACATGAACGAGAGAAACTGTGTTTTGTCCTTCATTAGCAACAAATTTTAAATGATCATGATGAGCCAATTTAGTAAATTCCAAGAGAGACATAACCACCGCATATAACAAAAAAAACTATTTTATTTTTATGCCTTATCTATAGATAAAATAAATAGCTTTAAAATATTATTATTAATAGCTTTTGAGCCTCCTTATTTGAGAGGTATCAAAGCTGCTTTGAAATTCATGTTTTTCCAAAATAATTTACCCATGTTATTTTTTACTTTGGACAAGTGACTTTGATTTCTTTTACCCATATTCTTTTATATTGTAACTCTTCTAAATAAGTTAATAGATATATTCATCTTTCCATAATACCCTTTATATTATCATATCTAGTTTGTATATTAATTATATACTATCTTTTTATGATTGAAGCTCAATTTTTCTCTTACCAAACTATATCTTTAGTCATACTTTGGATATATACATTAATCATATATAAATTTTATTTTTTAAATAAAAATAAATTTTTATAGTTACTATTTACTAATTAAATAATAATATTATATTCCTTTATAAACACAGATTTTATTATAAGAAGATATTTTTATTTACTATAAAATCTTTCACAAATATTATCATCTTATTTTTTTTCTTTCCTAAATGCATCAAGAGTAAAACATAAAAAGAATCAAATCATGCTGAGATATTTGAAAAGGATTAAAAAAATATTTTACCTAATTCGTGTGAAACCAATTTAGGCATATCCAAGATGGTTAAATATTACCCCTAATTTGATAGATAAATAATAACTTAAGAATGCAACTTATTCTTTTAACTTTTTTAACTAAAGAAAGAACATGAGTAAGTTGATTAATAGAAAAGTTGATCAATTTTTTTATAAAATTTTTCTACTAAATAATAGAGCCTTAATATTATTTAGGTATGCAAGCAACACATTAGCATACAAAGTGTTGGAAACTTGGAATCTATTACCATATAGACTGGTGAGAAGCTTCTTTTACGAAAGAAAAGAAAAGAATTTTATTTCATTTAGGTTTCATCACCTTTAATATTTTATTAAAAAAATTTATTTTATATTTTAATTTATCATTTCAAATCAATTGAACTCTTTTTAAAATTAAGAAATTTTTTTTATTTAATATATATATTTTATTTATCTTTTGCCACTTTGGGTGTCAGATGCTGGCAGTAGTACATAAAAATAAATATCGCAGCTTTAAAGTTTAACTTTAATAATATAATTTTTTGAAAAAAATTCCTTTTTCATCTTATTTCTCATCTTTAAAATTTAAGTTACACTCATGCTCGCGCATTGTGCTGGCATGTTCCTAGTACTTTTTGTAGGATGAAGGTGAAGAGGGTTCAGAACAAAAAAAAAAAAAAATCAATAGTTTTTCTTTCATACAGTATATATAATTAATTAAAATAAATTTTAAATATTATTATTAATAGCTTTTAATATTATTTGAATGTGTAAACAAAATATTTATATTTAAAATATCGAGCTTAGAGTCTTTCAAGACAGCATTGGTGAGAAGTTTTCTTTGCCATATATATATATATTACTTGAATTCTATTGCAGAAAAATTTTATTTATTCTTTAATCTATAATTTAAAAACAAATAATTTCTTTTTAAAATTTTAAAAAAATAATCTTATATTTATATTTTATTTATCTGAGCGGTGCATAAAAAGAAAAGAAAAATATTATAATTTAAAAATTTTAACTCTAATAATATAAGACTCAAAAAAATATATTTATGTTTTTTTATTTTTAAAATTTAAATTTCATCAGCAAACGGGCATATACCCAGGGCCTTTTGTAGAATGAAGGCAGAATCATATAATCGTGGGTCCAAGGCTTTATTACAGCACAGGCCTTGCCACCGTTTCTCCAGTTACAAAGAATCAAGGGGACAGACTCTCAGGACTTTGATTATTTTATTATCGGTGCAGTTGAGTTTATATCCTTACTTTTATTACCCACTCTCTATCATTGACTTGTAATCATCAACAAATATATTTGAAACGCAAAATTTCCCTCCAATTAACGCCTTTAAACTTTAAAATTTTTGTAGAGTAATAAAGCATCAATAATAGGAACATGTTCGTTTGATGACCGTCTTAACAGGTTTGATCTATTCCACTTTTCATATTTAGGAGGAAGAGAGATTCTTTCAGTTTGACGTATATTTTTTCATTATTCTTGCTTTATCAATCTGTTTAGATCTTAAAGCAAGAAATATTATCCATATGAAAATTAAAATGTTTGAAAGATTTAACTCGAACCTCTTTATATGAACCTATCTTGAGTCTTGGGTTAAACCCTCTTTCATTTTAATGTACCATTAGGGCTGTATAACAGTAGAATCGATCCAACTTATATAGATTTGAAATTTAAAGTTTATATTTCATTTTTACTTGAAAGACTCGCATCGGGTCAAATCTACTTTTAGGTTAGTCGGGCTTGAGCATTTAACTTTCATCCTCAAATCGGAAATTGGAGCTGGCCCTAGTGATCATATCTCTCTATTTAGCTATTAGAGATGTCGCTAGAGGTTTTGAATTTTAACTCTTAGATAGTACATTTCTAATAACCTAGGTAATTACAGTGAACATGACATTCTTACTCTCGAGAAGAAAAAAATAATCTTTGAGCTATTTATTTATTTATTTATTTTTGTTGAGATTATCTAATCTATGATCTTGAGTTCTTTTGTTCCGAATAGTCAGGTTGAAAATAAATTGAAATCGTAATTACTTGCTTCCACTAGTTCCTTTTCAATAAAAGAAAACACAAGATAGTTAAAAATCAACTCTATGATATTGTTTGAGAGATTTCTGCATGACATTTTATACACATAATAATGCATTTGGCACATGCCATGGGAGGTCAAGTTATGTTCCGTTTTTTGCACTGTCACAGTCCTTTTATATACATTACCATCTTTATTATTATTATTATTATTTTCTATAGTCATTAATTTAAACAAACAAATAGACAAATACAATATCTAAAAGGAGGGTTCTCAATACAAGAATGGAAAGATTAAACATCAAAGTCGGAGCCAAGTTTGGCCTGGTCCAGCATGCGGCTTGTGGACCGGGTCAATTAACGAGTGCACACTGATGCGTATTTCTGGGTCACTCCGCCTCTCCGCGTATTGGTCTGGTCGCATGACAGGCTAAGGCAATCCACGCCAAGAGCCTGGGCTCAGTCGCACGTTAAGGCAAAATTACTTTACCGCATTCCCATCCATTCTGGAAACTACTTCACCGTCGCGCCAACTCCCAGTCCCATCACGCCTCCGTCGTTCTCCGAGCCTAGGCTCCCCCTCCTTCCTCGCGTACGAGCCCCATGAGGGCAAAATTACTGGGACTCGCAACCTGGGACGGGAACAATGTCCTCGCTTCTGCCAACCGTCACGGCCATGTGACCGGGGACCCACGTAGAATCGCATAACGTGACAGGTATGTTATATGTGCAGCCGCTTGCCAGTCTATCGTGCGACGGACAGAGCAGCTGATCTCATTCAGATCCGCTCACCGCCTAATGGCTGTAAGTTGAAACTGCAATGTGGACGTGCTCGCTGTAACGCCGTCCGAACGTGGTTTGACACCGACTCGGAGAGGAGCGGACTGCGAGGGGCAAAAGCGTAAATATCACGCTACTTCGATGGCAGAAGCCAAAGCGCACGGGACCGTCGATTATGCGTGCGGAGCAAGTCGGCGCCGAGAGCAATCCTACCTCGCCGGCTTCTGCTTTCGCTTATGTCTTCAGATTACGCCACGTAGACCCGAAGACAATCCAACGGCCTGCCTGGACCTTAATGCATCTTGACGGTATTCTCGTACGCTATATAAGACACGGAGGACGAAGTCCGTGCTCTGTGCAAGAAACGACCCCTCCGGCGAGAGAGGGAGGTTCACTTGACGGAGCGACGTGGAGAGAGGAGGATGGCGAGTGCGATTCCCTCGCTTCTGCTACGTCCACCGCAGCGGCCGCCGGCCAGGGCGGCGGAGACGGCCGCTTCTTCCTCGGTGGCCGCCGCTCCGCTCCGCGGAGGCTTGTCCCCGGCCGCAGTCAACTCCATCCTCCTCGAGCTCGTCGTGGAGCGTCTTGGTTTTCTCCTGAAGAACGGGGTTCCCCCGAATGGCTTCTTCCGTCTCTGTTTCTTTGTCGCCAGGTATCAGACTACTAGTCCTACTTCTCGTTCTCGAATTCCGATTCTTTCTTGAATTTCTTTTCTTTTCTTTTCTTTTCTTTTTTTTTTCAATGCGTGGTTGGGATTTTATCATGGATGGAGAGCCGTAAACCTGGATTCTTGGTGCTGTAAAATCAAGAATCAAGAACAATGTATGGCTGTTTCCAATGTTCTAGGATGAGAGGATGCATTCTCTTCGTTCTTTGATTTTTTTTTTTTTTCCCGTTTAAAAATATCACAGCTAGATTACTTTTTTTTCTTTGATATCATAATGGAGGAAAGAGAAAACATTTTGTTTTGTTTGTTTGTTATTTTGCACATATTTTTATATAAAAAAATTCGAGATGATTTCCTTTATGTGGACTGCAGATTTTCCAACTGTGTTGTTTTTCTATCTTTGTCTGGCGAGTCATTTTGTTTTCTTTTTTATTTTATTGTTGTTAAGGAATGAGTCATGCTCCTATTGCTATTTTGATACTTGATATAATTTACTTTTACCAATGCAGAGGTATTGATTATGCACTGGCCAACAACTATGTTCCTGCAGTGGCTCATCTTTTACCTTCCCTCGTAAAAGAGGTATTCTTTTTATAATTGGGGATTTTATTTCTGTCCTTTTTTTCCTTTAAAAAAAAAACTCGTCGAGATGGTTTACTTTCTAGAGAGAGGACTTGTTTCTTTCTTTCTTTTATTTTCCTTTTTTGGCAAGATTTAGAAAAGTTTTCTATAGATGATTGATAACCTTAATCATAGCCTTTGTTTTTGCTCTTTTTTTTTTTTTTTTCCTTCTTCTAAGAGTGGACAAAAAATCTATGATGTAACAATTGCACCATCTTGCATTCTTACATGTAACAGCTATAACTTTTTATTTACGTGCATGTCATAATTATTCAATAATGTATATTTTTAAAATTTTTATTTTTATTTTCTTTATTGTACTTAAACTAAGGACGCTTATAAAACTAGGAATGTATTAGAGGATAATGTATGTAATGGATATGATGTCTCTGTCTCTGTTGAACGCTGCTACGAGGCAAATATGAGATGGCAACACTTAAAAGATGTGGTATTGGATCTTATGATTACGAATTCAAGAATAATATTTTCAAGGATACCTTTTTTTTATAAAAAAATGCAATGAGAAAAATAACGTACCAACGATCCGCTGTCCAAGACATCTCTTAACCTTTTTTTTTTTTTTACTTAATTAAATACGCGTAAGAACTTTTTTTAAATAAATTTTAGTTAGGGGAACATTGACCCGAAGAAATGGATATATTTAAGCAAAATTCTTTCTTAATTCAGCTCTTAGTTGATTTGCATTAGATTTTTCTTCTCTCTGGCAAGTTTTGATGAATGCATTAGCATGAAAGCAATTTTGGTCTGCCTAAGTTTTTTCAGAAAAAAACTAGGAATGCATTTTGGTTTATCCCTTCTCTCTCTGTGAAAACCCATCTGCATTATTATTAGAGACATCAAATATTCTTTGTAGTTCTATTTTTATTCAAGAAGAGTGGGAAACATGTTATTCAGTATGTTTAGAATTTGTCCGAAGGGGAATTAAAAAGTTAGGCAGTTTTCTTAAGGGGTAGAACATGGAAACTCTTCATCATTTTATCTTTGATAGAAGTAAATGATCTCAATGCATGCTTGTGAGTTCTTAATAAATGAGTATAAATTAAACAATGAATTGCTTCAAGTTTATCAGATCTTAATAATTGTTTTTATATGCATAGCTTTTCGGGTACAACTTTTCCTTCTCTTTCACTCTGTGCAAGTTTTCTTCGTTTATCATTTTTGTTCCTGATTCTTTTTGTTATGCTATTTTATTTCTATCCAAGGTCTACAAGCATAGAAACAACAGTTTTCTTCAATCAGCTATTATGGTGCTAATGATTTCTGTCAAGGTATGTTTTGTTACGCAGACAATTTTTTTTTTTTTTTTTTGGTCTTTGCGGAAACAAAGGCATGAGAATTATCAGTCACTATCAGCTATTCACAAGTTTTCCCCCCTGCTTTTATACCTTTGCAATGGGACTTTTGCTTGTACCGCACCTTTTCTTTTGTAGTTACTTTCCGTTATTTCTGTGTTTTGGATGTCATCATTTCTCTGTTCTGGAGGCATCCCCATTTAAAAACAAATATTTCCAGCACTATTACTGGGCAGGTGCAGATCCATGGTCTTATTACTATACTGTGGTCACTTTGCATAGAGTTGCTCCTATAGGAAATTTGGAGTGCATTATGCTATCCAGTATATAATTGTTGAATGCAAATTCTTTCCAACAACTTAGAAGACCTATGGTAGTGAATGATAGAATAAAAGATTTCTAAGGAGGATGACTAAAGATGATTAAAGATTTAAGATTGTAAGTTTAACAGGAACAACAGCGAAAGATTTATAGTCACAATGAGAGACTAGGAGATTTGAGGATATCTTATTAGATCTGACATTTTGAACTTACGTGCGAATACGAAACTATAGAGGCTTGCTGCTAGATATGGGAGCAAAGGATAAAATGCCCAATAACACCCTGATATATCTAGGTCAACGGATCATGTTTCCTGCCATATACTTGTGGTGGTGAGTAAATGAGGTAATAGTATAGTATTTTGTGGACTTGTTTTCCCCGGAAAATTCTTTTTTTTTTTTTTAGTTTTCGTGAAAGCAAGAGTAAATAAATGCTAATTTGGTGTCACAATGCCAAGCATAAATTTCCTTACGAAAGAAAAAAGAAGGGAAAATGACAACACCAAGCGTGATGTGAAAGCATGTTTTTTGGTGGGTGTTCTAATCAACCATTGAACCAAGATGGATTTCTTTCAGAATGTCACAGATTAGCCATGAACTGCAATTGTTAAGAAGTTGAACTCATAAATTACTTATCCTCCAAAACTGATTAAAGAAAATGAAAAATAACTGGAAAGTAAAGGCAATTGGGCACTATTACACCATGATCGAGGAAACTATATGAAGAATGAAGAAGTACATCCTAGTTGCTCAAAAAGAGCCTGTGGTGAGTATCAGTTGAGAAGCCTGCTATGCTCAATGAGATATGGTTGTTCACTCACATTCCAAGATGGAACCTCGTTGCTTTAGTTTTTTAAGTGAGTTGAAAGGATTGCATTTTGACTTTTGTGAGAACTTGTATGCAAATTTTGGCGAAGCCTTGTTTACTTGTAAACATGGGCTGATCTTGAATGAACAATATGTCCGCTTTCTGCTAAAACTGGTCCACCAATTGTGCTCTTAATTTTGTGAGTAATTGACCATCTGTGTCAGAGCTTTTAGGCAACTCTCTTATGTATTTTATTTCTATTGATGAAATCCTGTTTGGTATTGCTGGAAAGGTAGCCGAGTATTGAATAAAAATGAACTCAGTTCATGATTGCACATCTGGTTTTGCTATGGATTGCTGTGTGGTCTATATAGCGTTAAACCAAGAATCTTCCCAGTGTAATATCCTTCTTTTGGTGACCAACTTAGTATGTTTGAATTGTGACAGGTGACAATGGAGGGATATATCTCCATGTTCATCTTAGCATAAATCTGTATAGGTAGCCCAGCCTAGCTTTCTGCTCATTGTTGTATTTATTGGTGAGCTTTTTACTTGTTTAGGGAACCAGCTCAATCCTCTCTCTCTGTTGACTTGCCTCAAGAAAATAATTAATTTTTCTTTTTTATTTGCTTATGCCTAATGATGAAAGGATTGAATGTGGTTTCTTTAGAAAGAGCTTTTGTTATTCTTTGTCATGGCTATCTAAAAATGGAAACTAGAGTTGTCATTTATTTGCTATTGGTTTGCAATAGTTGGAAATGAACCAACAAAAGCTACCCCAAAGGACCAAAAACCAATATTAGTCCAAAATTTGGCATGCAATGCTGTCTAACCTTGCACATCAGTGATTTTCTGTTGTAGTCTTCTCCTTGCCATGGATTGTTGTTTAATTGGACGTGGCATGTAATTTATACACTCTATCTGTGGCTCTTTTCACATTTGTAGATTCATGTAGTTAGATATTTTTTGCCATCTCACTTGTAGGTATTGTTTTCAGTGTATGCGATTGATATCCTAAATGCTTCAAGTAGTTGATTCACTTTGAAAGAATTTTATATCCATCTTCCTTTGTGTCTTTCCAGAATTTTGTTCTTTATTGTTTTAATCTTTTGTTTGATGTCACAAGTATTATGTAATTATCTTATATATGACATTAGTTAAGGGGCTATTTGGAGTGAGAGGGGTCAGATTCTCATGGTAATCTTTTATTCTTGAGAATCAAAGATTTTTGGAAATCAAAGTTTAACTCCCCTCCTTCTGTTAATCTTTTAATCCTAAAATTAAAGACAAATGAGGTTCCTGGGAATGATTTGCTACACTTTAAACATCAGAATTTCAGATGCTGATCAATTTATCTGAAAATTTGCATAGAAATATTCACTCTAAATAGCACCTTTCTTTTGATGAGTGCCAATACCGAACTAGTCAGTTCAGTTCGAAACTTGTCAAAACTTGTTGGTTTGGTATGGGCCTTGAATCGGGTTGAGCCATGCCGAATCAGTCTAATTTAGGGTGGGGGATTATGTTGGTTGTCGTATGAGCTCACATCCTCTCTTTTTTCTCTTATTTTCATTTAAAATTATTTAGCTAGTTTGGGATTAAAGCTTTGTTGTTGTTGTCATCCTTCTTTCTCATCTTTCTTTCTATTTACTTAAAATTTTTCATGCAAATAAAGAAATACCCTCCATTTGAATTTAACAAAAATATCAGAAAATTAAATTTTTTAAGAATAAAAATTCAACTCTTCCTCTCAAAAATAAATTCAGAAAATTCTAAAAAATTACAGTTTAGTAAATATCAAGTTAGGATACCTTCACTCTAGATAAAAATTTTAAAAAATTAATTTAACTCAAAAATAATGAGAAAACAAAATATTAGGAAAAAATTATCTTAAAATCAGTGTTGTTAAAAGTGCTTGGCGTACCTAAGTGTAAAGAGCTCTTAAAGTTTAGGTGCAAGGTGTAAAGCACAGGTGCACGCCTGAGCGAAGGGAGGCATATATTTTTAAAATAAATAAAATAATTTATATAAGTAAGATTTATAACACATAATAGAAAAAAGTTAAAAAAATTATAATAATCTATTTAGCTTATTAGCTCAATAGAAAGCCTCCTCTTTTTCTGTTGAAATTTGTAGTTTCTTAATGTTTTTCCTTTTCTTTCTCAGATGATAGCATAATTTTTGATATTTTATTTCTTTATCTTTCAATTTTTAGCTTTTTTGTAGGGTAAAAAAAATATTTATGTATGTGATAGTACATCATAAAGTCAATATAGTTTAATAAATGTAATAGATTTAAAAAAAATATTACAAATATAGTTTATGAAGAAAGTCACGTCTTTCTTACGTCTTAAATTAAATTAAAAGCGTACGTCTTTTTTATCTTATGTACACCAACATAAAGATACCTCGCCTAAGCGCCTAACCCACCTTAAGTGTGCCTTGTACCTCAGACGCACTTTAGGATATATGAAGCACCTATCCTTTGATGCCTTGTGTCTTATGCCTTAGGCATGTCTTTAACAACATTACTTAAAATACAATATATAAGGCTTTGGTCAATACTTGGTCAAACTTATAAGGTTTTCAGACTTAGATAGGATGATAGTAACAGTGAACCTCACATTGACTTAATCCATATCTCATCAAAATAGTAAAATTAAATTTATCATAAAATCAAGGTTAAAATGTATTTCTTAGGATTAAAATAAGAGAGAGAAGAGAGGATGAGAGCTCATAGGAGGCTTTCAACCTCTTATACCATATGAAAAAAAGAAAAAAAAAAAAGAAAACCAATGGAAAATAAAAAAATTACAAAAAAAATACTAAACTGGTCTAGGTACCAAATTGAACTGAATTGGTATAGTATTGGTTTGGTACTAGTTCGTGGTTCCTTAGTGCCAACAAACTTTGGTTCAAGTACTTGCATACTTCCATATAGATATGAATGTATTGAATACATAGTTGTCAAAGGCTCAAGGCGCTCTAAGGCATCAAGGTCTCTTGGATCCTAGGTGCAAGAAAATGCAAGGCACAAACCTTCATAAAGTGAGGCACAAAAATATAAACATAAACATACATAATGATGAATATATGATTCTAAATATATCTAACAATGAATTATTAAGTTATGAAGACAAATAAGGAAAAAGGCATCAAAATGATGGAATGGCATGTCAAATATCAAAAATTCAAATATTATAAGACAATAACCAGCCGCAACAAGATATTTACTATGTAGTACTATGTAAGAAGGAAGAGGAAGAGGAAGAACAGCAGCAAAACCAGCAATGGAGAAGAAGAAGAAGAGGAGGAGGTGGCAAAAAGGGGACTTCAGTCTCCTCTTACATGCAGCAGCAGTGATGAAAGAAGAGGAGGACAAGAAAGAGGAAGAGGAGGAGGAAGAATAAGAAGATGAAGAAGAAGAGGAGGAAGAGGAAGAATGACTTCAACTATTAGTTGATAGCTTGATGCTGCAAAAAGAGAGCACAAGCCTGCACGAAAGAGAGAAGGGTAAATTATGGGGACTCCAATTTCTGATCGATAGCTTGATGTTGCATACAAAAGAGGGGAGAAGCATGCCACACAAAATAGGGATACTTCAACAGATTTAGCTTTATTTAGAAAAAAAGGTGTGTATTTTTTGTACGGCTTTGATCAATAGCTGACATTAATTCCTGCAGATCTAATCAAGAGATTGAGCTTTCTAATCAAGAGTTTGAGCTTTATTTAAGAAGGTGTGCATTTTCTTTGCGTTATAGTCTCAACAATGTGTTTGCCATTGTGCCTTTTTTTGTGCCTTTCTAAAGGATCTTTGCCTCACTGGAGAAGAGGTTCATGGGCTGGGCTTTTTAGGCACCTTGTGTATAGACGCATTAGGCGAGCCTTTGACAACATTGACTTTATGCATATTCAAAGAACCTGTTTTCTCTTAAGTTTTGCAGATTGGCCCCATATACTTATTATGTATGCAAAAATCTTCACTTATGCAAGGTTTTGATAACTACATGTTATTCTTTTTTTTGGTAGAATGTTTGCCAGAAGGGATGGTTTCAAATTCAAGATGCTAATGAACTTCTTAGCATGACAAATGAGGTCAGAAAATTTGTCTATAAACATTATATTCTAGTAACCTCTATCTTGTTTCTTTACTTTGGCCTTTTAATAGTGACCCCTCTGAATGTGGATTTTTTTTTTTTTTTTTTTTGTTCCGTAGCTATATAGCAGCTTTTTTACGACTACAAGCATTTCAGTAGAAGCAAGCAATGCATTAGATACCATTTCGAAGGTTATATCTAGGTAATAACTTTATTGTTGTTTTTAATAATTTCCATGCACATTTCTATGAGATGGATTTGGTTTTGTTAGGGAATTTTATGTTTTGTGAATAGAAAATTTGGGGTTATAATAATCATAGTATCATACTTTCTAACATGTTATGAAAAAGATTAGTTTGATGCTTGACTGTAATAATTTCCTTTTCAAGCGTTCCTCTCCTTCTCTTGAATAGCAATATTAGGCTAGAGAGTTGAATTAAAAGCCACACATTTGTGGTTCTTACTTCTTGCCAAATAAAATAGCAAATTTGCCAAATGCACCATGGTGGTTTCCATCTCCATTTCACTCGTGATTGACAATGTTATTCGCTGAAAGTCCTCTTTTCAAAAATACATGGGACAATCCTATAGCTACGAAATCCTTGTTTGTTTCCTGCACTGAGCAGTCCAGCAATTAGGCCCATAAAAAAACATCATTTTGACATTAAGTAAGAATTATGTTTCACCTCTTTTTGAAATCCTTTAGGGTGTGGCAATGGTGCTCAAGGTTTTTTCAGAAGACAATGAGAATAGAGTATTGCGTTGTATCTTTAGCTATGCTATATCCACATAAACTTGCTAAATTAATGACTTTTCTTGTTCATTAATTGATTCAAACTAAAATGGTCAATGTTAGCCTCATTATGTTGAGGTCAATGTAGGGGTTTTCACATCCTGGATTTTTTTGTTCTCTAGATTCACCTGAGCCCTACATTTACGTCATCTTCTATAATGGATATTACATGAAAAAGAAATTGCATGTTTTCCCATTCTCCATATGTATGTGTAGTTATCTTCATGACTTAAATATGTGTAGTTAAAACTATATAACTTACGATTTTCATGGACTATTTGGCTCTTTCTCTTAGTTTAAGATAAGATTCTATGTTTTCTCTTCTTCTTGACAATAATTTATATCTGGTCAAATCTCTCTTTCGTGAACCATCCCCATCCGATGAAAGATCTGCACCAACATCCTCTAAATCGTACCAAGAACTATATTGGTGCATTATTGGTCCTATATGATATGGTTGGAATGGTATGGTATGTACCCTGTACCAAGATAGGAAGCCGGTATATTTTCTTACTCCCAAACATAGTATTACTTGATACCAGGTAGTATGGGTTGGTAACAAGTGGCTACAAGGAAGTTTTGCTTGATTTGGATCGGTTCAGTTCATACCAAATTGAACCTCGATACCTTATAGGTATGGTTAATATGACAGACCTTTATCTGCATTGATCAATCTTTTAGAAGGTCATATTGAGGTTGAGGTTGATTGATTTATTTCTCCATTTGCTTATTGTTGGAGGTTTCACCAACACCATAAAGGACTTACTCCTAGACTGCTCTCTCTCTCTCTCTCTCTCTCTCTCTCTCTCTCGCTAATTTTCTTTAATATATGGTGAAATCCCTTATTTTGCCATTACTTTAGGAGAAATTCAAGATTTGCTACATGTGGAATGAGAACCTTAACTTCCATGTTGTCCCTTGATTGTTAATTCCTCCCTTCACTTTATTTTTAGTATAGGCAGGCACCTCACAAAATTTAGCTTGAACCGTCTGGTCAAGCATGATCACCCTAACAGAAAGTTGATATTTGGCCTATCTGAACAAGCAAGGCTGGAGCATTATAGATAGCTCAAGCAAAGCAATAGAAGCAATTGTATAGAATTCAATTTATCAACCACCTTCCTGGTTTATGAGTGCACCATCAACATTGTTGCAGTTTTCAATGTGAAATTTTGGTGGATGCTGCTTGCTTAACTACTGGGAAATTTAAAAGTAGAAATGAAACCTGCAAATCATACCAGAGATGATTGTATGGTATCATGGATTTACTGTAACTTCTATTGATATCTCTTTTTCTTGCTAAATTCACCAAAGTGTTGGACATTGGAGAGTAAAACTAGTGTAGAATGACATCTTGAGATCACTTGCTCTTTTTTGGGGAAGTTGATGAGCTGGATGTGATTGTGAGTTGTGAGATAGATTAGGGCATTACATATCAGGTTTCACAGAACTTCTGAAGGTAACTTTGTGTAGAGCCTCGAGAATAAGAAGCAATCATTGTCAAATATCACTCAGTTATTCCTATATCTGTTCTTGTTAAATTTTGTCAACAATGGCTTGTAGAAGAGAGCTCTTTGTTCAAGATGCTGATTTGAACATAAAACATTTAAAATAATAAGGGATTTAGGTGTTGGCTGTGCCAGTTTGAACCAGCTAATGGATACCATGTGAAGCCAGTACTAGAACATGGTGTAGGTAGGCATGACACCTACCCCTTTTTTATTTTTAGTTAAAAATGTTTGTAAATGCTTTTTGATTTTTGGGTTTTGGCATGCTGCATGTCTACTAGATATGGCACATACCCTGCAGGTGGCCGACAGGCTTGTCCACCATCATCTGCTTTAAAACCTTGTTCCAACAGCTTTGGTTCAACAAACAACTGGAGTTTGCTAATTAGATGTCAAGCCTATCATTTTAATCTAGAAAAATGGAGTTTGAACCCAATTGAAACTGTTGATGACTTGAATAGGAGGATGGAGAGCAATTAACATGAAATGATTCAGTATCTTTTTAGTTTATAAGTATGTTCCTTGTTGCCTCTCTATGTATGTTTGTGCTTCCATGTGACTGATAATTGCTTTGACTGTAGCTGTGACACTACTATTTCTTTCAGACACTTGCATATTGTTTGTGGATAAACCTTGAAACTTGCAGAAAGGTTTAAAGAATTATTGGTGTTTGCATTAACCATGGAAGGCAGAACTGAACTTTGGGGATGGGGGGGTGCTAGGTGGTATGTGGGCTCATGTGAGCCCACATCCTCTTTTCCTCTTAAGATTTCTCATGAAAATAAGAAAATACTTCCATTTGAATTTAATGAAAATCAAATTTTTTAAGAACAAAAAGTCAAAACCCTCTTTCTCTCAAGAAAAAATTTGAAGAATTTAAGAAAATTTCAGTTTAGCAAATATTAGGTTAAGGTACTTCCACTTCAGATAAAAATTCTAGAAAATCAATTTAATCTAAAAATGACGAGAAAATAAAATATTAAAAAAAATTATCTTAAAATATAATTTATAGGGCTTTTTTCACTACTTGACCAAACTTACAGAGTTTTCAAACTTAGACGAGATTACAAACAATAAATAACTTACATATGCCAACTTGGTTCATAAGTCATAAAAACAATAAAATTAAATTTGCCATAAAATTCTAAGGTTAAAATGTATTTCTTAGGGTTCAAAATATGACGTGTGACTAGATCGAAGGACCTTCCGTTAATTATACCCTGACCTTCGGTCTAGTGATATGTCAAAATTTGAATCTTAAGAAATACATTTTAACCTTAGGAATTTATGATAAATTTAATTTTATTATTTTTATGAGTTATGAACCAAGTCAACATAGGTCAATGTAAGATTTACTGTTATCATCTAAGTCTGAAAACTTTATAAGTTTGGTCAAGTGTTGACTAAAGCCTTATAAATTATATTTTAAGATAATTTTTTTTATTATTTTGTTTTCTCATTATTTTTAAGTTAAATTAATTTTTTATGATTTTTATCAAAGTGGAAGTATCCTAACTTGATATTTGTTGAATTGAGATTTCCTGAAATTCTTTGAATTTGTTTGTGAGAGGGAGAGGGAGAGTTGACTTTTTATTTTTAAGAAATTTGATTTTTCTAATATTTTTGTTAATTCAAATAGATGGTATCTCCCTTTTTTTTTTTTTGTTGAGAAATCTCAAGTAAATAAAAAGGAAAGAGTAAAGGAAAGAGAGGATAACATTTACTTGAATGATATTGAATGAGAATAAGAGAGAGAAGAGGGATGAGAACTCATGGGAGACTCATTGAAAAACTATAAAAAAAAAAATGGTGAACCGGTCCAAACCATCGGCAATACACAAACCATGGTATGTTGCCAATTCAGTTCAGTTTGATACCAAACCTAAATTGGTCCGGTTCTGATTTGGTACCAATTAATGGTTCTGGAAACCTTGGCATCAACTATTAACTAGGTTATAGAGAGGGAAGTGTTGTGTGCAGGTAAAGTGAATCATTTCAGTATCTAAGTATTCTTCTTATGGACCTATACCCAAGTGTCGTTTCTATGTGTTGGATGTTTGTATGTTGAGGCTAAATTTAAGTACTTGGATGACATAGTTATCACATCTATCCTCTTGTACTTTACAATGTCATATTGACTCATATTGACCTACTACTAGTTTTAGATACTAATCATAATTCTTCTTTTGAGAGTGTGAAATCATTTGTAGGATTTGCATTTCCTTGATTTTACATTTTTCATTTGTTTGTTGAGTTAATATGCTTTAATGTGATGAACCTAGAGTCTCTCATTTTATGGGAGCTAAGCTTCTTATTGTTTGAAAGATGATGCCCTTCATGTATTATAGCTTTTAGGAAGATTTACTATGATACATTTTATTTTTCA
The DNA here is from genome assembly GCA_017589505.3 of Metroxylon sagu. NCBI lineage: Eukaryota > Viridiplantae > Streptophyta > Magnoliopsida > Arecales > Arecaceae > Metroxylon > Metroxylon sagu. The sequence continues at coordinate 79,416 of JACVBY030000277.1, forward strand.
TTGGAACTATTGAAAAAAAATCTTTTTATTATATTGCAAAGGCATTCAACTTGAGGAGTGTTTCCTTGCTTATGGTTTTGGCCTTGGTCTTTTTGCTAGGATCGATTCATATGAAATTAGTAAAAGAGAAGAGAATCCTGTGTCTTATATAATGTCATTGCTAGGGATGTGCACTGGAAGAGTGGTGACAGATGCATGCAATGCTCTGTAATGTTCTGGAGGAGAAACATAACAATACAAACTGAGGCTGTTTTAGTTTATATCACAAAACTGCCTTATAATTAGACATATTACCTTTTTTCCTCTGATTCGTGCATGCTTGTGACTCTGATTTCCTATAAACATCTGAATTTTTGATGATTTTTTCTTGGAGGTTGTAAATTTATCATTCTTGATCGTTATGTTTGTAGGTTTTATCCACGGTTGAAGTTATGTCATGTCATTGTTTCTTTGGAAGCAAAGGTTTGATCTTTTCCTTCTCTAACTATTTATATCATCTATTTCATATCTTTCTGTTGTGCATAAATTTTGGAGCCTCATGATCTTGTCCTATAATTTTTTACTTTTTAATTGATAAAAATATTAGAGAGAGAGAGAGAGAGAGAGAGAGAGAGAGAGAGCTACAAAATGGTGTATCCAGATGGCAAGGATTAAAACGGATTTATTTTTGTACAGTAAGCTGAAGATTAAGATTTTTTCTGTTATCATCAATTCTGAGCAATGAAGTTTTTATAATATGCTCTTTTGGTGTGGAAATGTGGCAAGCACTTGGATTATACAAATGGCCATTGCAGAATAAATTATTTATTGCTGTGTTTTGACTTGTCTGTTTGCTTTATGATCATGATGCTGAAGCTTTTCCCACCAAAATCATTTCAAGATAAATTATTTGTTTCTGTGCTTTGACTTGTGTCGTTGGGTTTATCATCATTACAAAAAAGCTCTTTTTTTTGGCATCTGTTAATCTCCTTTAGGTTTTTGAATATTGAATAATGTGACACATGATTCCATGGATTGCTTTGATTCCATGTATTTGGTACTTCTAATGGTGTAGATTTCATACACCAGATGGTGGGCTTGAATTATGATTTGATTGATGCTCTAGGAGGTAAAGAAAACAAGTGGGTATGCTTATGGACCAGAAAGGAAAAATTTGGAAAAGAAAGTAGAGCTGTGGGAAAAATTGAAGTACGGGAGGAGCATGACTCTCATGGAAGTTGAATTAGTGAGGTGTGGTATTATGTGGGAAGTCCCTTTGTATGGCAGTGTAGTTATTTCTTGCTGATACCATGAGTTCTTATTGTATTAATTTCTTGGCTTCATTACAACACAACAACCATACTAATCCCTAATAAGATGGTTCGACGATGAAGCATCACTCTTAAAAAATGATTCATAAAGGAATAAGCAAGATTTTGTAATTTGCTGCCAACTTGATATTAACCCTCTATACCGATAATGCTGGCTTGGACAAATTTTTCTTGCAATACATTTATTATTGTGTTTTAGTCCTGCATTTAGAATTGCTTCTCCTTTTTGAATATTCTACTACATATTGTATTAGAAATTTTAGAGTACAACTTGAACTTCAGCAGTTCAAGTATTAACTCATTTTCTTTTCTGTTCTGTAGCCTGGTTATGACATATTGATGGCTGATTTTCAGATTGAAAAAAATATATCCCCAGGAGAAAGGATAGTAAGCATTTTTTAAAGCCAATTTATTTTTGGTAGTGCATGTAGTATCATGAAAACATTGCTCCATTTAATTCTGTTTGGCCAGCCTGTGGAAAAAATATTCATGTAATCGTAAGTTTGTATGTGATCTGATTCATTTGAAGTTAAAGCTCTTGCTTTTCATGCAATCATCAGTTTGAATGTAACTATTGTTTACTAGTTTTACAGTGCCCTGGTTGTTTAATTTAATTAACTCATAAGGATTCATTCTTCATTTAGTTGATTCTACAGACATAGTGCCTTTTCCTAGTTTTTTTCTGTTATATGATGATTTGCAGGATTCACTGTGGTGCTATTCAATTGCCACCTTGTTATTTTGTCAATTAATTGTGGCTGGATTGGATGCTTTCATGTTATTTTCTCAATGTCCATGTATCCTAACAGTTTATGCAGAAAATGACTTTTTCCCCCCTTTCCAAGACTTTTTCCATGCTATGTGATTGACCTCTGATTCTGAATGTTATGGCCAGTCGAACTGTGAATTTACTTGCCTAAAACTGGCGGCACAGTTGGTTGGCACCTCACTCCTGAGGGGTTTCTCTTCAGGAGGTCCAACATTCAAATCCTGGGCATTGCTCCACAGGGAAAAAATGGATTTACTTTCATGCATCATCATGGTTTTAGAAGTATCTACCTCCATTAATGATGCCTGTAAATTGAGTGGGAAATTTGGGGTTTCAGAGTATGCTTCCAGCTTATTTTGGTCTATCATATAATTTTGGCAGGCTTGGTGGTATTAAATCATATTTTAGATGTACAGAGTCCATCTTCACTAGGACTTCAGAAAATATGTTACCACCTTGTTGTTAGGTGTGTGACTTATTGAATTTATAGGAACATTCCACATTAATTCTAATAGATTGACTGTGCTTTTCTTGCAGCGGTTGTTTGTAGCTCAGACAGATAATTTAGAAATATCATCTTGTATCATAAGCCCTCCGCAAGTAAGGTATATGCTGTTGACAATTCCGAAGTTTTAAAAAACTAGAGTTACAAATAATAATGCGTTTCTCCTTGCAGCATTTTGGTGAACGGAAATGGAGTAAAAGGGAGGACTAATGTTTCTCTGGTTTGTGCTTTTCTCTTACAATTTTTGACGAACTGTTTTTTCATATCATCATGTTTTGTCACACAGTGCAAATGATCCAACAGAACGATCATGATGAAAATTTTTATCCACCAGGACCATGGGCCTCAATTTCCAACAGATATTACCCAAATGCTTAAATTTGGAACAAATATTATGCAGGCAGTTGGATATTTTAGTGGTATATAGACACATACAATCACACTTAGCTATAAAAATTTTGGTTAAAGGTCATAAGATGGATTTCTTTTGTCACATTTGACCTTTAGTCTGTCACTCAAATTACAGGTTGCTGTATCATAGCTATTGCCTACGTGAGCAACATAACCTCTTCAATTGATCCAATGCTTGAAGATTTTGTCCAACCGGTCATTTCAGCTCTTGATTCAGGCAAGTGAGTATCAGCCTTGCCCCCTAAAAAAATTATTAAATTTAAGAATTGGTGTAGATGTTTATTTTTATTACTAATTGGTAGGGAACTAAAAAAACCTTTCGTAATTTTTTTCTATTCTGCTAATGAGACTTATTTGACCTTTTCCAACAACTTGAGCAGATTTAGTTTTTTTAATTTCTTTTGACTGGACCAATCAATTTTTAAAGCCATGTTTTTATAACTGTTTTGTGCTTGGTATAGATGATTTAACATTTTGTAGTGTTGATGTATGTAAAATTTGATAGTCATGACTTGGTGATGTTGTCAAAAAGTGTAAAACAGTATAGGCAGTCACCTGACCTCAATTTTAGTGTTTTTGTAATACCATCTAGAAACCAAGAATATAAATAAATACACACCATGTATATGTTCCATTAGTCACGGGTAAAATCAACATTGTGCCATTTCTCTCATTCCTTTTTATTTTTATTTATGTTTATTTTTCATTTTCATTTCTTTTTGCATTTTTAGGGTGGTGGAGGGGTGTGTGTTGTGGTATCTATCATAAGATGAGAAGATCTAAACAATATGGGCAAGTTTCAGATAAAAAAAGAAAAAAATATGATAACCACAAAAGTTCTAAAGAAAGATGCAAGGATTTAAGTATGAGTGCTTACTTGTAACACCCCAAGTCCACCTGCTGGTCCAATAAGCCTGTTAGCAGGCTGAAATCACATGGCTCTAAAAACTTGAGTGAAAATTAATTGATAGCAGGTGAACTTGAGTTATAAGCACTTCACACTTTTTCTTTTCCATTCAATGTGGGACTATTTTGGGGTATTACAATCTTTTCCCTTACAATGCGATGTCCTCGTCGCATATTACAAGCTAACCAGAATCTAACCTTGGATGGGGTCATTAGTGCTGCAAAGATCGCTGCACGCCATGGCAGGACTCTACTACCATCCTTTGGGTAGCCTTTTTCTTATGTCCACCAACTTTCGCACACTCAGGTTGGCTTTGATACTCTAAGCCCATCTGTTGGTCTAATTAACCTATTAGCAGGCCGAACCACGTGGTTTTAAAAACTCTAGTGGAAGTTAATTGATAGCAGGTGAACTTGAGTTATAAGTACTTCAGACTTTTTCTTTCTCATCCGATGTGGGATTATTTTAGGATATTATATCACTGGTCCTCACTATTCCTATCAAAGAGCTATTGGTACGGGTGTTGGTATGCCCCATGAACTACTACTGGGCTGACACATGGCATTTCATGTTTATTTTGTTGTGCCAGCATTAGAAAAAAAGTTTTATAATACAGCCATAAGATCATCTATGCTTTATGCCATGGAATGTTGGACAATTATAAAAATACACGTACATAAGATGAATGTGATGGAAATGAGAATGTTAAGATAGATGAGTGGCAATACAAGACAAAATAGAATAAGAAATGAAATTATTTGTAAAAAGATAGAAGTATCTTTTATCGAGAATGAAATAAGGGAAGGATGACTTAGATGGTTTGGACATGTTCAACGTAGACCTGGAGATGCACCTGTGTGAAAAAATAACTTGATACATGTAGAGAGGAAAAGAAAAAAAGGTAGATCGAAAATCACATAGGAGAAAATAATAAAGAAAGGCTTAGAATTTTTGCATTTTACAAAAAATATGACTCGGAACAGAGTTGAATGGAGAAAAAGGATTCATATAGCTGATTCTAACTAGTTTGGGATTAAGGCTTTGTCATTCTTGTTTAACATTAGGAGGCATAGCATATATCGATATTATGCCATACGATATTGGCTTGTATTATACACACAAGGTCCGAGTATAAGTATGGGTACCAATACTTTAATTGTTGGCAAAAAGGATTAATTAGTTCATGATTTGTTGTATTGCCCTATATCAATGCACATAGGCGTATTGTACTAGTACCAAACTGGTGCGTAGAGGGGGCACATCGAATATTAGCATGCCGAATTAAACCCCTATTGAGTGTACCGATAATGTATTAATATAGTATCAGTATTATGTTCTAATACCGATATTGTGAACCTTGGTTGTATGAAAGCATTATTGGCATTTAGAAATTCTTATCTTTTTACAAATAACATAGCAAGAGAGCTTAATTTTCAATATTGGTTGGGTGATGCAAAAAGGAACTGGTTTAGGTCTTTGCTTCTTCATGATTATTAAAGAGGAACTGATTGCTGATATTCATTGTACTCTGCAGTGCTGTTTATCTTCTCATGTTAAAATGCTGGTGATTACATGAAGACAAGTTAATATAGATTTGGATTTCTGGATGAAATTTATTGAAGAATTTAAAAGTAGATAAATTAAAACAAGTTGTGGAATTCTATGTGGAATTCTATGGGGTATATCCATTGCAAACATACCTTTTGAGGCTTCCTGATAATTTTTGTAGAATAGCTAATAGAACTGTGTTAGAAGTTGTCAAACTGAATTAGAATTTGGACAACTTGTGTTTTTGCAATATTGCATATTGTTTATGTTAATTATGCTGTTTCAAGGAAGAATTTATATGGAGTTTTTGATATGCAGGACTAATATGTCATACAGTCCTAATGTAACTTCTTTTCTGGGGACATTAAATATTATTTCAATTGTCATGTTGGCTTAATACAATCTTCTTATATATAAATCATCATTATTTTAGGTTAAAAAAAAAGGTTTTTGATGTTAAGCACCCTGTTGGTCTACATGCTCCAATTCCCCATGGCCTCTTGTGCTACCTTAAATGCTAGTAAATTAGGAAGTCCCATTACCTCCAATAAAGCCACCTCTTTATATCATCATTTAGATCCCCCTCCCTAAAAAAATTCTGCAACAGTTATTTAGTGGTCCAAGAGTAGCATAATCAGGTTTTGCTGACATTATGCTGCCAGGTGGTATGATGAGACTTACTGCATTTTTTTGGCCAGAAACATTATTTGCTTTTTATGTTGACCTATGGAAACAAATGATGATGGTTACTGACTTTCTGCAGAGAATGATGCCCCTGTAAAGCCAGCATGTGTGCGGTGGCCCCTTCTAAGAACCACAAGCAAACATTAAGTTTATTTTTAATCGGTTGTTTTTGCATAATTTGCTCTATGTTGTTGCCCTCTTTGTCTCCTAACTGTTACAAAACCTCCATGGCTATTCCATGTTCTAATACATCAACCTTGCGGAAATTCCTATTTTATGTCATGTGAAGTGTTTAACCTTGCCTTGCTTCATCTTATCAGCTTGATGAAAGCACAAGCACAATTCAAGAGGTAAACATACCTTGCCAGTGGCCTATTGCTTTCTCTTGCTGTCTCATGTTGATGGCGTTGCCATAGGTCTCAAAGGGTAAAATACTGCCCAAAAAGGGAAGCTGAATCTGCAACTCTCCGCTCCAAAATGACTTGTTTAAGCATTTTATTGAGAATTGAGAAAAAAAAATGAAAGAACTCAAATATTGATGTTGTTCTACATACAATGATGGTTATTAGGATCAAGCACCTTTAAGTAGGGGCATTCCAGGATTATCATTTCAAACAGCACTGATCAATGATAGATCAACTGTTGCATCAAATTGTTGGTTTATCTCCTTGTCTGTGAAATTATAGTGGTTGAATGGTTTTAACCTTCCTGAAAGCAACTTTAGACTGTCAAGATCATGAACATGAGTATGGGAATGTGCTATAGAATAGCTATTTATTATGAGTTCATATAAAATGGTCATTTTAATGTCAAATGGTGAAGGGAAGACATGAGCATTTGTAAGTAATAAATGGGGACCCAAATTCAATGGTTTGCATTTCTTTGACTTCTTGATGTTTGGTTTACTAGTACATTTATAGCGATGTTTGTTTAATTAAATGGGTTCTAAAGTGATCTTTTCTTACAGAGCAGGCAATTAAAAACTTGTAATGCTTGTCTTATTGTATAATGCCTACTCACTGTTATCCATTTATTCTGATTTGGCATATGTTCTGCATGAAACATCGTATTATTATGCTATTATTTTGTGGAATCCTATAAGTGGATGGTGCTGAAATATTGTACGTTCCCAGTGAACAAATTTGGAGTACTGATTTAGTAAACATTTTGTTTTGCTTTTGTTTTCTGTTTGATGTTGACTAGCATGGTCAACCTGAGGGTGTTTCTTTGAATTTGATGTAGATTCTGAGATAATTGAAGGGCCATCGAGAGTATCACTTAACTGTCCCATAAGGTATCTTATAAATTTTTGAGTGAGCTTGTTATTTTGGTGTAGAGAATTGTACTTCATTTCACCGCTGTTATATTAGTACATGCTTGAGTTTGATCCATCCATTATTAATGGCTGACACTAAAAATATTATGCTCATGTAAAGTTATTAGTTTGTATTTTGCGGGCTTTATATCCTGTTTGTCATATCATTCTGTGTTGACTTGGGGCTGTGGGATCGAGAGAAAAGCTATGGAATTTACATTAGCTGAACTGGACAAGTTGGCTTAGCTAGTTTATGCATAAGTCTTATGATCCCAGTATTTTGGTTGAGTAATGAGCCATCCTTTTCATTGGCATGAAGGTAAGTACATTTAGCATTTTATATCAATAAATATATTTAATTAAGACAATTTTTGAAAAAGAATACAGAAGCACTTGTTGATCCTACTTGAGAATCGGGTTAGCATTAGGCTAGGGTGTAATGTGAAGCTTTCTCTTACAATGTAGGTCTCCTCCATATATGTTTGGGTTGTCCTTGTACATAGAGTATCAGTATGCAATTGACATGGAAAGATGCACAAGCCTGTAAAAAAATACCAACAAAAATGATACAAAACCATTAAATTTTGATCTAGGGTTTCTTGATGCAGTCAATCAGATAATATACTATTTGAATAAAAGAGCATGTTTGACACTCAGAAACATACAATTAGCACATCAGACTAGCCATATGGAAGGAAAATTTTGCAATGTATTGCTTAGAAAAAATTGGGCAAAGAAGATATTAATATACTTTTTGTTCTCTGTTATTGCATCTATGTCCTTCCAATGCATAGTGGTCCACATTATGTTAGTGCAAAAATCTTTAGCTATACTGGTGGCTGTAGTATGTTTTGATATCTTCCATTCATTCATATCATGTACTAGGGCAGGCATCTATATTTGATCTTTTAGCTTTTGTTTCTAACAATTGGTTTGTAGTTTGACTTATTACAAATTCTCACAGATCTCATAGAACTTCATGACTTTAGTCACCACAACGAATTAGTTATTTTGCCACCTTGTATCATTGTGTGGATTAATATCGGACAGGTGCTGTGCATGATTTTAAGACTAGCTTACATACCCAAGCAATGCATGGGATGTTTGGTATTCATAAAATATATATTAATCTTTAATTATAATTAAAGCTTTTGAAGGAGGAGTATTTATAAATCTGATAATATAAATAGCTGATATTTAATAAAGTATGTTCGTTTTGTTAGTATATATTGATAAGAATGTTTAAAACATTATTTTCTGCATTTGTTAAAGCAATATTGTGTTTGCAGTTAGTTATAATGGCTATAGATAATTTGGAAATGATAAGAAAAGGCTTTTCTATGAATTGTATAGAAAATTATGTATGTAGAAAATATGATTTTTTTAAAGTCAAAATAAATTTAAAATTTTATTTATGTATAAGTTCAACTTGACAATAAGTTCATAACTTCATGGATGCATAAGTTCAACTTGACATGAAATTTATAAGATGTATGCATTTTTTGAACAAAATGACTTATCATCCAATGAAACGCTTGATTTTCCTTTTTCTTTAATCTAATATATATTTTCTGTTTTTGCTATTATGTGCATCTATTATTTCTTTGAATATCATGACTTTGTAGATATTTTTTTCTTTATACTTAGTAATGACTATAAAAAATATATAATATAAATAATAAATTATATTATTAAGTCTTAAGCCATTAATGCTGACTCCAGAACTTTTATACATATATTACTTTTTATATAATATTAATGATTGTGTTGGTGCATAGGGAACAATTGTGATGATGGAGGAAGTTTTGGTGGTGATAATAGAAAATATAAGATTTTAATGGAGCTTAAAAGCATCGGTTTACAATAATGTTAGGGACCTTATGGGGATGCAGTCATACAACACTCTTTTGGCTAATTACTATCTCTTTTTCTTTTTGGATGGTTAATCAACTATGGAAAGTAGCAAACTACAATGCACCAAAAAAAACTGAGACACTGGAAAAGAACATATACAAGAATAGTGGATTAGAAAAGTTGGAACCTATTACTAATATACCATATGATTATAATTTCTATTATCTTTATATATAAATAAACATGTTTTCACATTGTTGATGCATTGATATCATATCAGACAATCTCAATCTCTGAGAAATATTTCTATCTATCTGAATCAAGATATATAGTAGATAATATATATTATAGTGGTGGGTGTCTAGAAGAGATGAAACCCATGCAACTAAAAACACTACCTCTTTGAGAAGAAAGCAGTGACATTTGTTTGATTGCTGTCAATGAGGAAGCCTTCTCTAGCCGGTCAAATTGAAGAGTTGTAATGATGAAAGAAGAAACATCTTGTGTTGTGTGTATAATAATAGAGAGCAGGGACCGCATGTGAGACCCGTGAGGAGATAGGTGGGACGTGGGAAAGAGGGACACATAGAGTTCAATTCGAAATGGGATTGAGGCTCTACTTTATATATAGAGAGAGGTGTGATGATGCTTTTTCTATTTTTTAAATGAATGAACTTTTCCTATGACTTTCTCCATACATTATGTTCGTGGAGAGATGAGCCTATCTAGAGTCTGATTTTGAGGAAAGAAGAGCATATTTATCAATGCATGAAAATTTTAAATCTCATTGGGTGGGGTCACCCCGATTTTTCATAGAATGGACGTGCCACTATTCTACCCTGTCTTGACATTTGGGACTGGGGATGTTTGGGACGATGGCTCGATGGTCCTATCCCGATACTTGGAATGGTAAACCATCCTAGCATCTCATGAGACGTCATGCAGGGATTTGAAACTATGAATGCATCGTCCTTTAGAGTTTCACACAATCCTCATGTACAAAGGCTTTCAGCTCATATATATTGCATGCTAGGATGCCAGTATCAAAGTATCTTCTTCCCAAATTCCAAGGCTTTATTGGCTATTTCTTAGACGATTGCACCACGTCTTAATTGGGAAAAAAAAAAAAACTCCTCCCACTTTCTTAAGATCATCATATGTGTGAAATTCTGCATGGCTGGCATTGTCTTGACCAGTCTGGCATCTGCAGCAATGGTTTTTCCTGGAGCATATACCTGACCTTTCTCACACAGACATCACTTTATATGAAAAAAATACGCAAAGCTGAACTTAATTTTAGAAAGGGTAAGTCTTGCTGATAGCTTTGTGGTTCTTATTTTCATGACATTTTGAAGGAGAACATTTAATTGAAGCAACTGTGGCTCTGCAGTAAGCCTCAGCTTTGAAGTATAAATTTGTTGTAATTCCCAATCTATACATCGAGTATGATTTTGCATTGATCAGATGAATCATTTATAGGTAGTTTTCCAATGTAAATTGTATTCTTTAAAGTACACAAAGCATTGTAAATTTAAGACATTTTCAAGAGATTTGGCTTGTCCTTTTATCTCAATGATTTCCTGGTGAATCTATATTCTATTATGAACAGCTTAAGGCGTATAAAAACTCCAGTTAAGGGACATCTATGCAAACATCGTCAGGTCAAATTCTCATTACTTATCAAATATTGTGACTAACATACTCTGCCCCTGCACCGCTTGTCTCTCTCCATTGGTCTCTTGATTCCGTGAATGTCACTGCAGTGCTTTGACTATGACAACTTTGTGGAGGTGAACTCAAGTAAGCCATCATGGCATTGCCCTTGTTGTAACCAGCCAGTTAGCTACATTGACTTACGTATTGATCAAAATCAGGTCAAGGTAAGTACTTCAACTATTCGATGAGTATGGAAGTGTTCCATGATTGAGGACAAATCACATTTTTCTTTTTCCAGATTCTAAGTGAGACAGGAGGGGATACTGCTGATGTTATGATATTTGCTGATGGGTCCTGGAAAGCAATTGCTGATCATAATGGAAATACAAATCAACTGCGTGATGGGACAATCGCAGTGAAGGAAGATGGTAACTTTAAAAGTGAATCTAATAGATTTTCAAAGACTCTGACAAATGTTGTTGATTTGACTATGGAAGACAATGGTGAATGCAATATTTTGAACGGCTCGTTAAACTGGGTTGGTGAGATCAAGGATACAAAACCTTTTAAGGATGTTCCTCTTTTTCCTGTTTGTGAAAGTTTTTCTGCATCATCACTAGCCAGCTGCACTGCTGTAACCCCTCAAGCTACCACTGATCAGATGGGGAATGATACCTGGCTCAGGAATTGGTCATCCACTTCTACCTCAAATGGATCAATAATTTCCACTATTCTGCCTGATTCTCATATCAACGGAACTTTGGCTTCTGTGGTCCCAAATTTTATGCCTGTTATTACAGATGCAGTTTCTCCTGAACCCAATCGAGAGCTTGCTGCAAGTGATGAATTATTTCAACCAACTTTCCAGAGCATATCACAGGACAGGCAGGAGAACATGCTCACTCAAGAGTCACAATTTGGAAATTCAAATGTTGGCACTGTGACTGAGTGGCCATTAATACCACCTAGAACTGTCAACAGAGCCCCCAACTCAGTTCAGGCCCAGCCAATACAGTCACAGGTAACCAGCTCAACTCAAAAGACACAAACAAATGTACTCCCTCCCAACATCACACCCTGTAGCAACCCCTCTACTGCACTCAGTTCAATTCCTTCAGTAAGAGTTGTCTCAGATGGATTCAATACTGGAAGCAGTGACTTCCAAGTTCAGCAAGTTTTGAGGATTTTGGATGTAGGTGTCTCAGCACAGGAACTGCACTCAATGAGACAGGTTGAATTCCTTTCGAATCTAACTTACCAGTAAATGTACAATTTGTATCTTTGATTATCATGGATTGCTTGAGTTGGACTTTATAGTTGCTTTAATTTCATAACTGCAATTCACATGCTGGTTATAATCTACAAAATGCTTAATCATAACATACAAAGCCAATAATGAGGGAGTCATTCACCAGAAATTATAGGATATTCTCATTCTAGGGGGTGCAAAATCATACTCTTGAAATCTGCTCTAAATTAAGCTCAATGAGCCTCTTTGATTGGTACCCTTATCATGGTATACATTTTGATGTGTTAATTCCTTAATAGCTATTAAATGATACATCCTTCATGGGAAACTTAATTTGTGTCTTGCTAGGTTTTTCTTTTTTACTTCAATGGAATTTGATCTTGTTGGCAAAACTACCTCTTCCAACTGTAAAATGATCAAATCATCTTCTATCATCAAAAAAAAAAAAAAAGAAAAACCCTTATTTTGTATGATGGGGCAATCTATTTTTCATCACATATATTTTGTATGATGGGGCAATCTATTTTTCATCACATATATGCCGAGTAAACTTGGTTATATTTATTTTAGAAAGATCAAAACAATTTTGAGGTACTCGGCATGGTAAATTTTTTCATGTCTTTCTTAAATAAAAGCAATGTGAAAAGCCATCAATTAACAAATTTCTATGTCACAGTATGTGGCATAAATGATTACATGAATTTTTATAGATGTTATCAAGTGCCAAAATTTTATTTACATAAACAACAGTCATTTGTATATATTAAATCAGCACTAATCCTAGGCCTTGTCCTAGAAAATGGGGCCATTCAATTCCTTCTCTGACAATCCGCCTATCCAAGCCCTCTTTTCCCTTAACAATCGTACAAATTTCCATTCCAGTGTGAAAAATGAACATCATGTATATCGAGAGATGTAGAATAAGATGCATCAAAAGAGAAGAAAGAGTAAGTGCATATAATTATTGCTCAAAATAATATAAAAGCAACTCTTGTTTACTGTGATGGTTGTGTAGGCAAAACCTTGAGAAAGATCTAAAGAAGGCAAAGTGCATTTACCAGATGATGCTATGAGTTTTAAGTAATTTATTTTATAATATTATTTTCTTTCTTTTGTTCTTTTTGCCACTCTTTTGTTCTATTTCAACTCTTGGTTTCATATGAACTGCTGAGTTTTTAAGGTTTATTGCTTCTTCTAGATTGAACCATCAGAGAGCTGTCTACTTGACTAGCCAAGTTTTGAATAGCAGAATTGAAGGCTCAACTTTTGTGACAGTTTGTGAGGAACTGAAGGATCATATTTGACTCATGGAAGTTGCAATCAATGTTTTCATAAAAAAGAACATAATAAGTCAATTAATATGGTTGAATATGCCTAGGAATGGAGGATTATTGATGCCATTTTCTTTTTATATAATAATATTTGATATTGTGAATAAGAAATGAAGTCATTCGTAAAAAAGTGAAGGTGGCAAGGGAATAATGACTTGCATGGTTTAGACATGTACAACGTAAATATAGAAATATAGAAATATACAAAGGAGTGATATGATACATGTAAAAGGAAAAAAAGAAGCAGAAGTATATCAAAAATTATATAGAAGGAAGTGATAAAGAAATAATTAAAATTTTTGCATCCTACAGAAATTATAACTCAAAACTAAGCTGAATAGAGAAAAAGGATTCATGTAATCAACCCTAACTAGTTTGAGATTAAAGCTTCATTGTCGTTGTTGTTATAATAATATTTCATGTTTTATGTAATATTGTACCGATAAAGCTCAAGTTCATGGTGCTGTACCTTTATGATGGTTGTAGTACCATTCTAATGTCTACTAATACATTCAAATTGACCCCATCCTATCTGTGCTAAATGTACCAAGTGATGGTATGAGAACTCTGCGTGGCATCGTGCTGTATGTCTTTCTGTAACACCACTGAATATCATGGGCTAGGCTTTTTGTGGGGTTGCTTGTTCAATTGATTTTTTTTTTTTTTTATTGGTTCTTGTTGCACTGAAACTGATGTGTGATCAGCAAATATGTACCCATCATGTCAACTGATGAAAGGTCACTATTCTATGAATTGTAACATAATAGCAAATCCATGTTGGAATCTCATGTTTGAGCACTTATTCTATGCCATAAATAAAATTTGCTTTATATGATTTTTGCAACTTTCAATGGCCTTATCTATCAACTGCTTTTCATTTTTTTTTTCCTTAAAAAAATGCTTCTCTAGCTGATTCTTCACCCCTCCTTTGGTCGCTAACACAGATTCAAGATCGCGAAGAACATCAGACTATTCTGAATCCAGCTTCTCAGCAGGTGGTTGGACTTTCAGCACACAACCAAGTTGGCATGAGAACCTCAGTAGACCGGCAGAGAAGATTGGGTGCATATGAAGCTCAACTGCAGCCTTTACCAGACATTCAGAATTCCCATCATCATCTACTGAGTCTCGGGGCACATCAACCCATGAACCTTTCTGCAAATATCCTTCCACAATCTTCATGCGTCCTTTCAATGCAGGATTGGAGAGCATCACAGAATGCTATGTCATCAGGCAACTTGTTGAACGAAGGGAATCAATTTTTGGCTGCCCATCATGCAATGCCACATAGAGGGATGGTTCTTCCATGTGCATCCAGAACAGGATCATCCTTCCAAGTGTCTGATGGTTTCAGACAGGCGAACAATGAGCAGCTGCAAAACATGTCCGTGAGGCAACAGGCAGTAGCAGGATCTGATAGTTTCCCAGAATCTTCATCTGAGCTGAACTGGCGACCAAGGGGACGGATGAGGGGAAGCTTGACAGGTGAAGCTTACTCAGCTGCCCTAAGACACTACATGGCTCAGCCCAACCAACAAGTGCCTGCCAGACTGTCAACTGCCTCCACCGATCCTAGTAGTGTTAGCGTCCAAGGTTCCCTTGTACAGCAGGCTAACTGGAGGCATGGTAACTAAACAATGAGGCAGGAGAGTCGAGCATCTAATCAGACGGTTGTGGGATGTATTTTGGTTTCATTCTAACTATAGACTACAGCGTTACATGTGAATGGTGACAGCCATTTTTGTTTCCCCAGGCGTTTTTTGAACTGTGGGCATGGATTGGGTGGCCATATGAGATCGTTTCGATACCGAATTAGGCTTACGAACCGAATAGGGATGTAAAATAATTCAGCTTTGTTTCTTTTTCTTTTGAGCATTATGGGCAAAGCCTTGCATTTTGCACGGGATAGCTTCATGGTGAAACTGGCGTGCACTAGGAGAACTGTCACGTGCTCAAAACATTTGAAATTATTATAACAGCTATAAAATGTTTGGAACACGGTACGCTATTGATGTGGCATTCCCATGCAGGAATGGTGGATGATCGCAGACTCCTGCTTGGTGGTCCATCGAGTTTGGGGTTCGGTTGTTTTTTTCAGCCGTGCTCGATCAAATGGACCGGGGTGCATTGGTCCTCCTTTAGTTCGCCAAGTTTTGCAGTTCTTCCTCCAATTTTGCCATAAAACAGTACGTTTGAAACGTGGTTGGTCTCGAGAATCTGATTTTCATTGTGGTCTCGCGTTTATTGGGTTTGTATGCTGGCTTTTTCATCCTCGGTACCTATGAATGTTGCCATGAAGTGTAAAAACTGGTGACTATGGAGTCGAAGCACTGGTAAGTCCGTGCTTCTCAACATGATCTGTGGAGCAGTCTTACACGTGATGGTGTATTTTGTCAATGTCAAATTTTATTTTTTTGATGATGCTTTTAACGAGGTTGGTGGGACCGAAGTCTCTTCTATACATTCTAGACCATTCTAGTTCTCAATATTTTTTCCCCCAATTTTTTCAGAGGGTGAAATGTTATCTTTCTATTCTTAAGATGATTTTCTCTCAAAATCCAGACGGATATAAAATGATGGAAAAAGACATACATATACAAAAAAACAAAAAAAAAAGCATGCGATTTAGATATCCTTAATCTATATCTTAAGAAGTTAAAAGATATGTATTGTTTTATATTATTTATATTATTAAATTTTTTGACCATGTATGAATTAGAGGTTTATAACTTATATAATTTTTGGTATACAAGTATTCTAAAGGTGAAAATATTTAGAAATGTAGTTAAGTCAAACTCTTATTTGTAATCTATTTTTTTACAAATAGTTGCTTCTAGTAATGTTGATTAAAGATGCTTATTATGGACCATTCATGGTGCTAAGTTGTTGATTAACATGTTGGGGAAGTGGTTTTCAATGTTTACTAATGGCACTAAGGTTGCATTTGGATGGACGTTAATTTGTAGATTAACACGTTGAAAAAATAATTTCTAATGTTTACTAATGACGCAAGTTGCATTTGGATGAGAAATTTGCAGAAGAAATTTTATTTAAGATGAAAATTTTAAAACTTTAAAATTAAAATTTTTTGTTTAGCTACTACTAAGAAAAAATTTTTAAAATTTCTTGAAATTTTAGATGCTAAAGTCCCTTTTGATAATCTTCTTGGAAGTAGATTAAATATTGTCAACATGCCAAAATATTTACATAAACATTTCAAAAATTTTATTTACATAAATATTACACAAATATTTATTTTATTTTATATGTAAATATTTATTATATTTAAAAATATAAATATTTTATTACAATATTTGTATAAATATTGATATCACATAAATATTATTTATTTATTAATAAATAAATATTACGTAAAAATGTAATATTTATTAAAATTAATTAATATTACTAATAATCTATGTATTAAATGTATAATTAATAATACCAATTATTAATATAGATATTATTAAATTAAAGTATTCATGTAATTAAATTAATATTTAATTACAATTTATGTAATTAAATTTATGTAATTTATATTTTATTTATGTAATTAAATTTTTATGTAATTAAATTAATATTTAATTTATGTAATTGAAATAAAAAAATATTTATAATAAAAATATAGATATAGCTAAAAACATTTCTATGTTTATAATTATTTTATTTATTATTAAAATAATAATATTTAATAATTTTCAATCAATATATATGAATATTAATATTGCATAAATATTATTGATATGTGCAATAATATAAATAATAATAATAATAATTTTAATATTAACAATAAAATATTAATACTTAATAAATTAAATATTATTAAATATTATTAAATAAATATTAAATATTTATTAAATAAATATTTAGTATTTACATAAAAATTAAAATATTTATTTTAATATTATAGAAAAATATTTATAGAAAAATTTATAATCTTCAAATAAAATTTTATTTTCAAGCACAGCTATCCAAAATGGATTTTATGAAATTATGAAATTTTGAAATAATATATTCTTAAGTATTATATTTTAAATTTTTATAAATTTTTAAAATGCCTTGTCCAAATGTAACTCAAGAAGTGTTGCTTTTTATTTTTAAATTGATTGATTAACTTTCCATATCCATTGGGTAACTAATCTATTTGAGGTACCAAAACCATATTTATATGACTTGTTGACACTTCCATGCTAAAAATTATATTGATCTATCACAAGTATTTTTTTTTTTTTTTTTTTTTTATCGTATAGGAAAAGTCTTGAGATTAGTTTCATGTGACAAGCCTCTAGATATTTTTTATTTATTATTATTGATATATCTTATAGGAGCATGGTTTCAGCTTTTTACTTTTTGACGTATCTTTTACAGGTGGTGTGCATTTTAATTGATATTTAAGTAGGACTCTCATTGTGAAATATATATATAGAGAGAGAGAGGGAGAGAGAGAGAGAGAGAGATTGATATCTTTTGAAATCTTATTAATCCATCCAATTTATGGCTTTTCTTTTGTGGTGTGAAACCTTTTGGAATGATCTTTTTTGTGTAAGTTTCTTCAAAAGTCTAACAGTAGCCTTAGCGGGGATTGTCCTTTTCATACTATTAATCAAACATTCTAAGGGAAGCATACTATTAAACATCAACG
Source organism: Metroxylon sagu (assembly GCA_017589505.3). Classification (NCBI taxonomy): domain Eukaryota; kingdom Viridiplantae; phylum Streptophyta; class Magnoliopsida; order Arecales; family Arecaceae; genus Metroxylon; species Metroxylon sagu. Next base: position 97,597 of record JACVBY030000277.1, read on the forward strand.
GTTCCACCATCTCCATCCAACGGCCAACCCAGCTTCGTTTGTTTAATAAATGCTTGCTTGAACCTAAATATCAAACTGAATTAGATTGGATCTAGATTAATTTAAGACAAGACATACACAGAGACATTATGTCAAGACAAATTGTATAATACGAATGGTACTATAAATAAAAAAAAATTTAAGAGCATAAGAATTGACATAAGAAGCTAAAGTAATAAATGCGATTCTTAAACAGATGAAATTCAAGCTTAATTTTTTAAATTAAAAAAATTATTAAAAAATACCTTGAACCTCAACAAACCTTCATGTTAAGCGAACACAAACCATTGGAAAATATATATACATATATATATATATATATAGTGAATATAGAACATTTTATCAGTGGGCTATAGGAAAGAATTTCACATTTGCTGCACTTGGCCATTAAATTAACATGCGTACTCTAGATAAAAATAATAATAATAATAGCAAGAATAACAATAATAATAGCTCCGGCATCAGGTTACCTATGTTGTGTCCACCTGGTGATTGGAAGCGGTGGAGCTGTGCCTCACCTCGTTCACACCCGCTCTCCTCCCTTTTCCCACCGATGCTCGTGGATCGATCCCCGACCTGCCAGCCACGGACTCAGGCGTCGCCTTCTTGAGCTCGTGGCTTTGTCCGGGTCTTCAGCTTGCTTCTTACGCCGTCACCGCTGAAGAATCCACGCCACTTGTCTTCTTTGAACTTCCTAACCGTCTCACGCCACTAAAATTTTAACAAGGATATCTTTATCAGATTTTTGACTCTTTCACACCATATTTTGCTCTCAAAATTTGATAAAAAATTTCTTTTAATCCTTAAATTTTTTATTATTACAATTTAATCCTTTGTATTTTTAAGAATTATTCATATACGGCGTCTCATTTATAAAGTTAAAAAAAAATGATGAAATAGTTGATACATCATCTTTACATAAACTAGTTTCATATAATAAAATGATAAAAATGTAACATTCTTAAAATATAAAGAGATAAACTGTAACAATAAAAAATTTGACTGAATTATAATAATAAAAAATTTAAGGACCAAAATCAATTTTGAATATAAAAGTTGGAGGACCAAAAACATATTTTTGCTAAAAAATAATATTCTCATAAATGATAAATAAATTATATAAAAATTCAAAGCTATCTCATGGTGATTCACGAATCTTATATATCCAAATTAAACTATTTGATATGAGATAAAAATTTAAAATTATTTACTATATAATACCAAAACTATTATTAATATATTTTGTAAGTATTATAATAATTTATCATCATATCATATTATTTATTATTATAATATTTAAATTAAATTATAATATAATTATATTATATTTATATAAAAAAAATCTTAAGTCAAGGCCATCATTTTTTAGGATGATCTTCAATATCTGACCTTATAGATGAGTATGTGATTACTGTATTGGATAATGATTCTAGTAGTTGAGTGATTTGTAATGATAAGATCATTAAAGTATAATTAAATATGATGATTTCATTACTTTCATTTGAAACATTAATAATGGTTAATAAGTCACTTCAAATCATAAGCCTCCGTACTATAAAGAATGCTTGATTCTTTTCTAATGCCTATTGATGACCATGTGAAGTGCGAAAGAAGTATTTTGAAATTTATAAAAAATTGAAGAATGATGGCGATTCAATTGGACATACCTTTGGAGCTGTTGCCTTACTAAATTAATAATGTTGATTCTAATATAATATAATAAATCTAAAAAAATTTACTCTTCTTTTTGTCTTGTATTTAATCTCAATTAATATGATTGATATGATTTTTTTTTTTTCTTTTCTCTATGCATACCTTCCAATTTGTTGGGTTCTGCTGCTTCTCCGCAACCTCTAAAACACATGCTTTCCTTCTTAAAATGAATGATTTTAATTCACCCCTGCATGCTTTCTTTTTAAAAATGAACGATTTCAATTAATCTCTAACTTTCGTCATATTTTGAGTACAGAATGATAACAAAATTCTCAAAGCAGAAACATTGTCTTATCAGCCCTTTTTATTCTCCACGTCTAAAGAGCAAAGGCCTGTCCTCACCTACTCCTCTCTTCTTATTTTTTTCTCTCTACTTTCCATCCATTTGCTTTCCTAATTTAAAACATAAATTACGCCAGCCCGTGGCACGGGCATATGATGTTAGAAATATGCTTCTATGATCATTTGAAATGTGAGGAGGCTATAACATTAATTGTTACTGATGATATGTGAGAAGGATATGAATGTGGCCCAATGGATTCTTGGATTGGTCACGTAAGATGAATATCAAAAATTAAAAATGCGAATTAAAAAATAATTACGAACGGTATATTTTAGCGCTACCTTGTTCCATGGACTGGTCAAAGGTCGCTGTCGTCATGACTCAGGGGAAAGGAAGGAAAAAACATCCCCGGCTTCTCCACTCTCGGCTTGCTTCTCCACTGGACCTCGGCGCTTCCATTAGCTCGGCTCGATCCCATCGTCCATATTTCAAGTTGGTCTTAAACGATTTACTCCCTTCTTTTTTTTTTTTTTTTTTTTTTGGAGGAATTCATATAACGGCTTCGATCCTGATTTTTTTAAATTTTATTTTCTCGTTGTAGCGGGTAGCCACAGGATCCGATGACCGTCTGGTAAAATAAAAGAAAAGCCCGTCAGCGTTCCATCATGGGAACGTTTATATCGAATTAGAGAAGAGTTGGAGTTGGATTGAAAGGGTTTTTTTCCTTTGAAGAGCTGGGGGCCTTCGCTCTGGTGAGTTTTCCGTATGCCTTCCGCTTTTGGCCGGAGGTTTCCCCTCTGAATCCTTTTATTTCCTGCAAATTAGAAGCTATATTTAGGTATTTACTAGTATGTATGTAGATGCATGTAATTTGAACCAATTTATTCGTAAAATTCACTGGGGACACGCCGATTCCTGGTCCAAGTTTTAAACCCTGTTTCCAAGAAAACTGATTTCGGCTGGATCTTTGTGGTTAGTTACTTTTTCTCTTTATTCGACAGTGGAACTTTTCAGAGTCTATGGGCTGTTATAGATAAAGATTCTCATTATAATTTCCTCGTAAAAGTAATATTAGGGTCTAGAGGTTAAGTTAATTGTGGTTTTGCAAGTAGGTATTGTTGGACTTTTGGATGTTATAACTTTCTTGATCCCTGCTGTAATTGGTGTTAGGAATAGTTACAATTCTAGCTGTAAATTTTTAGCACCACATTGCTGCAAATTTTGAATTTGATTTGAAGCGTTCTATGCTTGTTCTTTAGGAGGTATGCCATCCATTAAAGCAATTCTTTACGACTTTTTTGTTTTCTGTTTTCTACTTTCTAAACTTTCAAAAAAAAAAAAAAAAAAAAAAAAAAAAAAACAAGAAGAAAATCTAAGTTCCTCTTAACCGGTGCTTTCTCAAGTCATGATTTCACTTTATAATATGTAACAGTATAATAGAATTGATGTCTTTGTTGTGTGAAAACTTGGAATCTGTGGCATGGGAATGTTTGGTTATAAGGCACAAGATTGATAGGTTGAGTGATCATTCATTATTTCATGGATCCTGCTGATGAACGGGGAAAAAAAGTTGTCATTCAAATTTGTCCATGGATATTATTCAGAGAGTCTGCTTTCTTGTTCAATTCAATTAAAAGATCAGTCGGTGCAGGCTACATGGATACATCATGTTTCATTTCTTTGTGCTGCACATGAACTGGCTTGAAATGATTCAAGTTTTTCTTGAGCTTGGCACGCTTATTGACATATAAAATGGTGGTCTTTTTGCATGCAGCCAATCTAATGGCTGTGCTTAGGTTGGCAGCCTTCTTGTCACTGGCAGCCCCTGCAACTGATTTTATAGTATTTGTGAAGCTAAATGCCTAGTTCATGCTAGTATGTAATGCACCTCCTGGTTTTCTTAGGGCCTGCTGAGCGTTGTTTTTTTTTTCCTATTTCTCTGCAAATTAGTGAAATACCACGTCAAGATTCATGCTGAATATAACATTCGCATAAAACTTTTAATATTCCTTACTTTTTTTTATTTTTGCTATTTTTTTGAAAGCAATGGACCTTTGCTGCCAAAAGCTCTAAAGATTATACACAAAGAAAAAAGAGGTTTCATCACTCGTGTTGTCCAATTAATTCATTTTTCTTCTTTGATTTTGAAAACAAAAACAGAAGATAAAAGAAATATGAAACAGCCAATAATTATTTGAGAGTTCAAAGACAGTTATAAATGGATATGCCTTATGATTTGAAAACTTATCATGTTATAATCTTTTTTTCATCACAGATTGTGCAATTCTATGTACAAATTTTTTTGTTTTAATTTAATTAATTTCTAAATATTTTTTCCTCCTAAGTTATGCACTAATTCGGTTTTCTTTCCTCCTCCCTCTGCAGCACCTAAATATGATTTGTCACATCTGAGCTAATCAAAGGGGTCTTTTTGTCAGTACCAATGGGGCTATTTCTTCTTTCCTACCACTATGCTCATAATGCATTTGCAAGCATGTGGTTTTGGCTTCTGCTAGTCCTCCTTACTCATAACTGCACAAAGACTCTCTCAGATTCAACATTTTTGATTGGGCTTGGGAGCTATGACATAACAGGACCAGCAGCTGATGTCAACATGATGGGGTATGCTAATGCTGAGCAGATTGCTTCTGGAGTTCATTTCAGGCTAAAGGCCCGCTCATTCATTGTTGCTGAGCCTGGGGGAAACCGTGTGGTTTTTGTGAATCTTGATGCATGCATGGCATCCCAACTTGTCACAATCAAAGTGATCGAAAGACTAAAGTCAAGGTAGTGATAACTCAAAAATTGTCCTCATGCTATTCTTCTTAAGTCCTATTCAACTACTTTGGTGCTGCTATTATATTTTAACATCTAAACCTTGCATTATTAATGGGGCACTAATGAGGGTCTAGGCACATTTAAGAAACATACCAGAGTTAAAAATGCTCGTATAAATTTGTGGAACTCAAAACAATAAGGTTACAAATATGTAGGAGGAAGCTTAGTGGTTGCAGTAGTTGATGAGTAAGTGATGAGGCACCAACTGAGATGCTGGTACATGTTCATGTAGGTAAGGAGACTCCTTATAAGATGGCTTGTTTTTCTGCAATGAGCAGAAAAGAAGTGAAGTGCTAAAAGAATATGAATAAAAAAATTCTTAGGGGAAAAACTAATTGGAATGTTTGATGAAGAATGATTCACAGGTCTTGTTCCAAGTAAATGGGATATAAATTGTTATTTCTCTCTGTCTGAAGCTTTCTCTAGTTTAGAATGGAATTATCCATAAGATTCTACACTGTGTAAAAGCTTCTAGTATCACTACAGGCATGTTGTGCATTGTTTATCTTCATTGCTTGTCATTTGGAGCATTCAAATAAGTAGTTGAACTGTGGATTAGCTACTTTGTCCGCAGCAACCAATTGCTAGCAATTTATTTAGTGATGCATGATTTATATTTTGGGCCACTATAGATTATTACAGAATTTTCATCTACAGTTTAGAATGTTATATATCTTCCCCCTCCTTTTCCTGCTAAAGAAAAGGATATTGTCGAACCTTTTTCATTAGAAAATTATTCAGGCAATACAAACTATTGATGTTCTTGTAGTTCATATACTATCTTGATGTTATTTATTTATTTGGGTTTTGGCAGGTACGGAGGCATTTACAATGAACAAAATGTGGCCATCAGTGGCATTCATACTCATGCTGGACCTGGGGGTTATCTTCAGTATGTTGTATATATTATAACATCTCTTGGTTTTGTAAGGCAATCATTTGATGTCATTGTTGATGGCATCGAGAAAAGCATTATACAAGCTCATGAAAACCTCCGTCCTGGAAATATCTTTGTGAATAAAGGTAAGGGGAGAGATCCTGAATTGCAAATTTTATAATGGAAGATTTGCCTCATTTGTTTATTCTGTGTTTGGATATTATTGTCTAGTGACATACAACAAAAACAACAACAAAGCCTTAATTCCAAATTAGTTGGAGTCAACTACACGAGTCTTTTTTCTCCATTCAATTCGGTTTTGAGTCATATTTTTTTTGTAAGTTGCAAAGAAGTTGACATACTAGTATCATTTATTGACAATACAGGGTTTGTATTTTGGGGTCAATTTTGAGTTAACCATATAATTTTAGAAAATGCTAATTAATGTGCCAATGTTATATAAATATTGTTAGAATGGTATCACAAGTCTGAAGGTTAAAACCATCAACTTATAAAGCACAAAAAGTTCTTTGTATGGTTTCTGTTCATAAAAACTTTCTTGATCTGAGAATTGAATAATATTGCAGTAAAGCTTTTATTAATCACTTCAGGTGTTCTTTCTGCATGCAGTTGTGGTGATTATTGTTGTCATCATCATAATCATCATGATTATCACTATCATTCAAACATTGCATATTTGTGTTTCCAGTACTGTTGATCATGGACAAATTATTGTATAAATTTGAGTGTGTACTAGTAATGTAGGCTGGTCATGTAAAGTTAGATACAGATTTAATGGTAAAGAGATGATTTATGTTCCTTTAAAATTGTTGATGTCAATTTTTCACTACCTTATGTTGTCAAAATTTCACTTAAAATATGCACAACATAAAATATGGTGCAAATTCATTTATCTAAAGTGTGTTAGCATTATGAATTAATTGGTCTGTTTTGTATTCTACTGACCCTAAGGTTGGTTAGCTAACATGATACAGCATTGTCATTTTTCCCACTTGTAATATATTCAAACTACATGGCTAACTAGGGGTGATAATTTGTGTTTCCGTGTTCGTGTCATGTCTGGGTCATCTCAAAGATAAGGTATAACAGTTTATGGGTGGACATGAACACGACATGATTAATTAATTGTATGAAAAATTCAAATACGAACACGATACGATTATTATATAGGTAACACGACATGACAAGCATAACCCGTTTAATAAACAAATCGTATTAAATTGGCATAACATGACTCGCTTCACAACTTGCTTAACATGAATAGACATTATCCGACCTGCTTAACACAAACCAGTTAATATATCATCAACTAAATGTGTCCTAAATGAGTCTTTTTTGATTTAGCGGGTCAACCTATGATAGAACATGATTATTTCGTCTTATAATCGTGTTAATACATTTACAACACGAACCCACTTAAGAACAACCCAAACCCACTTATTTCGTATTGAGTTCGAGTTGTGTTTGAATGTTGTGTTCAATTTTGCCTTACATTTGTACTGGAAAATCTCACTTTTTTCAAATATCCTGTACTTCAAATTAGTTTCAGTAGTTACATGATCCTTTGTTATGGAATTGGATCTTTGAATATTTAGGAGAGCTCCTGGATGCTGGTGTCAATCGCAGCCCTAGTGCCTACCTAAATAATCCTGCTGCAGAGCGCAACCAATACAAGTACAATGTTGATAAAGAAATGACTCTGCTGAAGTTTGTAGATGATGAATGGGGTCCAGTTGGAAGCTTTAACTGGTTTGCAACTCATGGAACTTCCATGAGTCGCACCAACTCCTTAATAAGTGGAGACAACAAAGGGGCTGCTGCACGTTTCATGGAGGACTGGGCTGAACAAAATGGTTTTCCTAAAGGACTCAACAGCATATACCATGATGTTTTTGGGCCTGGCAGCAAACTTGGTAGATTTCCACGAAGAGTCTCTAGCATAATCCCTCAGCCGCATGAGAACCGTATGTCTGAAAACAGTTATGTTACTCTAGCCATTCATTTTTATCTAAACTTACGTTACATTGTTGATGGCACAGTTTTAGCTATGGGGATTTTTCCCCAGAATTCTTAGTGTAAGTTTCTTATTGATTATTTTTTTCATTTATTGCAGTTGATGAGTTACGGCAGCTAGCATCCTCCTTTCACGCATCAGGTGGAAGGCGATTAGCAAGTTCTGTGACCGTCTCGCACCGTGTCCGGAGTAGTCAGGGTAACAAACCAAAATTTGTGTCTGCATTTTGTCAATCAAATTGTGGAGATGTTAGTCCCAATGTGCTTGGAACATTCTGCATAGACACCGGACTCCCTTGTGATTTCAATCACAGTACCTGTAATGGGAAGAATGAACTCTGCTATGGCCGTGGCCCAGGGTAGCATCAGTCTCATTGCTTTCTTTCTAGATTATATAATCGATTATCGCTACAAACTTGAATGATCTGGTTTATCTGCCAGATACCCGGATGAGTTTGAAAGCACGCGCATCATCGGTGAAAGGCAATTTATCAAAGCTGTAGATCTCTTCAACACAGCATCTGAGCAAGTAAAGGGGAAGATCGAGTATCGCCACACTTACATAGATTTTTCACAGCTTGAGGTTAACCTTCCTTCAAGCGGGGGAGGACAGGAAATGGTGAAAACATGCCCAGCAGCAATGGGATTTGCTTTTGCTGCAGGAACCACAGATGGGCCTGGAGCATTTGATTTCAAGCAAGGGGATGACGAGGTTGGTTGTAGCATTTGGTCCTCATCTTTTAATGGAGAGTACTTAATGAGTATTCAACTGCTGTCTGTCTTGATGCTGTGTCAGGGTAATCCTTTCTGGAAATTAGTGAGGAACTTGCTGAAAACACCAACAGAGGAACAAGTTGAATGTCAGCAGCCAAAGCCTATTTTACTTGATACTGGTGAAATGAAACAGCCATTTGATTGGGCGGTAAGCAGAACCTTACATTTATATTCCTTTTATCTACCTAATACTTTAAAAAAAAAGAGAGGTTGCCTATAGAACTAAATGGAGCTACCTTCTTAGGTTCCCCAGAACTTGGAAGCATCTAAAATACAAAGAGGAAGAAAGCAAGAGTTGATATGGAAAATTGCAACATTTCCTGGGCACAAACTAGTGGATTAAATTGCTGAAATATAGTTCTTAGTTGTTCTAGAGCTTTTGATTATCTAGAAATGTATGATTTATATAGGCATAAGAGTGGGGGATGACCTTAATGAGTCATCATTTGATAGGTAGACTTATTTCTTCATCCATGTCCGATGCATTTATTTTAAGGAGCTGCACATAATTGTTATAAATTTATCCTCTATATGAATTTTAAAATAGAGATATGTAAAACTGTATTTATTAAACTCAGGTCGGGAACAACCTGGCCAAGGGGTCAGGTCACTCATTGGTCTGACTACCAGGTCTATTGGTTGGACTGGGTCATAATTTGAAATATTAAATAATTAAATAATTAGATATAATATAAGAAAAATATGCAAAATTTTTGATAATTTTCCACATTAATTGGCATTGATCTGCATTTGCTCTATTCTTGCAACATAAATAGGAAAACAAAATCATGTACCATCTATTTAAAAAAAAAAACATGCTAGAAAAGTTATATATAATATAGGAAAATATGTAAAATTTATTGATAATTGTTGATTTTTTAAATAGTAAATTTTTAAATATTCAAATAAATAAAATGAAGCACATATTTTTCTTTAAGTTAGGGAGAGAGTTGATTATTAAAACACTAAGCAAATAGCTCCTTTTAAATAACATAGATATAACTTTTATAATTTAATAAATTAGTATAAGTTTTCCACTGTCTCAGTGGCTGAGAGATTCTTAACTGTAGCCACCATCACAAATGTTATTTCTTGAAGCTGGAAGAAAACCAATTCATCTGGACTTAAACCACCTAGGTCACTGGTTTCTCAAAAGCTAGCTGGTTCAATCCAGTTCTCACAAGGTCATTTGCTTTTCTGGTCCTATCAAGAAACCAGACTGGACAACGGGCCACTTTCCCAGTTTTTCGATTCGGCAGGCCAGTCTGATCTAGCATGGGTTTAATAACTGTGCTTATAGTGGATTAGCGATGCTCGATGGTTGTTGTTGTAATGGTTACCCTCATGCATCAAAGTGGTGAAACTACATGCACTTTCATGTGCTCTTCTCAAAACTGGGATCCCTAACTGCATTGTAGTGCATGTGCTCTTTTTTTGAGAGGTTGCACCATGCGCTTAAATGTTATCTTGCAATAGCTTGTCTTTTGTGCTGCTTGTAGGATATGTATCTCTCTTTTTTGTTGCATATGTCTGATTCCTTTTTCATTTCCCCCCTCCAGCCTTCAATACTTCCAATTCAGATAATCCAAATAGGACAAGTGGTCATCCTGTGTGTACCTGGAGGTACGTATGTTTGCTCCTGTTCTTCCTTACAGTGTGCTAAAATCTAGATCGTGGATGCAGAACTTTTTGCTTATTCGTAATTGCAGAGATAAATTTTGCAAAATAAATTTCTTTCAATCCTGTTTATTCTTTGTTTCTTTTTGTTAGACAGTCTCTTCAATTTATTATTCTTTTGCTCTATATTCCTTAATGAAATGGATTTCTAAAATGGCTCTGAATTTTCTTACATTTTTTCTCTGTACAGAATTCACAACCATGGCTGGGAGGCATCTCCGAGATGCTGTGCAAACAGTGCTTACCAACAGCAGCGATGCTGAATTTGATAGCAACATTCACATGGTTATTGCTGGGTTGACAAACACATACTCTCAATATGTGACCACCTTTGAGGAGTATCAGATCCAAAGATATGAGGTTTGCATTTTTAGTTCATCATAACATTGATTTTGCAAATTTTTTATGCCTTTTATAAATCAACTATTTATCATTAAGAATTCTGTACATGCAAACTAACATGATTTGTTCCATCATGAGTCATGCCAATAACCCAGCATTTAGTCTATTTGGACTTGTAAAATTTTAAGTTGCCAGCGTAGATTCTGTGGATACATGCTAGGAGTATTTGTGTTCCTACATATTGAGAACTGAGAAGCATGTTGCTAGCCACATCCTCCCATTAGTTTGGCTCGATCATGGGGATATCAAAAATTATTTATTGATCAGGTATACAGATTATTTTATATGTATGTATTGTATGTATGTTATGTATTGTATGTATGTAATGTATGTATGTATGTAAGGTATGTATGTCATATATGTTTGTATTAATTAGCATGTGTCCAAGATATACATGTCACTGAAAAAAAGTTACTTAGTTGTTGCAGGTCTCAACTTTTTATATGCATACATAAAGTCATTCCTTTGAAGCCTGTTCAATTGCTATATGGCATATGTCCCTGATATGCTCTACCCCATCCATTTTGAATTTCGTACATTAATATTATGTTCTACTATTGAGTTGTCCAAAATAGTGTTAATTCTGAACTCTGTTTGGGGTTCTTAAAACAGTTGTCACAGCAACTCTGTTCAAGAGATTAAAATTTATGGCTTTATTATTTGGCTCTATCAATAGAGTTATTTTTGAGGCCCCAATCAGAATCAAACATCTTCAAAGAGGTATATCATGTCAAATGTATCCCTCTTCATCAGTGAAACTGTAATATTCACACATCATTTTCTAATGCTCTGTAGTTGATTTATACCTTGTCAACTATGTTTCTCATACCTAATACAATGTTTTTTTTTTTTTTTTTTGCGACCTGATTCTATCACCAACCAGCTTTAGCATAAATTCCACTAGATTACATGCTGCCTTGTGATCTCAAGAAGCACGTTGATAAGGTCCTGAGCTAAATTGTTTGCTTTGAGATCTCCTAGCATGCTCTAAGATCCACATGTTCTTTCTCAGGGAGCATCAACATTATATGGCCCACACACACTGAGTGCCTATATTCAGGAATTCAAGAAGCTTGCTTCTGCCCTTACCAGTGGTCAAAACGTCCAAGCAGGCCCACAACCTCCAGATCTCTTGGAGAAGCAAATTGGCTTGCTCCCTGGAGTTGTATTGGACACAGCTCCCATTGGTGTGCAGTTTGGGGATGTGAGTACTGATGTGCCTGAGAATTCTACATTCAAGCCTGGGGACATGGTGGCAGCCACTTTCTGGTCTGCTTGCCCTAGGAATGACCTCCTAACTGATGGTACATTTGCTCTCGTGGAGATCTTAGATGGTAGCAATACCTGGATTCCTGCCTATGATGATGATGATTTCTGCCTGCGTTTCAAGTGGTCAAGGCCTTCAAAGCTCAGTTCCCGGAGCTATGCAACTATAGAGTGGAGGATCCCTGAAACAGTCATCTCAGGCATCTATAGATTAAGGCATTTCGGTGCTTCGAAGAGCTTGTTTGGGTCGGTCAAACATTTCACAGGAGCTTCTCGCGCCTTTGTCGTGCTCCAGCGCACCTAAATGCAGAGTATTAGAATTTCTTGCTGAGCTTTCATGGTACATATGGGAAGCTTGCATGCTATAAAATCATTAATGCAATGATATGATAATGAATTTGCTTGGTTCTCTTGCTTAGAAAAGCAGATTGTCTTTGTGATTGATGACATGCTCTTTGTTATCTGATCATTTGATTTTACATTTAGTTGGAAGAAGGGTTGAAGCAATGCAAAGTTCTTTGATCTGCTGTTCAGCACAGCTTGCTGTGTTCCTACAAAGGTTTAGTTATGTGGATTGTTGTGTTTTTTGGTGAATGATGATTGATGGGGAAAGGTAGGGCCAATCGGTAGCGGGAGTCTAATCTTACAGACGGGTAGAGAGGCCTTTGAGAGCGATCCACTATTAGATTTCTTCTGAACCTACGGTACTTTGTAAGGAGTCAGAATCTTATCAAACATCATCTTTAAATCCACATCCTTTTCTTAACGCTTTGGCAGAAGAGTAATCCCTAAACATTGCACCTCCTTTACTTAATTCCTGAAAGGGGAAGAATCTGTAGCAATCAAAATAAACATAAATATTAACTCCTGAATCAATTCATTAATCACAGAATGGTTGGGTTAGATTTACTAAAAATTTTAGACATGAATATTAACTCTTGAATCAATTCATTAATCACAGAATGATTGAATTAGATTTACTAGAAATTTTAGATTGATCAATCTAAATGAAGGTTCGATAGTACTTTCGATCATATTTACTTGAAGTTTGGATTTCACCATAACATACATTTGAAACTTTGAAGTTATGAATCAGTTCAAGCTGACATCATTTATTCCATACTTAGCTGGAAGGGTTTCCAACGTTTCCTTGGCAGTCTTGGCGGAGAGATAAATATGATAAAAATTGTCAGAGAGAGGGCACTATAGATTTTATACCTATAATGAAAGTTTATTTCTTGAAGAATTTTAAAGATGAAGGTAAAGAATGAAGTCTCCATGATTAGAAGAATTTAGTTGAGAACTAAGATCAGGTTTAAGATTAAAAACACCCAATGGCTCAGAACATTTCAAAAATAGTAAACCAGTATCTAATCTAATTTTGCCAAGAAAAACCTATTAAACTATTGAGTTTGATAGCACTGAGATCATTAGAAGCTAAATAAAATTAAAATTTGAATGTAGCAAATATATTTAACAATAACAATTAAGCATAAACTTAATTTCATAAATTCATATTCGAATTTTTAATTTTTTAGAAATTATAATTCTACATGAATATTAAAGCTACAAAAAATTAATTTAATTTATTTTGAAAACAGCACACTTTTTAGAGTAATAGAAATTTATTTTTAGGTTGAAAATTTAATTTTTTAAATTTTTGTACAAATTTTAAAGTAGTAGAATTTTTTTTCCTAGAAAACATATTTTTAACAAGTTTCTATAATATTAAAACTTTTTGCTATTTCTGTTTTCAGCAACAAATCAAATTTTTAAAAAGAAATTTTTTCATAGATTTTAATGTAGAAGAACTTCTGTTTTTCTAAAATCAGATTTTTCACAAATTACCGAAACATTAAAATCTTTTTTAATATTTTAATTCTTTTTTTAAAACTATTAAAACTATAGAATATAAATTTTTAAAACAGAATTTTAACAATCAGATTTTTATAATTTTTAATACATTGATCATAATAGTAATATTTTTTTTATGCAATTTCTACTATAACTAGAAATTAGTTCTTAGGCTGTCGGAGATAAAAGGTCTAGAAATTATTAAAATATATCAAAGATAGCAAATATTAGTTAAAAAAATAAAATTAAATTTAGAAAAAAGGAATGCGCCGGGACCAAGGTGTGCATCACACTGTGCTAATTTGGTCACTTCGTGCAAGCTGTCGGTGCGATTCGATTCGAATCTTCTGCCATGGGCATAATTACGTAGAGGTACGATCCAAAAGCGTTTTCGGGCATCAAGAATCTCGTAAGAAAAAATAAATTAAAAGCACCGAAATTTTAAGAAAGATTAGAAAAGCAAAAAAAATTGTTATGCATTCAAGTTCTGCGTAATTTCTTTCACAGGAGAGCCGCATGACATGAATCATACTTCGTGATTCTTTTGTGTGGTTATTATAAAATCCACAAGCGCAGCCTCTTGTTAAAATCAAAAGTTTTCTTTTAAAGAGTGATTCCTATTTAGAATTATCACGAGACCGTTTAAGTCACGTTACTAGCTTTAAAATTTTCCAAACTTTTTTATCCAATAGACTGAATTGTTTGCCACTGTTTGCTTGGCGTTTGTTGGTCTCGAGCTGGAAAGCACGTTATGTATTTTGGATGGGATTAGCTATCAGGAGCTTGGCGAGTGGATGAATGGTGCTGCGGTGAGCTACAGGGTCTTTATTAGCGACCCAAGGAGATGCGTTTTGCTGTAACCAGAAAAAGCGTCGATAACATTCTCTCTCTCTCTCTCTTTATCTTCGCTGAGTTTTGTGCCCTACCCGGGTTTGGTAGCAGAGTGGTACCTTGTTCCTTGCGGCTGAGTGCGCTCCAGCCACGGCCGCCGTGCCACCACAGGATACGGCTGTCCTCATCGGAGGCCTTGCAGAGGGACCACTAGGCGACGCCTCTCCGGCCCTAGCAACGGTGACCTCAGGTAAGCCATGAGTCCTCCCCTGTTGTGTTTTAACATAGAGTCCCTAACCGGACTTGTTTCTTCCGTCCAGCCGCCGAGCGTCGTCATCGGTCTCGCGCGACGTTCGTCTGTAGATTGACGTCAAGATCACCGTTGATCAGCATCAAGGTCGCCGTTGATCGGCCCCTTGTTCTCGCTGCCGAGATTTCTTCCATGATCTGGCTGCCGTTGACGGCATAAACCGCCGCCTGAGATCGCGGCTCCCCAAATATTGGACGCCGTTGCCGCAGCCGTCTGTTTCCCCACCTCGACGGTCAGGTAAGCCGGCAAATCTTTCCTCTGTTTTCGATCCAAAAACTGAGCCCCTCGTCGCTGCTTGTCTTCCTCAACGCGGCTGACCACCAAGCCGCCGTCCACCGCATCGTTGGTCGAACGAAGAGGGGGGACTTGTCTTTTTTACTCAAACACATTGCTCGAGCCTATTTCAATTAGGTTTGAGCTGGGTTCAAACCCAGCCGAGCCCAATTCGGACTAAAGCCGAACTCAATTTGACCAGATCTGAACCAGGCCAGACCCAATTGATCAGTTTTGACCCAATTCGACCCAACTCGAGTCCAGATTGAGCCAAACTTAGTCAAATCTGATTGGAAGGGTTCTTGACCTAATTAGACGTTAATAATTTTAATTTAGCACTAATTAGAGGTGTTTAGCTTAATTGAACTTAATTAGAGAAGTTCTAGCCTAATCAAGTCCTAGTCAACTTAAATAGATCCTAATTGAGTTGATCTAAGTCCAAACCTAACCTAATTGATTAAAACTTGATCCAATTGGTTGAATTGAGCCTTAATTTGATTTTAATTGACCTAATTAAATTAGGATGAGTCTAGATCTAACCTTAATTACATAGATCCCAATCTAATTAGATTTAAATTGAGTTTTGAAATGATTCTAATCATGTGACCTAAATAGATTGAGGATTACTTGAATGATAAATGATGAATTTAGGATTAATCATCGTAAGTGATCACTCATTTGTTAGTGAGAAGGAGCTTTAAAGCACAAATGTAATGCATCGTTGTTCGTGCTAAAGGATTTTGGGGGATATGTGGATTTGTCAGTGAAGGTAGGAACCTTGCCTCTACATTTATGAAATATGTAAGAAATTTTATTATATACTTTCAGTGCATGCATAAGATTTTTATCTATACTTTTATAAAATGTGGATAGTTTTATTATATATATTTTGACATCATACATTATAATTTTATACTTATCACTTATCAGCATATTTTAATCTGTATAGATATGACTTATGTTTAAGCCATGATGGTATAATTTGGGCTATGTATAATTATGAGTATCTTCTAATATGACAGCATGGTTTAATAATTTTGATGATGTAGATTTGAATGTGGTACTAGTTTCATAGCAGATGATGTAATGACCCATCCTAGCTTAGACGCATGGTATCATGACAGGTCCTAAAGTGATGACTAGATGAGCATTAGTGTAGAATCAGTCCAGTAAGTGCCTCAAATGCACTTAAACTAAGTTTATCATATATGGCACTACAAATATTACAAAATTCTGACCCAAGCCTAGACCCGAGCCCAACTCGAAATCCATTCGAATTATCTCACTTGGGCCAAAATAGTGGGCCGACCCCAATAGATTGAAGGTTTATTAGCTTCCCGTTACAGTTTAACAAACAAGTTTTCATACACATGATCTAATGCCCATGCTCATTCATTGATGAAAATCCACCCATGATATCAGGCTCGTTCTGTTTCAACCACCAACTTGACCGCCTTTTAAAAGGCATAGTAATCAAACTTTAATCAATCTTGTGCCACAACTAAAGCAACGATGAGAAGCTCCAATTATAATACATATATCCAAATGCATCTGAGGAGCAATGCACGCTATAAGCAGAATGTGCCAGCACTTACAGATAAGCTAAAATTAATCTTTACATCATCACAAGTCAAAAGCTTCAGTCTATTGAATCCGCAGTTTAAGAAATAAAAACGAATCCATTCCTCACTTTAAGGCACGAATCCATTCCTTACTTTAAGGCATCAGCATGCTTAAAGCAACAACCCAGCTAAGGAAATTAGTATGGATAAAATTTCCCATATATGGTCCCGAACGGGCTAGTAAGATGCACAACAAGCCCACACAGAAAGTACATATCTGTGCAGACCATCAGTTCCAGCGACCATATTTCTTCTGGAACTCCCAGCACTATCAATCGGGCTGAATTATCGGGCCTGAATCGGGTTCTCTTAGCGGCCTAATTTGGGCTCGGGTTCGGGCCGGATCAATTCCCTACTAAGCCTGGCTCAAAATTAGAATGGGCCTAAATTTTAAGCCCACGCCTGATACAAAGTTAAGAAAACCCAATCCATGGCTTGAGCCAAAGCCGACCAAGCCTGACAGGCTTCAGATTAGCTAGGGCCTACTTCCAGCTTTATACAAATGGAATACTGGTAAAGCTGTGATGCCAGCATGTATCATTAGAAAGCATTGATATGATGATGTAGTCCAATGTCATTGATGATAAAACTGTTAATAACATTTTCTATATTTGATTCATGGTTTTATATCATAATGTTTTGTAATATAATTTATTTTATTATATATTATTCTAATATTATGTAAATGTTATATATATATATATATATATATATATATATATGTGTGTGTATGTATGTATGTATAAAGATTTTTGCTAAGCTATAAGCTCATCATATTTATCATATCTTTTGCAGAATACGAGGTTTAGCAATGAAGCTAGATTTGAAAGATTGTTTAAGAGATACATTATAGAGAAGGTGCATTTGTTCATGGTAAATATAAAATAATTTTATATTTTTGAGGATAATAAAATATCCATTCATTTGGTTTATGATTTGAATTGCGAGTGATGGTGATGAACAGGTAATGCATAGCCTTGACATATTACTCTAAAGGGCTATTTGGTATAGGATAATCTTGCAAAGATTATCGGTGGTCCTAAGACAGTGATAGGACCATTTCATTTGGTATCCCTATTTGAATAATGATGAACCATTGCAATAAGATTATGATCGTTGCCTAGGAGAGTAAGAATATTGGTCATCATAATGATGGTAATCTTCATACAAAAAAAAAAAGGAACAACTTTGTTCTTATATTTATCAATTTATCATCCCATATTATAATAATATAATATAATATATAAATATTATATAATATATTTATAATACTAATATATAATTAATATATTAAAAATATATAATATTATAATCATATAATATTGATTATTATAATATATAATGTATTATCATTAATATTATATTAATATTATAACATATATTAACTATATATAATATATTATATTACTAATAATTATATTATTTTTTATTAAAATAATATATTATTATATATTATAATATTAATAATAAAATTATATTAATATTATTATATTAATATGTAATATTATTATGTTATTGTAACATATAATATTAATGTAGTAATTAATATTATATTATTATCAATATTTATAATATATAATAAATATGTATAATATATATATTATTAATATTGTATGTATGATGATCTTTTATTTTTACAGTATATCAAACTTAATGATTTGTAATAATCAATAATTTTTTATTATTAAAATATCTCATATGAAATGAGATGATACTGCATCATTGGTATTTCTATCATCATCGATGGATCTATTACCTAACCAAACGACTCCTTAAGATTATACGGCTGTGTTACGCTCCTCCGTGCTAGGTGGTGGATCTGTGCTGGGTCATGGGTCGAGGCATGGCGCATATTTCCTGTTTCCTTCTTGATGGTCAAATCTATAAACATTTATAAAGCTAATTTTGGATCAATAAAAATGAAATGTGGTACGAACTTATGAAATCTCATAAATGCAGCATCCTTAGTTAAAAATCTAACATGTTAACAAGCAGCACAGTGGCACCATAAAATTGGATTCAATAGATGAAATTATTCTTAATCATCATTGTTATTTTGAAAGAAATGCAAAAGTTTCAAATTTTCTTTGATTTTTGGTGTCAGCCGTATAAAATGGAATATCGCCAAACAAAGTTCTTTAAACCATTGCAAAGAATCCAACGGTAGAAACAAAAATTCCAGAAGCAACTTAGCTTTTTCTTTTTCTTTTTTTTTTCACCCTCATTTCTTTTCTTTCCCTTTTTTTTTTTTTTTTTTTTCTCTCTCTCTCTCTTTTTTGTGGAGACTTACGGTGCACGTTCTAAAACAAGAACCGAGCATCGTATTTCTTTTGCAGCAGGCTCCGGAAACAGAGCAAGCCGAACCTACTTCCCTCTCTTCCGAAACCGACCCAATTCGTCCTCATCAATGAAGCATCTTGAAGATCCTCTGCCACTTTCCTCTTCCATCCAATTACCGGCTTCAATGACCACCTTTGCCCTCCGCCGGACACATGGGCACCGCCCTAACGGCCACGCAATGGCTTGTAGGGCCCCAGCGAACCATGAAACTTCCGATCCGCCATATATATAAATAGGAGGTTCATGGCTTCATCCAAGACCCAAGCCCTCTTAACTTCTCTCTTCTTCTCTCCTTCCCTCCCTCCCTCCCTCCTCCTCTTCCCTTCTCCTCCTCGAACTCTTCTTGTGGTTGTGAGGGTGAAGCCCTGTAACCCCAAACCAAGGCCACTGCCACATCGATCGGGTGAAGATCTGCCCTGTTCGTTCCTCGGCGAAGACGCTTTCGGTCGAAGCTCCGCCACGAAGGGCGGAACCCAACGAAGTTCTGCTCCTCGGATCCAAGTTCCAGCTATCGGAACACCTGTCTCCTGATCCTGGCCGAATCCACCTTGTTCTTTCTCTTCGGCGACCACGTAAACCCCGAACTCATCTCCCCTGTTTGGTTTAAGCCCAATTCTCGGTCAGTGTTCATTAATTTAGAATCAAACTAGGCCGGTTCAGACCATTCATGGTTTTAGACCTAAACCTGGACAAATCAAGATTGATTCTAGGTAATTAGACCTAATATTAGCATTAATTTGATTAATTGAACTCTGAACCAAGCCAAATTGAGACTGGTTGAGGTGCAATTGCTGTGAATTAAACCAGAGATTGAACCAGACTCAATCTGGGGTCAATTTCTAATGAACCAGAACCTCGATTAGGCTTAAATTGCTGAACCAGAATTTAGACCTAAACCAGATTTAATTCACTGAACCAGTACCCAAACCTATTTACTGAACCAGAATTTGAATGGGACCTAAATTACTGAACCAGAATGCCAAATTGGGTCTAATTGATAAGGGTTCAAGCACGATTAAACCTAATTTGACCAATTGAATCCTAATTAAGGAAGATAAGCATACTTAAGCCTTAATTAGAGGGATATTAGTCTAATTAGAACTTAATTCAAATTAGTACACTATGTTGGGATCTAGATTCAATTCTAATTATGTGGACTAACAATATTAAGGGTTAACTATTTATGATGATGATTGTAAATAATCTTACAGTTAATTGATTGATTTATGAAGATTATATTGATATTGAAGAGTACGGTTGAGGTAAGATCGTTATTCATACTCTTATGGATGCGTAAAACTTTATTCATACTCTTGTGGACCTATGGATCCTTACCTATACCTTTGTGGATGTGTAAAAACCGTACTTATATAAGATATTGATAGTTTTCTGCATATATTTTTATTAGCATATATCATAGGTTTGTACTCATTGTCTTATCAGCATGTCTTAACTGTGTATAGATTTGACTTTGTTCAGCCATTATAATATGATGGTAGGTTATGTATGGTTATAGCATATCTTATACTACGATAGCTATTCAGTCATTATAGTGTGATATTAGGTTATATATAGTTATAGCATATCCAATACTATTATAGTATGGTTTTATTATGTTGATGATGTAAACTTGAAATTTGATTTGTATATCAGAATACGAAAAGATATGATTGGATGGAATGAGAAATGTCTCGTAAACTAATCATGAATATGTGAAAAGGTGACACTAGTGATTAGGGCTTACTAGTGGTCGAGCCCACCATGATACTGTATGTTTGCTAGTGACCGGAGCTCACTAGTATGAATTGATTGATGGTGCATGGCATTAGTTCCAACCTAACATAGCCGAGATCCAATATGGCTTAGACATATAGCATCAATGACTAGGCCCACTATGATGACTAGATGCTAATTAGTGATAGTGGCTCACTAGTGAGAGGATCTATAGTGATGGCTATATGCTCTTTGCAGTAAAACTAATTTGAGCCTTAGATGGCAATTGGACTAGATTTATTACATGTGGCGGCACTAATATAAGAACCAATTTGAGTTTGAGGTAACCATCAATTAGGTTTATATATACGGAGTACTTGTATGACTGATTATCGGTATGTATCATTAGAGTACATCGATACGATGATTTCAGATGTGATATTGAGTTGATATCGTTCAAAACCATGAAAAATAAAAGCTGATAACAAATTTCTTTTATATTTGACATATAGTTTTATGGCATAATGTTAGTAACATGATTTATTTTTATTTCATATATTATTTTATTATATATATATATATATATATATATATATTTGTATGTGTGTGTATTTGCATGTATGTATGTATGTATGTAAAGATTCTTATTAAGTTGTTAGCTCATATCAGATTCATCATATCTTTTATAAAAACTAAGGATTATGATGTTGAGCCAAACTTGAGGTTAGTAGAGAGAGGTCTAGCATAGTTAGTCTAACTTCATATTGATATTGTGTGGACATTTATGTACTATTGTTGATGATGGACTATATGTCGTTAGTTTTGTGATACTTTATACTTTTGAAGAGTATATTTTGACATTGTATAGGCCATTATATATTTTAAGGATATAAGATATATATCCATTTGATATAAATTAATTCATAAGAATGTTGAAAATAAATAAGCGTTGCATACCCTTAATGTTTTACTTTTATGCGGCCGTGCTATGGCCATCTTTCGTCGGGCAGCGGGTCCAGGATGTGGTAGAACTACAGCACGGTTCCTTTGTTGCTTGCCGCATGTGTGTGTTCAATATGTAATGGATTACAAAGTGATTAATGGGTCTCCTCAAAACAAAGGATTGTTTCTTTGGAAGAATTGTTTCTTCGGATTTATCGAAGATAACCAAAAAGAAGTTTATTGCTGTTTGGTTAATTAAATATTTCCAAAAGAAACACATATGCACAAATCTTGTTATATATGGTTAACAAGTGTTAGTTTCATGACCACATAAACCATATCAACATCGAAGACAACATCTGGGACATTTTTGATGACCACACACAGGGCTCCAATAACAACACGTCCCCGTCTCAAGCAAATTTTATCCAGAGCATGATGTTGAAATAGCACATGCATGAACAATGGCATGGGTTCCAGAAAATCCAAGACCCCTGAAACTCCGAGAACTAACTTTCAAGCCCATCACAACTCATGCACTGGCGCGTAAGCCTTCCATGAGGGCCCACAAGAATAATGTCCGGCAGAATAATTAGCAATATATTTTATTTAAGAATAAAAATTAACGAAGATTACGCAATAAACAAGACAAAAAAAAAGGTGTTAGAGGGGGTTTAATCCTTCCCATTTTCTGAGCAGACTGACAGGCTCACCCATCTTAACATCAGAATAAGAACTGAGAGGGAGAAAAGTATAAGAAGCAAAGAGTACAGAAAAAACATCTGAATGACGGTAATGCATTCATCATAAAGGCACATTAGCTATCCAAACTATTAAAAGTGAAAATTGATTAAAGTACAGTAGGTAGCCTATCACCCTGGTTGGTTGGGGCGGCTGTTGGTTTCAGCCATTGAAAAACTGTTACTTCATATAGTTGTTTAGCAGCTGTTGGTTTTAGTCATTGAAAAACTACCACCTCATATAGTTGTTGGCCTTTTCAGCAACTGTCACAAATAAAACCTATGACTTACTCAGATATAAGGTTACATAGGAGTATCATGTTGCTAAGAAGGAGTATCATGTTGCTAATTGGAAACTAAATTGGTATCATTTTTATTCATTGCAACCTTAGAACATGACAAATTCCCAATACTAGTCCACAGTAAATTACCATGTTTTAACCCTGAATAACATAGGCACATCACATGACAATCAACTAGAGGTTCTAAGATCGATGATAATCAAGCTCAATTAGAGTTGACAATCTGGTCATATCGGATCAAGTCGAATGCAAGTCAGATAAAAAATTGATAAGCCCAAATCCAATATATTTATTAAAGGAGTCAAAAATATAGACTTGAATCTATTCATCTTACTAAACAAACAAGCAACCCCATCTGAACTACAAAGATAAGCAATTGCCACCTCTAAACTCAATATATCCATAGCTATTCTCTCTCTCTCTCTCTCCATCCCTAGATACAGTGTTACTGCTGCCCGTTTATATGTTTGAAACCAAGTATTGCTTTTAACCTCTACAAGTAAATAACAAACAGCTCAAGTTTGAAAAGTAGGTTTAACATTAAATTTAGAATTCCTTTCTAAAAGCATCGGATAAGTGAATTTAGGCCTGTTTAATCCATTACAAGACGTCATACTTGCTGAACTCACTGAATTTGTGTTGACAAAGAAAATTTAGAAAGAGGTCCTTATATGTAATAATTGTTTGAGCTAGTGCATTACATAAATGATAAATCATTCTCAATGGGTTGTTGAGATCTGAGACAGAAGAAGATTTTGTCATTCTATTTGGTGCCGGTGAGTTGGTCTCATTCCAAAGATTTCTTAAAACTGTTTGCAGAAGTGGTTGGCTGAATCAAATTCAGCCCTCAGATTTCTAACTGCACTTCAGCCTCCGGTTTTGAAGCCCATTTCTCGCCCACAGTTTGCAATCCTAATACCGTATAACATAGCTTGAACATATATATTAGATTCCTGTATAGCTAAATCATTAACGTGGAGAACTGAGAAGAATAGGCGTTAATCGAATCTAACATAAAAAGAACGCATTCCTTGCCAGTATATGCTAATACTGTCATTTGCCACAAGATGACCATCCACTTCTGATCTGAGGCTCACCGGTGGCTGGAATCCACGTGCACTGTGGTCCATCGTGTACCCGGTTGCACCATTGTTCTAAGAAAGACTATTGTTTACTCTCCGTCGAACAATCAAAGGAGGGATCCTACAAGTCAACTCCTTTAAATAACTTCTAATTGAGGGGTTGGTATAGCCAAGTGCTTCATTGAGAGGGAACATCCTTGTTATAGTTTGTTGGCATCATGTTTTATAATTGTCGTCATGAGTTGGTCTACAAATTTAGACTTTTGTTTAACTAATGATTTTATTTTGTTTATGAATGTTTGCCTCGCTTTATAGGTTGTCCCAACAATAAGCCACATGGTGATGGTCGACTTAAAACCATTTTAATTGCGCGGTTCCGTCCATCGTATTATTTTTGATCTCGTGGTCAGAGATGATCTTATGCATTCTTCAATCCCATATGGTAGTTCGCTAAATTTATAGTTTTGTCTTCAGAAATCTGCGTGATGATCGATCTTTTGCACTTGCTGAACAGCTATCATCAATTTAAAATGTCTAGTATTCTTCACGCCTCATGCTAGTTCACTGGTCTTCCTCTATATCTTGTGTAATTCATTGAAGGCGGTTGCTCAAAAATATATTGTAACTAATAAATTTATGTTTCTGTCTTTGTCCATGAAAAATATTTATATTGAATTTCTTTTCCAAAATGTTGTGTTTACTAAATGAATTCTTGCCATACAAAAAAAAAAAAAAAACAGAAAATCCTCTCTTGCATTATCATTATTAGCTTATATAATGAGGAAAAAAGAGCAAAATAAAATGTGACAAATAAAATACCCTTCTTCTAAAAATTTCAGTGCATACGAAGGGTGAAACCTTAAAGGAAAACCAAAGACAGAGAACGAAACAAGAGCGAAGCTATCAGCTATGGGGCCAACATTCCTGATCGGTTAAGTCATGGTCCTTCGTTAGCAAGCTAATCAGCAAGCGCATTTCCTTTGCGAAAGATACGAGAGATTCTTGTGAGGAAAAAGAGCAGGAAAATTATGAATATCGGTAATAAATAGTTGGGGAAGGGCAAGAAAGGGCAAGAGATCCACCTTACTACAATCTGAGACTCCCTTTCCACCCAAATTCTATTTGCCCATACAGATCTAATGCACTCTAATGCCCATATCTGTAATAAGAACAGATCTTCCCCACAAGTTCATAGTTTCCACTATGATAGTATTATTATTGCCATCTCTAATGTTTATATTCATCTTCGTCACGGTGCAATACCGTTTTATGGAAAAGAAAGAGATAAATACACCTTGCTACTTAAGGTATAGTCCCATTTTACTTAATCCATTCATGGTTTGAAAAATAGCACTTAACTCATAAGAGGTAAGTTCTGTTTAAGTCTGTTACGTCCTGTTATCCACCTGATGGTTCATTTGATATAAAATGCTTGAAAAAAAAATGTAAAAAAAAAAAAAAGGTGAAGAAAAGAATCCAACTATTAATTTTTATTTAGATTTTCTTTGAAAGAAATCATTGGATTCTTATATTATTTAAAGTCTATTTTCATCGGATTGGACAACATTGAGTGTATAATTCAAAAACTTAGTCTTCTATGTAAGATAAGGATTGAATTTAAATTTTCAATTTTATTAAACTTTAAAATCATCAAAATATATCAGTAGAATAAAGATATTCTTCATGTGCTTAAGAGATGATTCAAAGCATCCCTACGTCATCTCAGTCCATAAATATTTACGAGTAATTCATAAAAACGTATCAAAATATGTTAAATTCAAATAAAAGTTATAAGATATCCTACTAGATCTATCGAGTGCAACGAAAGAAGCCTTGATTTCTTGAAATAAGAAAGAAAATCGCTTCAAAAATGTCATCATAACTCATTCTTTTAGTGTATGTGGAAATATACTAGCGTTCTTACACCATAACACTTGCAGCCATAGCGGACAGTGGTGTGGTGATGTATATCTTTAGATTTTAGTACAAAGTTACATGCATCCATTGTTAACCATATATATGTTAACTCTGTTAATTTTATTGTTACTATCAATCAATAATGGATCATTTAATAACCATTTAAATATTTTTTATCTGATTATATATTTTCAAACATAAAAACAAATTTGGGCAACTAACATTTGTATCAATATTCATATTTATCAGGGAAAATTGAATATAAATGTGAATAAATAACTATCCGATCTACATCCAAATTGTTGTTTTTGTTTGTAGCCTTATTTAACTTGATATAGCACTAATTATCTTTTAAGAGAAATAAGTGACAATATTATATTTTATTGATTTAATTTATTTTTCATTTTGATAGTTTTAATTTGGTGATTATAAAATTTAACTACTAGAATTGTATCCATTTTTTATATTCATACTTTTAGTATCCAATTTATACCTATATAAAATAAATAAAAATATAAAATTTTATATTTATATTTATATTTTTGTTCATTAAATAAAAATAGTTGATCTATTTTTAACTCACTAGAGTGAACTATAACTCTTTAGTCACGATGCCTCTTCTTTTCCATGCCTCTTATTTTCCCCTGAATAAATGAATCAAACAAAAGAGGGTACTACTGCTTTTGAATTTTTTTAAATATTAAAAATATTAGCCGTCCAATTGAGATGTAAATGTACTACTGATAATCTATTCTAATGATATATATGCATGGCCGGTATGGTAAAAATATTAAACTTCTTAGGTTAGCTTGGTAAAATTATCAAATTCTTCTTGATGCTGCTCCTTTCTCCATGACCATATTCATTGGGTTCAATATCATTGCCACTACCCCAATGATGACCTTGTAGTGGAGAGCGAGTGTGCCACTATCATTAATGGAGGACCACTTATTCTTGAAGACCTATGTAGTCCTTGATTCTTCACCCTCATAGAAGTAAAATTAGAAGCCCGAATCTCTCTCTTCAAACTCTTGTACTAAATAAATTCTATCCACCTATCCCATTTGTCTTTATATCAGCTTTTACATATAAAGCTTGACTCATTTTGACTGAAAAAGAGAGTAGAAGATCTCTTTGCTCCCTTCTTTCTCTCGCTTATCTTTGTTCCTCAATAATGGTAGAGTAGAGGGTCTGGCAATGGACGGTGACAGAGACATCAAAGAAAAGGACGACAAGGCTCTTAGACAACTTGCTCCTATCTTGAGAAGTGAGAAGTAACGGTGAAAATCATCTCATGAGGTGGTGTCGTTGTGGCAACCATCGAAGATCGAAGAAGGATTCTTCTTCGGCGTTCCAAAGAAAGGTTAATATGGTGATCAATTCAACTGGTTAGAAGTATTAAATGATCAAAAGTTTCTTTACTACATTAATGATCTTGATTTCATCAAGTTTTTCTATGAAAATATTAAAAGAGTACAGTACCAAAATGCAACAAACAATAATAAAATTTTCCTAGCAGATTTCAAAGCTTTCTAATTACACTCCTACAAATTTCACTCGTCAAGTCTGCGTTTGTCTATGCTTATAGAAAGAGTCAATAGGGCTGAAGGGAGCCAAATGAAAGAAAAAGAGTGCCAATAACCCCTCTAGGGCTCCACCATGCTCTCCCCCATAGGCGCTAGTCTTTCACGTTTGGACCACTCCGAGTTTAGAGACCCACAGCTTAATTAAGAGATCTCTCTTTGAGGTAAGTTGACTCAGCGCTTGCCATGCTACTCTTCTTCCCTTCACCTCCTACACCTCCATCGACGTCCATCATCTACGAGTAATTCAAATAATAGCCACCTACATTCAATAATTTATCATTGACATACATTTAAAAAGAAACTTGCTGTAAATAAAAGATCCGATCGTTGCACCATTAATTAAAGCCCCATTCCCAGCTTATACCTCCCGCTGTATCCTACCCATACACAGATCGGGTCAGACGGCCTTCGCCGCTTCCCCCGCCGGGATTCCGACCACCTTCCTTCCAATCGTCGAAGAAAAGCAAAGGCTGGTAGAAGAGAAGTAGTTCGCTATATATGAACGCTTTGAAGGCGGGTTGGACGGAGACTCTTCCAATTTCTTCTTAAAATCCCGCGGTAATCTAATCCTGTCCCTTTCTCTGTTTCCTCCTCTTTTGATTTATTTCCTCTCGTAATTTCCGTGGTTCCCCCACCGAGCGCCGCATTTGCCCTGGTCCAGACGCGGAAATGCCTTTTACCAGAGATTCCCACCGCGTTCCCTAGCGCCACTCCCTTATAATATACCCTCGATCTCCTCGCCACACCACACCTCCACTCCGTCCACCCTCTCTCTCTCGGTCTACTCCCCCTTCCCTCCCCTTCTCTTTCCCACCGGTAAAAAAGAAAACATAGATCTAGTAGTATTAATAATTGTTGCATCATTGATTCAGATGAGGGAATTGAGCAGGCACGAGCGCCGGTGGACGTCGGAAATCCTACCCGGAGGACAGATCCTCAGTTCCGGATCGTCGCCTGGGAACTCAACCAATGGCGCCGGGGAGTTCGTCGAGGTGACGCTCGACCTTCAAGAGGATGACACCATCATCCTTCGCAGCGTCGAGCCCGCCTCCGCCGTTCCAGACGCTGAGTGGGACTCGGCGGGGGCGATGCCGCAGTCGGCGGCCTCGAGAACGCCGTCGATCGCCCGGAACTCGTCGCACCGCCTCCGCCAGTTCTCGCAGGAGCTCAAGGCGGAGGCGGTGGCCAAGGCGCGGCATTTCTCGCAGGAACTCAAGGCGGAGCTGAAGCGGTTCTCGTGGAGCCATGGGCATGGGAGCCGGGCGGGCGGGGCGTCGGCCTCGGCGGCAGGAAGCGGGGCGTCGGGGGAGCCGGACTCCGCCCTCGCCGCGCGCGCAATGCGGCGGCAGAGGGCGCAGCTGGACCGGACTTTGTCCGGGGCGCAGAAGGCGCTCCGAGGGCTCAGATTCATCAGCAAGGCGAATGGCGTGGATGGGTGGAACGAGGTGCAGAGCAACTTCGACAAGCTCGCCCGCGACGGTTATCTCTCCCGCTCCGACTTCGCCCAATGCATTGGTTGTGTTCGTCTCCTTCGACGGTTTATCGATTTTGCTTTTGTAAACAGCCAACAAAAAAAAAAAAAAAAAATCGAAGGAGCTATTTATAAATTTCGCATTTATTTTGTTGCTAATTGGTTATATATTTATAATTGTTAAGGGATGAAGGATTCGAAGGAATTCGCGTTAGAATTGTTTGATGCATTGATTCGGAGGAGAAGAATGAAAGCGGAGAAGATAAGCAACGAGGAGCTCTACGAGTTTTGGTCGCAGATCACTGATCAGAGCTTTGATTCCCGGCTGCAGATTTTCTTTGACATGTAAAAAATAAAAAAAGTATATTTATTCATGATAAAAAAAAAAAAAAAACTGGAATCTGGATATAAGAAGTTAAAGATGGCACTATTTTAGTGTTGATCCGACTAATGCATTAATTTTTATTGTTCCAGGGTGGACAAGAACGAAGATGGACTAATTACCGAAGCGGAAGTTAAAGAGGTACGTGAACGGTGTATTTTCTTTATGCAATGAAAGTATTGTTTTTATATTATCTAAAAATTAGTAAAATAGAGCTGTCAGATCCTGCCCCCGGGGGAGAAAACTTTGTGCTCATTTTAATGGAATGGATCGATAGGGTCGAGATTGGGATGGCCATTGCTTAGCTAAAATATATTATTTTGATCAGAGTTGGCGATCGGAAGCCAAAGCCACCAGAACCAACTCGTCTTCTAAGTTTTTTTCCTTTTTTTTTCTTTAATATATGAAAATTTTCATGTATCAAGATAAAGGAAAAGTCTGATATTGATTGATGAACGGCCGTTATAGCATGAAAAAATGATGACGATTAGGTGAGATTGCTATCGTGCCCTTTGTATGACAGGGTGGCCTGTCCGCTGTCCAATTAGGCGGTCGGTAAGGGGTGTTTTGGTGAATTTTGCCAAGATTTTGAGCCGTTATGATATTCCTTGATAAAATTACTAGAAAGTTGATGGTAGGGGCTTGTACTGGATTGTTTTTGTAAAATTAAAGGTATCATTTCGTTGCAGATAATTATGTTGAGTGCCTCAGCAAACAAGCTGGCGAGACTAAAAGAGCAGGCGGAGGAATACGCAGCTCTACTCATGGAAGAACTGGATCCAGAAAGACTGGGCTACATCGAGGTCAGGATACATGAAATTCCTCGCTCTCTTACGCATTAGAATACTCGGAAAGCCACAAGTTGCTACCTATTTTTAAATTATACATGATGCACTCAGTCCAAGTTTTATTAAAAAAATAACGAGACTCCGCTCCCGGATAGGTTTCCATGTGTGTCTATTAACAAAGTCTAAAACCTTACATAAAACCGCACCATGTTACGCACCAAGACAAACCAGTACTATATTTTTGGCCAAATTAGTGTTTGATTATTAGATTCCTGGATTAATTTTTAAAAGATCAGGGGGGAAGAATCTACCCATGTCTGTTCAAATTAGTATTCAATGTATTCCAAATAACACCTATTTTAAGGTCATGTATCTTTCCCTCATCGTGCCCAGACATAGGCTTGCATTGATTTAGATAATTCTCGATCTGTATCGGGACAACAAGAATGATCTGCACTAGTGTGAACCACATACAGTGGTGCACTGGGCCCGATACAGTTGTGTACTGGGCCTGCTTTTTTTTCTTCTTTGCCCTGAAATTAAGAGATGGCTCGTTGATTTTATACAGCTAGAGCCGTCTTTTTTAAGTGCTAAATGAACCCCATATTATGAACCTTTCTCATTTAGAATACCGTTCCTAGAGGATGAAACACTAAGTTAATATGCGAGCATAATCCTGAGTTGTCCTTGTCCTGTAGCAGCTCGGCAATCATCGAAGGTTATTTTCCAATCTAAACGCCTTCAAAGCTACTTGGATTGCTTAGTCACTTTAGCCATGCAGACGGCGTGATGTAGCTTTCTTACCTAAACCTGCCCCATTATCTCACCACAATTACGTGGGTCCGTTTAACTTCGCCCCCACGGCATCTGAAACCACTCATCGTAGTGGTTGAACAGCTGTTAACTGTGGCACCATTTGCGTCCATGTCCCATCGCGCGCTGGACTCTGAACCCCACCACTTCCGTGCGGGCCCTCTTTGCCGGGGAACGTTGCGATCGGAAACTTCGAAAGCAAAATGTCCGGTAAAGCATCCTCCTTTGCTAGATAAGTTAAATAAAGATAGAGGACAAGTACGGAGCAATGATTTTTATTATGATATTAACAATGCGTATTATCGCTTCTTTGAAAACGGAGACCTGTTTTTCCACTTCTACGATGTTTTATTGGAAGCAACATGCCGTGAAAGGGACCAATTTTGATGTGGTTAGCATTTAGGGACTATTTGATTGATGATTATTTTATATGATAATCTAAAATTATTATGTTTGACAATTAAGTATGATTAACTGAGTAATACTATTTGATTCTGATAATTTAAAATTATTATAAATTATGATACTTCAATTTTTATTTGAAAAGAAAGTATGTTTGTCGAAGTCTGATATTTTAAATTACTTTATTATTTTTTATATAAAAATTTAATAATAATTAATCTAATTATATATTTAAGTTAACTAAATAATATTTAAATATTTAATATTATACTTATATTTGATATATATATTATATAATAGAATGCTTAATAATATTACATATAATTTAATATATATATTAAATATTTATAATATTTAGATATATAATTTTTTTTTAAATCAGTTCACAAAGAATTTTGGTTTTTATTGAATTATTTTATATTTTAGCAAAAAAAGTATTTAAAAATAAAAAAAATTATAATAAAATTTAAATAAAATTTAAAAACATTATAGATCGGTTGCTGTATTTTGTTATCATGAATCAAATATGATAATTTTTTATTTTTATAAATTAATTATTTAATGTAAAATTATTAAAAAGTTTAAATTATGATAAAATTATAGTGAGCTAAACACCACCTCAAACATAAATTGCGCATACGTGGAGACCCACGGTAAGAAAGTTGGTGTGTAAATTTTGATCGCTCTTTGTGCGGTGGAAACCAGAAGAGGGCTTCTCATCTTTTCATTAGCTGCTCGTTCACTCGTAGTATTTGGTTCTCTCTGAAAAACTTCGTTGGATGTAAAGGCTGGTCCACATCCCTTTTTTCTCTCTAGACTTGTCAGGGAAAGAAGAGATCCTTTGATCCAAAGTCAACCGCTGATCTAATGTTCCAAAATACATCCTCCCTTGCTAAATAACTTAGATAAAGTTAGACGCAAAGTATGTAAGTTAGGATTATTTGCGTCATGTTAGTAACAATAATAATGGTTGTTGTTCCTTTATACTAAGCTTTGGAGTGTGGTGTTATGTTAGTAACAATAATAGTGGTTGTTGTTGCTTCTTACTAAACTTTGGAGTGTGGACAATAATAGTGGTTGTTGTTGCTTCTTACTAAACTTTGGAGTGTGGTTGGCTGGCAGCTGTGGCAACTGGAAACGCTACTACTTCAAAAGGACACGTACCTAAACTACAGCCAGGCACTGAGCCACACGAGCCAGGCATTGAGCCAAAACCTAGCAGGGTTGAGGAATAGGGGGCCCATCACGAAGTTGAGCACCAAGGTGGGCTACTACTTGGAGGAGAACTGGAAAAGACTTTGGGTGATGGCACTTTGGATCGGAGTAATGGCAGGGCTCTTCATATGGAAGTTTATTCAGTATAGGAATAGGTACGCGTTCGAGGTAATGGGGTATTGCCTCACCACGGCAAAAGGTGCCGCCGAGACGCTAAAGCTCAATATGGCTCTTATTCTCCTTCCCGTGTGCCGGAATACTGTTACTTGGCTTCGCTCCACCCGGCTCTCCCGCATCGTTCCATTCGACGACAACATCAACTTCCACAAGGTAAGTGATTGCTCTTCCTCTCTCTGGCACGTGAAATTGGCTCCTAAGAAGTGCAACATTAAAAGCTACCAAGCGAGCATGGCGTAAAGTGCAACATAAATATAATATTCATTTGCAGCACTTGATTTAGAAGAGCCATTGAATTAATCAGGTTGCTTGATTTCTCCATTCGGGCTTAACTGCAAACCAGGACCGTTAGATACATCGGACTTGTCTAAGGACGTGTTCTCCATACTATTTTCACTTGGATTAGTATATTTGAATTAATTCAAAAACCTGTGTTTATCCTAAAATGTCGTTGATTACTGCGTAATGGCAGACTATAGCGGCAGCAATCGTAGTAGGGGTGATACTCCACGCCGGGAACCATGTTACCTGCGACTTTCCGCGGCTCATAAAGTCCTCGGAAGAGGAATACGAAGGCTTGAAGCGTGACTTTGGGATAACAAAGCCCAGTTACATGAAGCTGGTCCGAGGCTGGGAGGGCGTGACAGGAATTTTAATGGTTCTGTGCATGCTGGTGGCCTTCACCCTTGCCACCCGCTGGTTCCGCCGAAGCCTGGTGAAGCTCCCGAAGCCCTTCGACAGGCTGACTGGCTTCAACGCTTTCTGGTACTCCCACCATCTGTTTGTCATTGTCTATGTGCTGCTTGTCATCCACGGCCAATTCCTCTACCTCATCCACCACTGGTATCGAAAAACGGTAACGTGTTATTCCGTTATCTCACAACTTTCTGACATACTACTGGAGGTCTTTCCAATACCAAGCGCCGCCTGTCTTGCTCTTGGCCTGTCTGTAAGTTTTAAAAGGTTGCAATGCTGATCTGGTCCTACTTAGTATTGCAGACATGGATGTACCTTGCTGTTCCTGTTCTTCTATACTCAGGGGAGAGGATCCTGAGGGCCCTGAGGTCCGGGTATTACTCAGTCAGACTCCTGAAGGTAGCTCTATACGGTGCCCATTCATTCAAGTGTCGACAAATGAATGTAGCCACCACGTTAATTGTTTTACCTTGCTACGTTGACGTAGTAAGTTGTTTCCACGCAGGTTGCTATTTATCCAGGTAATGTTCTGACTTTGCAAATGTCCAAGCCTCCGGGATTCCGCTACAAGAGTGGGCAGTACATGTTTGTTCAATGCCCTGCAGTCTCACTCTTTGAATGGTAAATTCCAGTGTATATGCTCTCTATGTTCCCCTACCAAATTTATGTTCAAGAAATGCAGATATAAAAAGATTCTTCTTCCTCGCTATATGAGTGTCACAAATATCTGATCATTAGACATTTACACTGATGTGTGTCCTCGTTTTATTTCTGCTAAGTACTTATGTCTTTTACTTTCGCACTGTGAAGATATCAAAAGTTTGATTGGAGAATCTTTTTATACCCTGTTTGCTCGAACATGTTCAATAGATTAACCATGCAATGTTTCGATCTCTGGTTTTTCTCTAGGCACCCTTTCTCAATAACTTCAGCTCCTGGGGATCATTACCTCAGCATCCACATTAGACAAGTAGGTGACTGGACACGAGAGCTTAAGCGAGTCTTCTCGGAGGCATGTGAACCTCCTAGGGCTGGAAAGAGTGGCCTCCTCAGAGCAGACGAGACCACCGAGAAAAGGTATACACTGAGCTTGGTGAATGCCATGATAGTATTTTTAACCACATAAAGGTTGCAAATAGCGACTTTTGAATTTGCCTGAACTTTTTGACACAACACCAGAGCTGAATTAAGAGGCTCAAAGAATTTAACTGGAACCATCGAAGGGATTTTATCTCCATTTTCTTCTTCTTTCTTCCATATATGACAATTATCATGACTAGTCCCCCTAATTGCAGCCTACCGAAGCTCTTGATAGATGGACCTTACGGTGCTCCAGCTCAGGACTTCAAGAAGTACGATGTCCTACTACTTGTTGGACTCGGAATTGGGGCCACACCTTTCATCAGTATATTGAAGGATTTGCTTAACAACATTGTAGAAATGGAGGAGCAAGCAGTGAGTACTTCTTTCTTGTAGCATTAGTTCTAGGTAATTTCCTAGGATCACTGATAACTTACAGAGTGGACCTCATTATCCATTACATTCTCTGAGTTTCCCATGGTACTGATTTGCTTTCAATTCCGAATTCTTGTTTGTTTCCTCTCTCTCTGGCTTAAGTTTTCTTGAAGCTTTTCCTCTTGACTCTTCCGTTCGTTCCAGAGAAAATATGAGCATATCCACTGACTTCTCACCTGCTTCCAGGATGCGATCTCGGATTATTTCCCGCCCCCAGGTCACAACGGACGCGTTGATCTGGCCACGCTTCTCGAAGCCTCAAGACCAAAGTGGACTCTTAAGACAACCAATGCATACTTCTATTGGGTGACTCGCGAACAAGGCTCCTTCGATTGGTTTAAAGGAGTAATGAATGAGGTTGCCGAGTTAGATCAAAGGGTAAAACAACTCAATTTACTAGTCTCCAAATTTCGAAATAGTTATGAGGTGTTCAAAAAACTTAGACATTAAGTTATTACCAGGGTATAATTGAGATGCACAACTACCTCACAAGCGTGTACGAGGAAGGAGATGCACGCTCGGCACTCATCACCATGGTCCAAGCACTCAACCATGCCAAGAATGGTGTCGACATAGTCTCGGGAACAAGGGTAAAATCCTAGATCCTCCATGATTTATAAATCTTATTTACAAGTAGTAGTAGCAGCTAGAAAGCCGTTGGACTTGGCCATTCCATATTGAGCGCAGTCTTCCTCACCGTTTTTCGTTTTGTTTACAGGTTCGAACGCATTTTTCAAGGCCTAATTGGATGAAGGTTTTTTCAAGAATTCGTTCTAAGCACCCTTATGCCAAGATAGGTTAGCCTAGATAATTAACAGGTTGATGATTACTTTATTTCCATAGTCTTGGCTTGTTTAGATACATGATTATTACGGTGTGCTACAGGTGTGTTCTACTGTGGGGCACCAGTCTTGGCTCAAGAACTGAGCAGGTTGTGCTTCGAGTTCAACCGGAAAGGCACTACGAGATTCGATTTCCACAAGGAGCACTTCTAATCCCACGTACATACCTAGCCATCCGTGAAAGTAAAATAATGTATAGCTTTTTATTTTCTCTCTCTCTTTTTTTTTTTTTTTTCCCTTCTCGAGAGGTTCGGGAACTAAAAAGAGTAGTACGCTAGTGCATGGGGAGGAGGGCCCACAGTCTCCACCAGAGGTTGACGATTCTGAAAGGTCGGTGCATCGACGTGAACCCGCGCGACACCCGGCGGAGAAACGTCGGCTTCTACTTGGCCACGTGGCAGTGGGCCCATGATGGTTGCAGGACAGCTAGGGAAGATGGTGTTTGACCTTGTGTTGTTGTATACGTGGTAGATCCCGACTGGTCAACATCAGGTAGTGGGTTGTATAGCAAGCAGCAACTAGCAGCGGGTTAAGGCGTCGGTGGGGCCCACAGCAGGACCTCTTCTCTAAGGTATGGGCGGTCGTTCAAAAGCAGCTGCCACGTGGAAGACAGAACGGTTTGTCTTTGTTTATTTGACGTTTGGTAGAACAGGAGGCAACCCCGAGCTACAAAGCAAGTTGCACATTTCGAATCGGATTGGCTGACGGATTACATCGAAGCATTTAGTTATTTGGTGAGTGGATGAGTCGTGGTGAGGGACTGGGTCTTTGCTGTTGACCCAAGGAGGTGTTTTGTTGTATTATAGCAAGGGGAAACCTCAATGATATACATATGACAGGCGAAAGTTTTGTTCCTTCAGTTATCACTCAAAATCTATTTTATGTCTTAAACTTTTAAATATTACAATTTAATTTTTTTTATATTTTAAAAATATAATATTTTTAATATTTTAATATTTAAAATTAATTTAAATTAAATAAAATAGTTGATGTATTATTTTACCAATCAGTCGCAATATTCATACTAAAATGATGCTTCAGCTATTTTGATCTCACGCAATGAAATATGAATAGCACAATATTTTTAAATTAAAATATAATAATTAAAATTTTAAAAATTTAAATAAATTTTGAATGAAAGTTAGAGGATCAAAAGAATATTTTAGCCTACATGTTAAGCGCACGAAACAGGCAAGATAGGTGTACATCTTAGTTGTACGTAACAGGCAAGATAGGTGTATATCTTAGTTGTAAAGCAAAAGTTAAAGAACAATATGAAGCGCATTTGTGCAGCTGTTACTGAGTGCTTGAGCACTGTTGTTTCTTGATGAAATAAAGACATCAATATAGGTCCTTTTGTATTTTTTTTTTTTTAATTTGGTATTGGTTTTTTTATTTGATCAGAAAAATAGAGA
Source organism: Metroxylon sagu (assembly GCA_017589505.3). Taxonomy (NCBI): domain Eukaryota; kingdom Viridiplantae; phylum Streptophyta; class Magnoliopsida; order Arecales; family Arecaceae; genus Metroxylon; species Metroxylon sagu. The sequence goes on from JACVBY030000277.1 coordinate 134,728, forward strand.
TTACATGTTTCAAAATGGAAACAAAAAGTGCACCTCCAATCAAGCACTGAAGGCACTGAAACGAGAAGAAACTTTAACTGCTGTCGCTCGATCTCCAGAAATGGCCCGATCGTACGCCATTGCTCGGCCAATCTGTTGGACTGAGTATAAAATTGTTGTCTAGATCTGAGAGGCCTGTCCTACCATAGTAGCAGGCATGTGATCACTTAAATTATATTTTGCGGATCGCCTTCAACCCAAATATGAGTGCCTTGCAATCGGTGAGCGTCGTTTTGTCACCTTCCCACGCTCACTGTAATTTCAAGCAGCAAGACTGGTCCCTCGCGGCATTGCAAACTGCTAGTCTGGCTCCTGCTGCGATGGAGCGGCGTTTGCTTGCTGAAAAAAGAGTTGAAGTTGTCCTTTTACCCTCTCGGTAGAAATGGCGGATAGATGGAGAGGTCAGGAACTTTCCCGTCCCTCCGGGTAAAAATGGTGGGGACGGGAATGTGCAGCCAGAATCAATCCCTCACTCAGGGAAAAGCAACCATGGAGTTTGTGGCCCACAGCATCGACAGTGAAGGCGTAAGGCCTGCATAATTGAAGGTCTGTCGGCTGGCCCACATAAACATCGCCCCCTGCAACAAATCAGAAATGATAGGCTTGCTTATCTGATAGCGGGAGAAAGCTCCAACACCATTTACCGCGCGCATGAAATGAGAGATCTGTAGAGGAAAAAAAATATATATATGAAGAAGAAAAACAACACACTAAGATTTATGTGGTCCAGTTTATTGATCTATCTCCACACTAATATGGATGACAGAAATTTTACTATGAAGAAAAAACAAGAGTTTATAACTATCATCTCTTCTCTTAGGCTATATACCGTTTTTCTTTGTACTCATTTGAGATAAAGATTATATATGCTTATATAGAGAAGGAATCTAAAATTTTTTTATTTAGACTGAAACTCATAGCCTATGCATGTTATGAAACATGTTCTTATTGAACTCTAACAAGTTCATGTTATAGGCTGTCTTACCTTGAAGTTGGGGGAAGATACGTATGCATTTTTAGCTATGCAGACCTAAAATTCGACAGCCAATAAAATTCCAAGCTGAGCTCAATCCTTTAGCCCAGCTCCCATTTCTTCCCCCTCGTCCTCTTCCCTAACCCTCCCAGGGCAAGCGAAACCTTTTTTTAGTCCCTTATCCGAACACTGAAAGGTTACTTTGAAAGCTAGTAAGTAACCCATCCCCTGCAAGCGGCCTTGCAGCAGATCAATGACGGGACCTGCCCGCTCTCTGCCGAGTACCAAGGTTGGGCTTCAAAACAAGCCCAATGTCAGGCTCGGTTCAGAAGGTTAGCAATTGTCAGAGTTCATGCTGGGCTGTGTCGCGGTGGGGCGAACGCCTGGCCAGGTTGATCATGATATAATGCTCGGTTCTAAATTCTTTTTAACCTTTAAAAAATAATAATAATAATAATAATATAACAACAAAAATCTCATCCAAAAACACTAATTAAGAAGATATTATTTGAACTCCTTAATTCCATATATGTACCCAAGACCTTTGTTACATAACCAACATAAAACTAAATACTCGCCAGCATGTGCTTGCACATACTCCCTCCGTTTAAGTCTTAGCATCCTCACTAAGCTAAAAGTTTATCTTCAAATTCACTTCAAATTTAATTATAAACACATGAAGCACATCTACAATGTTTCTAAATCTATATAAACCATGAACTGGATGGAAGAAAAAGTTTAAAGAGTTTATATTTCAAGTTTACTTCCAACCAATTAACTTGCACTTGATTTTTTAGGACCTTGTAAACTAGGCTCAGAAACAGATTAATTGAGCTAGTAAGTAGGCTTAAAACTTTATAAATAGTATCACAGCAAGTCTAAATGTACATAAATTAATGGGTAGAAGGAAGGGTTACCCATAAAACCATAATAGAGAGTCTCACCCTAGCATGGACCACTTCTGCAACACCGACAATCCCACTTGGGATAAACTCTAACTAGTTTATAGCGCGCGATAAGAATGTTATATTATAAAGAAGAAATATTGTAATATCCAAAATAGTTTCATATCAAAAGAAAAAGAAAAGTTTAAAAAGTTTATAACTTAAGCTCATTCGCTGCAAATTAACTTACATTCAAGCTTTTAAAGACCACATTAACCTGACCAACTAAAAGTTAATTAGGCTAGCAGATGAATTTAGAGCATTACATACAATCATCTGCAATGACTAGAACATTTCATTTAACACTTGTTGCCTGTCATATATTTTTTCTACTTTGCTGTTAAGCTTCCACACCATCTTGAAACCTTTTGTTGTTTGAATTTATTTAGAAGTTTACAAATCCAATTATAACATTACTCCTGATATGTGCCAAATAAAAATATAATTTTTAATTCATATATGAGTTAACTTCTTACGAAACACAAATTCTAATCCTAGTAAAACACCTCTGGCCTATTTTCTATATAAACACGTGCAACCTTTGAGTTTGAAAAGAGAAAGAATTCAAAAAAGATATTCTAGATTTTATTAATTATGCATAGGCTTGAGGTTTACGAGAGAGAGCCCTTGAGGACACAAATCTTATAATCTCTATTACGTCATCACTATCAGCAGACGCTGATCAGACCAAATTTCTCTCTCACTCTCTCGTTACCTGCACCAACGCATGTCCAAGCCGTCAATCAGCTTCCATCAGAAGGAACCTAAGCAATTTAAGATTTGTAATTTCTGAAAATTACTTCCGTTTTTATCACGAAGATCATCGGCTGTTTAACAATGTTAGCTGAAACCTAAAAATGTGCTGATGGTAACTGATGCCAAGCCTGAAAACCATGCATTGCTAGATCACTCTGGATTCGGGCTGCCTGCAAGCAATCCAGTGATGGTTTGCTGTGCTCCATATTTCTGGCACCAGCCCAATAGAACATAATCGGTCCCTAACTCAACGTTTAGGGTGGTATCTGCAAACATGTGAAAATATATCTGGACTCTGAACAGTTTCAACAACAGCCTTGCTTGCTGGAGCACCTCGATTTTTTCTGAGATTTTACAGAACAATTGAACCTCAGAAAAACGTGTCATATTTTTAAATAATAAATAGTTTTGTCCTTTCTGAGAGGCTTCAGTGTGAGTACGATAGTTGTATTGTCTCCTTGTTAGAAACACGATGTTAGATACTTCATCCTCGTTTGGCAATTTTGTTTTCTCTTTTACAACCTTAAATAGGTTTTCCAATTGCTAAATCATAGAACTCCTAAGGATAGTCTTATCTCCTCTTCAACCGAGCTTTCAATTTTGAAATTTCTTTAGAATCCATTTTTCCATGCCAAGTGCAGCAAACCAACAAACCATTTCGTCTCGGCATCCGTCACCGACCGAGAACTCAGAGGTCAATCTTTCAATCAAATTTTAAATCTGCATTTCTGAAATATAAATAATTAGTCCAAGGTTTACAAAATTGTCTGAAGGTGGAGAATGGGAATGGTCAACGGTATTAGAACAAAAGAAAAGTTTTTCCATTTTTTTGGTCAAAATAAAAGGTAAATAAGAATTAAAATTTTCATATCTTAGCTTAGGTTTGGTATAACATCCATCATAACATTTTCAAAAGTCTTTTGTTATTTTATATATATTAGTCTGCAAAATTTAATTAGTGGTCATTATTTGGTTATTATTTTATTGTAAAAGTGCGACCACATACTTTGCACTAACTTTTTATTGAAATAAATTAATATTTTTAAATCAGTGATATATCATTCAAATCAAAGATCTAAAATGTTTAATATAACCTATGTGATAAAAATATCTACAAATCAAAATTTCTATATTTTACTAGTTTCTAACAAATGCATCATGTCAATATAAAAATTAATTGTAACAATTATACTAGTATCATAAAATACATACGAAGGCACATAAACTAGAAATCTATTTTGTAAACCATGTTGTATATCACAAGACATATTTAGATTTAAATTGATTACTTTTGATGATTATGACATAGTAAAACATAGGATCATGTTATTAAAATCATCAATTTTTAATATCTATTTTATGATTAAATTGATGATCACTAAAATATATAAAATTTAATTTTTAGATTATTTTTTTATATTGCAAACCATCTTTAACGATTTAGATCTTAAATTTGAATAGTCTATCATTAATTTTGACTTGCTAACTATGTTTTGAAAAAATTACCATAAATATATAAGGATAGAGCTTAGGTGCATTATCTTGTGTGCGAGCATTGCACTTCTATTTCCATTTTTTTCTTTTTTTTCTTAATAATCATCAGATGGATGGCTAGGTGGAGGTTGTGGTGGCTTGAAAAATAATCCATCATCACTGTCTAAAAATGTACTAACACCACGATTGATGTAAATAAATTTCACAATTCTTTTGTAAATTATTAGCAAATCCATGATTTGCTATATTGCAAACATAACAAATTATGAATTTGAAAATCTAATTACTAAATCATAGAATTACTTTATCTTACTACAAATCCTATCAATTTTGATAGGATATGCAAATGAACTCCACAAAATGAAGAAAATAATTTTTTTTAAACAAAATTGCCCTATTAACATTCAATAGTTTTTGACCTAAAATTACATTGTTTATGGTATATTATTAGAATTATGATACATTATTATTATATTAATAACTATTATAATATTATAATATATATTTTATACTATATTAATTATAATATATTTATAATATTATGATATTATAATGTTATGACAAATTATATAATATTATAATATTATTTTCATATTTATATAGTATTAATATCATTAAATAACATATTAATTATTAAATATCATAATATTTTCAATATAATATTATATTATATTACAATAGTAATATTATAATATTATAAATTATAATTATATAATATTTATTTAATAATATAAATTATTTACATTATAATAAATAATTATATTATTATTTTTAAATATTTATTATAATTATTAAATTGTAATCAAAATTCTATTTAATTATGTGTTAATTAGATATAATCATAATTTAATGAATTATGGTTATTAACTCTACTTAATATAATGATATTAAATTATATAATTAAATATAATTATAATTAATATAATTAATTTTAATTTGAGAATATAATTAACACAATAATTTTCAAATCATTATTTTGAACTAATTATTAAATATAGGTAATTTAGGAAAATAAAATACTGAATTTAATTTTTATTTGTTTCAAACATAAGAATTCATTTTAATTCCACAATTTTATATATAGCAGGCTAAACATAAAAGCTTATTTACAAATAAATTTCATAGTGGGATTCGTTTCATTTATAAATGATTTCCATAATGATTTGCAATCCAAAATAGAGCCTTAAAGAAGAGTTAAGCTCAACCCGGTTGGGTAACGTTAGGCTTTATCGTTAGTCAATCAGGCCCAGGTCTAGTGCTCTGTTAAATCCTTGTGCCCATAATGGATCCATAGACGCCAGGTTTGTACACTGCCTTAAATTTTTTGAGGAAAACCGTGTCAAATTTCCTCCGCTGAGGCTCTGCGTCCCACCGTATCGGGGGAAAAAATAAAAAAGGAATGAAGAGAAAACAAAGAAAAGTTATGGCTAAAGTAGACACCCTATTTTATCTTAAAAACACCTGGATTAAATGATTTTACTCACATAGAAGGATATCAAACACCAATGCTTAATATCTTTTGCGGAACAAACATGGAAGCATCATCGATTACATATAAAAATAATAAAAAGATTATTCAGGTCAAACACTTGCGAAACACCTCCAACATTTAAGACACTTCAGCGCATATTTTCAACCTTTTGAAGGAACTAAAAAATGATCCTTCTTTTTTTTTTCTTATACTGAAAAATATTTTTGCACTAAAATATAAAAATTATTTTTTAATATTTTTCACTATTTTTATTTTATATAATATGAATAATGAATTATCTATTATATATATATATATATATATATATAATAATTACAAATAAACAATAAAGCATGTCAACAAAATAGTATGAAAATGAACATGAAATGATCCATATAATTTTGTAAAAAATATTTAATTGAAATCTTTATTTTATGAGCATTATAGTCAAATTAATATTTTTTATATTAATTTACTTCCAATCAAATATATGAAAAAATTGATAAAGCTACTTTTTTTTTAGATAAATTTTTCTGTCAATCAAACGTGATGAGATTTATTTTTCTTCATTAAAAATTCTCTTAAAAAAATTAGTTTAAATTTTTTTAAAAAAATATATATTTTTTAAAAAATACTAAACAGACATGAAAAGCTACTTTGAGGCCATCAATTCTAATTGCTTCTTTTGAGTGCGCCGTATGAAATGCGCCAACTAAGCAAAATGTGCGACATAATAAAGCATGTTGGGTCATGATTTTTTTAAATCCCTCTTTCTCTCTCTCTAGCTTTGTAAATTTTTTCTTTTTATCTCTCTCTCTCTTTCCATAAAATGCCCTTCTTTTCCTGAATACTATATATATAGGCCAAAAATTAAGTCATGCTCGTGATTAAATCATTATAAAAACATGTCAAGTACTCGTAGCGAAAACTATATTAGTAAATGGCCCATGGCATTGCAAAATAACTAAAACAAGTTCTATATTGTTATTTTCTTTGATATTCTTGAAGAATGCATTTGTTTATGTAGCGCTTAGTGGTGAGGCTCCATTTTGAACTCATCAATGACATTACTTATAACATGCCAAATCTATCTCTTGGTTTAATTAACCTATTAGCGAATCAATACCAAATGACTTTAAAAAGGTTTTGGTCGTAAAAACTAAAGTATAGGTTAATTAGTAGCAAGTGAACTTGAGTTACAGCTCAAATCGAATCGTTGGTGCTATAAGGGTGGCTTCATGCTATAACGAGACTCTATCATTATCCTATGTTTAATCCGGATAATTTTTTTTTTTTTTTTATTGTGGTTCTAAAAATATTTTAGCTCTAAAAATTTGAGTGAAAATTAATTAGTAACGGATCAATTTGAGTTATAAGCTTTTTTTTTTTTTTTTTTTTTTTTTTTTTGTCATTCAATATTATGCTCCACGGTGAACTCGGCATTATCCTCGATATATAAATATACTTGGCCGGTCTAGAATTCCAAGCATCTCCATCCACCATGGCGTCATTGCTTGCGTTGATGAAAAGCAAGCTGAACTTTGTTTTCGTCAAATCTTCGCTTTCCTGCCAAATCCAGCAGACTTTGTCGCGCTGGATAACCTTTCTTCATCTTTGCCACTCTCAAATGCTGCACGGCATTGGACAATCATGTCGAATTTCTAACCAGCAACGAGACACGGAAAAGAAATATCTTAGGGGGAATAATCAAGGTGGGTATCCGTCCTTAGGGTCAAGTTTTTTTTTTTTTTTTGACTGGAAAATGGAGAAGGAGAGACTTTACTTTTTTTTTTTTTCTTCTTTTTTTAATAACAATAAAGAAGTTACACTTGTGCACATATTGTTTCATAAGCATGTGTTGCAACTAGCCGGGATAAATACTTTCCTAACAGGTTGGCCACGAGGTCGCATCTGTGTAAAGAAACCTTAATAAAGTTGTGTTGAAGCTTTTAAATAAAGATGAAAATAGACATTTTGTCACAAATCCAAAAATTCACTGCTTTCAAACCACCTTTCAAAATAATATTTGATTGGACAAAATCCATAACATGCACTAGTTATTTCAGTCACAATAATAAATTTAATTAGTAAATAAACTATGAATGCAAATAAAACTCATTTGTTATGGACGTTCATTATAATTCTGAATAACTGTTAATGTATCAAGATGCACAAATTTATTAAAATTAATTTTGATAAAATCTGATTGCAGAGGCGATTAAGAAGCAAGTTTAGAAGAAAAAAATATAGAATAATTTGAAAGTTAAGTTTAGATATAAGGAGTACCAATAGTTTGAGAATGATAAAATTGAAAAAGTCTTTTGTACTTGGACAAATTACTTGAAGGAACCATCGGTGGGTGTAGCAAGTAGTAGAAATATAATGCAGGGCGAAGTATAAATTAGACTTGGCACCCTACGAAGCCCTGGTGTTCCATCAGCCAACCACTAGTTTCCAGCGATGAAGGAGATGGTGGTGCTCTATCCGGCGATGGGCGTGGGCCACCTGACGCCCATGGTGGAGCTGGCCAAGCTCTTCCTCCGCGACGGCCTCGCCGTCACCGTCTTTGTTGTCGACTCTCCCTTCAAACAAGGCTCCTCCGCCCCTTTCATCGCTGCCACCTCCGCCGCCCACCCCTCCCTCTTCTTCCACCAGGTCCCCCCCGTCTTCCTCCCACCCGACTCCTCCTCGTCTTCGAAGCCCGTCACTCCCATAGGCCTATTGCTCGACACTCTCCGCCAAGCCACCGCCCACCTCCGCCCCCTCATCAAATCTCTCACCGAGACCGCTGTCGTCCGCGCCCTCGTCGTCGACTTCTTCTGCACCGATGCTCTCGAAGTCGGCATCGAGCTCGGCCTCCCCTCCTACCTCTTCTACCCCTCCACCGCCACCAGCCTCGCTGCCTTCTTCTATCTACCGATCCTCTACTCCAACACTTCTACCAGTTTTAAAGACCTTGGCGACGCCCCTGTTCACTTCCCTGGCCTACACCCGATCCCGGCATCCGATATGCCGGATGTCATCCATGATCGCAACGACGACGACTGCAAAGCCTTCCTCGTCCACATGGGGCGCTTCCCGAGATTCGACGGGATTCTGGTCAACAGCTTCGAGTCCTTGGAGCCTCGGGCGGCGAGAGCTCTGAAAGACGGCATCTGTCTTCCCGACCGTCCGATGCCTCCCACCTACTGCATCGGGCCGTTGATCGCCGAAGGGAAAAGATCGGAGATTCACGAGTGCCTCACGTGGCTGGACTCGCAGCCGAAGGCGAGCGTGGTGTTCTTCTGCTTCGGGAGCATGGGCTCCTTCTCGGCGGAGCAGCTTAAGGAGACGGCCACCGGACTAGAGAGAAGCGGACAGAGGTTTCTCTGGGTGGTGCGGCCCCCGCGGAACGGCGGCCCGCCGCAATCCGAACCGGATCTGGAGGCGATTCTGCCCGAGGGATTTTTGGACCGGACCAAGGACAGGGGTCTGGTGGTGAAGTCGTGGGCACCGCAAGTTGAGGTGCTGGCCCACGAGGCGGTAGGGGCGTTCGTGAGCCACTTGGGATGGAACTCGACGTTGGAGGGGTTATGCGCCGGGGTGCCCTTGATCGGGTGGCCGTTGTACTCGGAGCAGAGGATGAACAAAAGGCTGCTGGTGGAGGATATCGGTCTGTCGGTGGCCGTGGAGGGATATGACAAGGAGTTGGTCAGAGCCGGGGAGGTGGAGGCGAAGGTGAGGCTGGTGATGGAGTCGGAGGGAGGAAACGAATTGAGGAAGCGGGCGGCGGCGATGGCGGAGAAGGCGAAGGAGGCGTGGAGGGATGGGGGGTCGTCTCAGGCGGCCTGGGCTGAGGCGGTGAAGATTATCAAGAGTGGTGGCAAAGGGGTTTCTGGATGACTGGATTTCTTGCACCATATACTTATATGTTTTAACGGATAAAGTTTATACCCTCAGACTACATTAGATCCATGTAGCCAATGATTGCTTTATGATATACAGATGAGCCGTTATGATTGCAAAACTTGAACTCTTTAGTTCCACCCCAAATGTTATAATGACTCGTTGCATCAAAACTGCAACGGGTCCACTCTATACGGTGTGCAACACCAACGAATAATGCGCATGAAGTGGGACGATTGCTAAAAAAAATGTGGAAAGAAGAATGTAAGCCAAGTAATAGAATACGCAAGTGGGTACCAAAAGTTAGACTGGCCTGACTTGATCCTATTTAGGCCTTGTTTGGGTTAGGATTTTTTAAGTTAAGGTTGTATTGATCAAATTTTCTAGACCAAAGTGCAAATAGATTTTGTTTGGGTTTATGTTTTGATCCAATCTAGATGGGGACTGGTAAGGGTAGAATGGTATCAGGGTCAAAGCAACATAAGTAGGATCGAGTCATAATCTCCAATATTTCTTTTTAGTAATAGATCTTTTTTTGGTACTTGTAATTAAAATCATGTTAGAAATAACCCAATAAGACGTGTAATGATTGGATTTAATATGTCATGTCTGATTTAATTAGAAATTGATCTTTACAAAATAGATTAGGTTAGAGGCAAATGAATCAATTTGCATCACACTTCAGACACAAGAATAGGTTCAGAATGTAACAATTCAACGCATGAATTTTAGAATAAATCTCACAACATGTAAGGTCTCTTTCATAAATAAATAACCAATTGATATTAATAAACTAATCATTCATTGAATCAAGCTAATAAAATTTAGATACACTGCCAATAACTAAAAGATTATCATATGGCTAAAATCAAGAGCATTAAATATTTCTTAAATTCAAATAGCAACACTTTAATATCTAAGTAGCAACTTAGCTAAATATTTGGGACCAGCTTCTATCCAAATCTCATCTCTTATCTCAATTTCTATATATATATATATATATATTTATTTATTTATTTATTTATGAGCTATGCTTAGCGAGTATCCTAAACATAAATTAGATGGATCAAATAAGTATAACGATGCAATTTAAAATAAATTTACAATAAAATAATGCTTCTATAATATTTTATAAATAATTTCAACATTGCATAACATTTTAAATAATAATATTGATTTTTAAAATAATAAATCTTATTTTTATACATTAATATATATGATAATAACTCACTACGATCTTTAAACTACAATCACATAATTTCTATAATATGAACAATACATCGCATATAATCTTGCATATACATAATTTCTATCATTTGTCATCAATCATAATGTAGTAGATTGAAAGTTTTTATATAGAATAATTTTACTTATATTTGATTTTAATATTTTGATAAATTCATTTATCAATGGTTTCAATTATCATATAATTTCAAAACAAAATCATAAATCATTTTTCTTCTTGATAAAATTTTGCAATAGTAATTAGTAATAATATATAATAGCAACAAATCATAACCTACTTACTTGATCCAAATTTTCATAAAACGTGATGTGTAGCAAATCAAATTTTCAATCCCATGTTTCACCAAATACATTTAACATTTTAAAGTAATTTTTAAACATTAATAATTTAAAATAATTTAAAAACTTTAATAAAAAAATTATATATATATATATACATATATATCATTTAGTAATTTATTTAATCTAAATTTTTTATATAATTAATTCATAAACCTATGAAATTCTTTTAGTAATTATGAATAATTTATAAAATACTTTAACATATGATGAGGGTACTTACAAAATTTTGAAATCCTTCTAGCAATCATAAATAATTTATAAAGTACTCTAAGTTATGATTAGGTTACTTACAAAATTTTGAAATCCTTTTAATAATCATGAAGAATTTATAAAATTCTTTAACTTATGATTATATTGCTTAAAATTTTTTAAAATCCCTTTTGCAATCATGAACAATTTATAAAATACTTTAACTTATGATTAGGTTTCTTATAAAATTTTAAATTTTTTTTGCAATCATGAACAATTTATAAAATATTCTAACTTATGATTAGAATGTTTACATATCGTAAATAAAATAGGTGAGAACTAATCCTCAAATTTTAATGCTCAAAGGGCTTTATCGACCTTCTTGATCCTTTAACCTTCATTTTTTAGACTATTAATTTAATATCCAAAGATCTTAATTGAGTCCTATTTATAGAAAATTTTTCAAAAGTCAAAAGGTTTTCTACTTCTCGTAGGATACTAATTTCCCAAAACTAATAGACTTTTTAGTTTTTGTAGGATATTGATTTCTATATTCAAAAATAAATTCCTAACTCGTAACAATTTTTCAACTCGTCTAACATAGTTTTGCAATATAAAAATTTAGATAAAAGCCAAAAATCATCCTTATCATCATAAATGGTAGTTTTGTAATTTCTTATAATTTCGTCAATACTAATATATGTTCATAAAATTTCTCTTAACTTTCTCGATTAAACTCTAATTTGTATGATTTAAGATGCAATAAAAGGTAACTTAACATTATAAAAATAGATTCAATTAAAATTTTAATTATATTATTTTTAATATATTTAACTTAATTCAGTTAAATTGGACCTTAATCTAAAGTGAACTAGCCTAATGGAGCTATGTCTCATAGTTTGTATTTTAGATTTTAGTGTCAAGGTGAGCACAAGTTGAATCTTTGATATCAAGTAGGTTCATGAATATGTCAAAGTTTACTATACAATTTTTGTTAATGAGCTCAACTTGAGCATGATATCGGCTTAGAAAAAGCTAATCAAAGTATCTAAAGCTTGAATAATCCTTGCTAAATATTTAGAAAGTATTTCTAAGGGCTTATTTAGGAGAGAGAGATTGGAAGGAAAAAAGAAAAGAGAAAAGTAGAGGAAAGGTATTGGAATACCTCTGTTTGAAAGTTTTTTAAGTAGAAAAAGAGGAATTTAAGAGGGTTCTTAATACTCTCCCAAACTCCTCAATAATAATAATTTTTAAACCTCCAAATTAGGGGTTTATAATAGTTTGCTTTACTTTTTTTTTTTCTATTTAACAAGATATAAACATCCTTCTTTTCCTCCCATATTTCATAAGTCTTTCAAACAACAACATAAAGGTTTCAACCTTACCTTTGCCTTTCTTTCCTTCACCCTTCATTATTTTAAAAATTATTCCTTTCCTTTCCTTTCTAACCACTCCCAATAAGTCATAAATACAGCACCATATTATGAAGCCATGAATTAGCAATTGTTGATATCCAAAATTGGCTTCAGACTTCAAAAGCCAAAGAAAAAGAGAAGACATTTAAAAACTTGACCAATCAAAGAAGAAAATTATAAGAATCCCAAGTTATTTTTTGGAGAAATTTTTTGATACTCAAGTCAGCAAAAAATTTAAGAAAGAATAAAGAAGATAAAGAGCAATTATGCTAAGATATACATATCCATCACTTCTGGTATTTTATTTATAATTGAGGGGTTTAATTTTCCTAGGGTTTATGAAATTTTGGATAAATCCCATTTGGATTAGGAGACTCTGGGATCCTTACTTAGTCGAAGTCATGGATGTTTCAAGATTTATTCCTATTCTTAATTAGAATAGCATTAATCTTTTCGAGGAATATTTTTCCTACAATATGTCATCTAATAATTGGACACCTACTATTAAAATTATGCATTTTTATCCTTATTATTTTCCAAATTCATCGCCACCCTTTTTATGTGCTTTAAAGGTTATTGCAAAATCAAGATGCGGCTAAGTCCACCATAAACATCCTTCTCAAGGATAGTGCGAGTCTTGGTGGATATTGAAATCTAAGAAAATGGCTCTACTAAGATCCACTGAAAATCATAGTTGACTTCGATACTTTAAGAGAGAAATTTAACCAGAACTTACCTGCCCAATGTAGGGCGATATACTATATAATTCATAGAGATAAACTATTTAATTTTTATAGTGGTGCGCATCTATCTAAGCTCAACTTAATCCAAATAAACCTTACCATCAAGAGTTGTCCAGAAAATACTCTACTGACCCAAGCAGGGGTTCTGAATTGGTCTTAATATGTTGCTTGTCTCAACGATGGATCATGACCGTGGTTAACTTATATCTCAATTTGTCTTGGTCAATCTAAAAGATGATTTTTTTATTTAAAAAAAAAAGGGACCCGGAGGGGGGGGGGGTATTGTTGGGTTTCAATACCTCAACCAACGTTTCGACACAACTGAACCGAGATAACGATTAAAATACAGATTATATGTTTATAATGCATATTTTTTAGGATAGAGATATTTGAAGAGGGCTTTTTTATATATATATAAAAAAATAATCAATTTATCTTGACAGAGATGATGGATCTGAGACTTTTTTATTATTATTATTTATTTAGATCTTGCTTGATTGTCACGAACTTTCGAAAAGAAAAAAAAAATTAAATACGCGTTGTTTGGTTACCGCAATCAACGCGATCAACTGGAACCATTATCAAGAAGCAGAGGTGACTTTCTTTATCCACAGGTAAGCCCGAACCAAATCTAGGATGGAAATGCTGGAAGAGCGGTTCGCGGGAGATGGGCCTCGTCTGTCCACTTCGACCAGGACAAAACGTTCAACGATAGACGGGTCAAACGCTGCCTGCTTTTTTTAACATGTTAGGCTGAGAATCTTCTGACCTAAATCCAGCCTAAAGATGATTGGTTTGGGACCAGTTAGATTCTTAAGAGTACAGTACTGCAAGCCAAAACAGTGCCGTCCCAAAAGGCTTCGCCGATCGTCATCGCTTACGTTTCACCACTCTGCCGCTCTGACCAACTTGGCCCTGGGGAATTTCAAGCTCCTACGACTTGTCCCATGCAATATACCCTCTCAAACGCGCAGCCAACGTGGAGTAAGTTTTGATTTCACAACCCCTTTACTTCAACACATTAAAAATTATAAATTCAATGGTTCCAGTACCATAGAAGTAGAAATTTATTGTTAAATATATTTGATTTGAAGGGTAGTACTTAAAATATAACTATTTCAAATAGATATATGTGATTTTAATATTATATCTAATATTATACGTGTAAGTTTTTAATATATTTTAAACTTTGATTCAGTCTAGTTACTTGATTTCTTGGTTGCCCTACTTGAACCTATGATTGGGTTGCTCTACGTTTCGAGCTTAACAACTTTTTTGACATTTTGATGAGTCATTGATGCAATAAGTAACTATGAAATTATTAAATTTTTGAAGTAAAAGCTTGATGCAACTGTATGAGACCACCATCTCTCGACACTATGAAGGACTACGTATTGGTCCATACGCAATTCAGAACCCAGTCAAGCAGAAACGGACACAACTTCCAAAATCAGGACCGGGTAAAATTGAGGATTGAAGTAAGGATTGGCGTCATTTGAGGATTGAAGTAAGGATTGGCGTCATTTGAAATTGAGCCCTTGTCCTCTGTCCAAAGTAACGAGAAGTTGCTCCATCCAAACCAAGGCTTGGTGCTAACCTTGGTGCTAACTATATATATATATATATATATATATATACATGTACGTGCGCGCGAGAAGTTGCACCATCTAAACCAAGGTTTGGCTAACTATATATATATATATAATATTATAAAAAATAAAATAAAAGTTTAACTATACTTATATATAATCAAATTTAAATTTAATTATTTTTTTTACTTTTTGATTTAAATCATGATTCCAAAAATAAAAAAAAAGAATGACTTCGAAATTTATATAGATTCAATAATTAAAAAAAGTTCAACATGTTACCTTTTAATTTATTAAAAAAATATATGTTCATTAAAAAAATATTTATATATTTTTTTATAAAAAATAATATTAATGAAAGAAATCATTAAATTAAAATATTGTTGTTAAGATTAGGGTCTGCTAATTAATTTTATAATGAACAAGTACGAATTGTCCAAAATATGCTGAATTTAGGCCATAAGAGTCGATGAATACTCTTTTAATTCAAGGACACTATAACTCAATATTATTTTATTTAAAAATAAAGGAACAACATAAAAGTGTTTTTTGATGAACACTTTAAAATATATTAGAAATTAATATACTACCTGCATACAATTTTTTATTATCATTATATAAAATTTTTAATGAAAAATAAACATCTTTTATATTGTTTGCTCGAATACCTCATAAATATCGAACATATACTAACTTGACCAAGGGTTTGGCTTACCAAATCAATCATACAATTATCAAAAAAATCATTCACGCGATATTATTTTTAAAAACATATTCAGAAAAACCTGAATCATGGGTTCGTTTGGTTCACGGTAAAAAAGAGCGTGGAATTTTATTTTTCGCGAATTAGAATGTTTGGTTCGCCCTTTCAAAGCCCGTCCGTGAGAATACTCTATTCCTACGTGATTTGAATTCCTCCATTTTATGAAAAATAAAATCCCATCGGTACCATGAGATTTACTTTCCCATCGCAGTGTGCTTCCTTTTTCTTTCGAACATACCCTTCTTTTCTATCGTATACCTTTTTTTTTCAAATCAGCGAGCGAGAAGAAAAAAAAAATGCTTCGCTTCAAAGATTTACGGGGTATCAACTTGATCTAAAACTTTTTATCTTGATTTAGAATTTTGGTACCTTAATTTTTTAATTATTTTTTATAACCCATATAAAAGTTAAAAAAATTAGATGGCAAAAAAAAAATTTAAGAACTAAAGGATATAATTGGTATTCTGCACTATTTTTCTGCAAAAGAAATTATTCAACCAAATGTGACAGTTTCATTCTTTCTCAGAAAAATGCATGTTTCCCATGATCAATCAAATGTGATAGTTCAGATATTCTATACGTGTAAATCTAATTTTTAGATATTCTATTTATATCTGTAAGTTACTTCCTATAAACCAAACGAGCCCCATATGTAATATAAGAAAAATATTCATGGGTATCAGTATATTTTTTATTTTTAATACTACTCTTCAAATTATATTGATGTGCATTCTATTTTATTCTTTAGTTGCGATATAACTTAAAGAAAATACAAATCATTTACCTTTAAAAAATGTCATAAGAAAAAAATTCACCAAATTAAAATATATGGAATTTATTGATATTTTTAGTATTCTTATTTGTAAAGATTGAATAAATAAATAAATAAGATAAAGTATAATTTTTATTTTATAAAATAGGAAAGACAACATGTGAAAAAGAGAACTGATTAGTAAAATAAAAGAACCTGCTTAAAGACAATATTTGAAATGAAATATATTTATCTGATTTGATATATTTGAGCCTTTATGTATTTGTAATTAAGTTTTTTTTTTTTTATTATTTTTTATGTAGGCATACTTTACGCGAGGGAGTGAAGAGAGAAAAGACAAGAAAGGGTAAATAAGGCAGGGGAGAATATTTGTTCCCCTAATTATAAAAATATTATTGTAAATATTAGACTTACTCAGTGGAGCTTAGTTTAATCTGATAATGAGGGTGAGGTAAAATAATTAATGAGATAAGGACAAAATATGTGTGATCCAATCAATAATGCACCTTCGAGAGACCAGATATTGTTTAGAAATTGACCGAACTGACGGAGACTTGCACCTCAAGCAATAGGTCCCTTTAAAATTTCGAACGAGCCTCGCCGGTCCATGCATCCCGATGAAGTTCAGACTTGGACAGCACTTCCAGTGGCCCCCAAAACTCGATAAAGTTCTCCAACTCCCCCTCTCAGATCTCTTCACCTTACCATTGCCTTCCTCTCAGAGTCCTTTAAGTCAGCCGCCAGTTCGGAGGCCCAAAAAAAAAAAAAAAAAAGTAGCTAGCCATGAGGGAAAGCGTGGTGCTCTACTCGGCGATGGGCATGGGCCACCTGGCGCCCATGGTGGAGCTGGCCAAGCTTTTCCTCCGCGACGGCTTCGCCGTCACCGTCCTCGTCGTCGACAGCCCCTCCGATCACGGCTCCTGCGACGCCTTCATCGCCGCCGCCGCCTCCGCTCACCCCTTCCTTTCCTTCCACCACCTCCCTACCGTCTCCCTTCCCCAACCCCCCGCGAACCTTGCCATCCTCATGTTCGACATCCTCCGTCAGGCTACGGCCCACCTCCGCCCCGTACTCACCTCCCTCTCCGATACCTCCGCCGTCCGCGCCCTCGTCATCGACTTCTTCTGCACCGACGCCCTCGACGTCGCCGCCGAGCTGGGTCTCCCCTCGTATATCTTCTTCTCCACCAGCGCTGCCAACCTCGCCGCTTTCCTCTACCTTACGATCCTCGACTCCACCACTCCTGTCAACTTGAAAGATCTCGGAGACGTCCCGATCAACTTCCCCGGCATCCCGCCGATCCCAGCGTCCGATATGCCGGCTAATCTCCAAGACCGGAACGGCGACGATTACAAAGGCCTCCTCTTCCAGTTCCACCGCTTGCCGAGAGGCGATGGCATCCTAATCAACAGCTTCGAGTCGTTGGATCCTCGTGCGGTAAAGGCTCTTAAAGACGGCGTCTGCCTTCCCGGCCGTCCGATGCCTCCCACCTACTGCATCGGCCCGTTGATTGGTGATGGGAGAGGCAGCGGAGGGAAAGAGAAGCACGAGTGCATCACGTGGTTGGACTCCCAGCCAAAGGCGAGCGTGGTGTTCTTGTGCTTCGGGAGCATGGGCTCTTTCTCCGCGAAGCAGCTTAAGGAAATGGCCACCGGGTTGGATAGAAGCGGGCAAAGGTTTCTATGGGTGGTGCGGTCCCCACGGAGCGAGGACCCATCCAAGATGTTCGAGAAGCGGCCCGAACCGGATCTGGAGACGATTTTGCCCGAGGGGTTTCTGGACCGGACCAAGGATAGGGGTCTGGTGGTGAAGTCGTGGGCCCCCCAGGTGGAGGTGCTGGCCCACGAGGCGGTGGGGGCGTTCGTGACGCACTGCGGATGGAACTCCACGCTGGAGGGGGTGTGCGCCGGGGTGCCGTTGATCGCATGGCCTTTGTACGCGGAGCAGGGGATGAATAAAGTGATGCTGGTGGAGGAGATAAGGCTGGCGGTGGTGGTGGAGGGATACAAGGGGGTGGTGAGCGCTGCGGAGGTGGAGGCGAAGGTGAGGTGGGTGATGGAGTCGGAGGGAGGGAGGGAGCTGAGGAAACGAGCGACGGCGATGAAGGAGGAGGCGAAGAAAGCGTGGAGAGATGGCGGGTCGTCTCAGGCGGCGTGGGCGGAGGTGGTGAAGGTTTTGAAGAGCGGTGCCGACCGAGCGCTTGGATGAGTTCTTTGAATTTCGAATGGACTTTGTTTCTTCTTCACCGTTGTTTTGCTGCATGCACGGAGCATGGAGGAGGAACAATGGCGTTTATGCGACCTCGTAGCGTTATGCGGTTAATATGCGTCACTGATTGATGGGCTGTGCATTCATAATGGTGGATAGAGAGCACCAGGTTGTTTTGTCTTGTAGTACTCGGAGGGGAACTGGAAGTTTCGCCTCCGATGATCAATTACCTTGGTCATTTGGGGATGGCCGTCGATGCCTGGCCATTCAAATCTTATCTAGTCGTCGTCTTTGTCTTGCCTTGTAGCGTCCGTAATTTCATTGCGTCTTGTGTTCCTTCCGCATAAAACAAATGACCCGTTGTCAGGACTTCTTTCCCACCATCTCTTTATAATAGTGTTTTCTGATAACTAATAAGAGGTAGAAAATGAAGAAAATCTGGCCGCCTGTCCACCCATCGGACGTGGCCGGTGCAGGACGGTGTCTGTGAGTGGCTCTCGCGGAGCCTGCACGGCTGATCAGGTGCTAACAAATGGATTTGGAAACCGGCGTTGCGTAAATCTGAATTAGTTTGTAGTCTTATTCAGTACACCTGGGATCGCATGTTGAACATATGAAGACATTTTAAGTGCATCACGTGGCTTCGATTATCAGTATACCTGGGAATCAAGTGCATCAGGTGCCTTCGATTATCTCGATGCTGAATCTAGATTCTCGGAGCGTAGGAAGGACCATTCTTCTCCCGCTGCGAGTGAAGCGTGATGATAGAGTCTCGGATAAAGGATGTGTGACCAGAAACTACAAAGAATGGGCCCCTGCAGCGCGGCGGGAATACGTGGGCAAGCCGCCGTTTCTTTGGGAGGGAAATTTCGCAACAATGGTTTCATGGACGACGATAGATAAGCATAGATCTTTTAGAGAGAACAGTATTACGATCTTACTAACAAAAGTTGTGGGATTTAGGTAGCCCACCTGTCCCTCCTCCTCCGGACCTCCCACTTCCGTCCTCTTCCTCTGCCGCATGTAAAATTGCTACCATAGCTATCGAACATGACAAACTCAAGGTCACTCTGAGACGGACGAATCCTGTGTCTTATATTTATTGCACCATTGGTAGATTTTGCAAATTTTTTTAAAAAATCTACCTTACAATCAATTTTGCATAAAAGAGTAGTTTTTTTTTTTCCTTATCAGAATAATACAAATTTTGGTACACCCATGCATCATCATATAGTTTAGATAAAAACAAATCTGAACTGCCAGCTATGATCTTAGAAGACTTGTGAATTCCTGTAAAACATACAATGTATGTTGCCCTCACATGACCACTAGAGCTGACAACTATTGTAATAACTCTGGACCACAACATAAAATAAACTATTCAACGAGGTCTTGAATGATGCATTTTATTTGATACTATTTATAATAACTTAAAATCTCATTCAACATGACTAAATTAGAACATAATACTTGAACTCTATAATTCTATTTAAGATTTAATCAGTATATAATTAATTTAAAATTAAATACTTATCAACACAAGCTTCCATAATTATCATATCTGAATCTAAGAGAAAAGATAGAATCTTTGAGGGCTTGATGGGATTCATTGAAGCAAGAGACATGAAGGTTAACATCACCATAAAGCTTGATCATGGAAATGGTGAAGCCAGCAACACTAAGGTCCTATAAGAGGGGGTGTAAGGGAACGTGAAAGCCAGGTGAATGCTAAAGATGATCCTGATGTAGAAGGATGATATGGAAGGAAGCAACGTCATCATTAATTTAGAAGGTGATAGTGCAAACAAAGAGGTCATGGATGATGATGAAGTGATGAGTGAAATCATGATAGGAGTGGATCAAGAGGCCAATAGACTATTGAGACAGTAGGTAGGGAGTAAAGAAGAGGAATTGGAGCTCAAAGGAAGAAAGGGATGAAGGAGGTTGCAATATTTTTAGAGTCACATTATTATTCACTATGCTAGTAAATACTTAAGATTTGATACAAACTTTACAAGTTAATGGTTGATGTAGCCAAAGATCTATATATACAACTACTAGTTGTTTAAACCAAAGATGCTAATACCTAAAAAGATGATTCATCAAGAAAGCTTTTGCAATAGTGGACCATCAAAGATCAAAAAAAAAAAAAAGAAAAAGTATAGCTATAAAGCTATATTTGAATGAGCTTAAAAGGGCAGTCCTTTAGGTTTCATGCTAAATTAGGATCATAGGATCATAGGATATAGGATAGAATCTATTTTATAAAACTACTAGATAGAATCTATTTTATAAAACTACTAGATTGGCATGCTTATTTAAAAAAGAACACATGGTAATGCATGATTAATAGGAGTCCACCAAGCTTAATTTTGAAGTTTAGCTTTAGCTTAATTGAAAAGACAATTCAAAGTGCATCACTTTAAAAGAAAACTTCAGCAACACTAATATAATTATAATTTTTACAAAAAACTACTTTTATAAGATCTAGCATTGAGTTGGTTCTTTAACTCCATGAGCTAATTATAAAAGATGTGAGAATATTAGTAAATTTTTAGAAAATTATAAAAATAGAATTCTATGATTAATCATGAAAAAGTTGAATTTTTTTTCTTTTAGTCAAATTTTAATATCTATTTTTCTATTACTTAAGTTAGCAATCAATTAGAAATAAAGAATCTAATAGATGATTATTTATTATTTATCTCTTTAGCATTCTTTTAAAAATTTGCATCATATAAGAGATAAAAAAGTTTATTACTTTTAGGATTTCTCAATTTATAAATAGGCCTATAATATTTTAATATAAAGTATTCATCGATAAATTAATAATAAAATTTGAATCTTTCTTTAACTTTTTATTTGGAAAGATTTCTTATTTGTCATAGAGCGAGACCACAATTTCACAAAAAGTAACTGGTGTGAGAGTACGAACCTTGAGCATTTCCTAGAGAGATTGAAAATATATAATTGAAGATCCTTAAAGATTTTATATAAGGTCAATAATTATCATCTTCATGCATACTTACATGCATTGAATTTAATGTCAGAGATCAAGATCCTATTAATGCTGCATCATATTTTGGTCCTGTTGTGCTATTTTGATATCATATAGGATAAAAAATCCTATAGAAATTCTTGCCTACATTAGTGATCCATACTTATATGTTCAATAACATATACTTTTTTACTAATAAATATTGATGAAATGTAAGATATGTGTGTGACCATACATGCATTTTGTATTTTGATATAGATTTCAACAACTATAAGCGCACAGCCTTTTGCTCCAATAAAGGCTTAATAAGAGCATAAAAGGGTTACATGCTTCTTGTCTTGTTAATTAGGTGGCTTTAAAGGAATATGAAAGGAGCTAGTTTGCTCCTAGAATCCCATGATATGCTAAGTCATCTAACCAGCGAGAGCCCTACCTGCAGAAAGAAGAATACGCAAGCAAAAGGATGAAGAACTTATAGGCGAAATGATTAGTCCTACAATATTAGTCCCTATCGGAAAATCAATAGGGTTATAGAACAGAAGGAAGAGATCTTTGACCAGTTGTAAGGGAAGGCAGCAAGGCACGCTACGGACTCTAATCTATAGTTTTTAAAAAAATTATATTTAAATTTACCACTTCTTAAAATTAATTTTTTTATTAAATTTAAAAATTAAGTAACGAACATATTAAGTATTTACAGCCGTGCCTTACAGCAGAAAAACGCTGCTCTGCCTCTCTCTCTCTCTCTCTCTCTCCACCAGCTATCACCGACGCCCAGTTAGATGCTTCGATCGCACGAAGCCATCGGAGCTCGGCCTCGCTATATGTACGGCCTCTTCAGTCGTGTCAATCGTCGGCCACGCTCGAACTTCGACCGCCGACGCCTTCTTCCGGCTAGATCAGTGGGCTGCCAGCGAGATGGGGCTCAAGGCTTTTGCGAAAAAATAAAAACTACTCCTCGGTGATGAATAGGGAATCGTTGCTTCTCCACGATCCGTGCTACCACTCCAGATCTGAAGTGCCTTGAGATTTGTGCAGCCTCGTGGTCTTAATTTGCTCTCCTGTTAAAATCCCATGTTCAAGAAACCAAGCTCTGGTATCATAGGTAACACAAAATAATAGAAATAAAAGAACTATTTTATTATTGAATTAGGATTTACTAAAGATCAATTATTGAACACTGCAACTCTCACATGCTTTAGAGACCAACTATAAAAAACTGTAACTCTTATTTGCTTTCAAACACTATTCAAACACTAGTCTAGACATTCATATTTATAAACTAAGAAAAATTTAAATATGATAAAAAATAGATTTCTATACTAATACTAATAAGGGCATAACTAAGTAAACTAGTCCTAATCAAATAAGGACTTGAACGAGAATTCTAAGCTTAGCTTCATTTTGAACAAATAATTATCAAACCATCTACTGGCAAGTGATCATGCCTAAAAACCTTGGCCAATTTTGCTTTAGATGTGCATTTGTCCTAAACATGCATGTCACAATTTCTATATTCACTTCAAAGTCGCAATATATCTATACCATTTTAATCTATGTGCACATAGCTAAAGAAATATGTATATGTTAACAATTCACGTGAGGATGCGATTATAGATGTCTTAATATCATAAATGTGCGCATCAAGTTCCAAGATTGTGACTACCTAGAATGAGTCAATATTTACATCACATATATTTGGACGTGTATTTCTTTTGATTTATATGTATAGCTTATTATAAAACTTGAAATCATAAAGTAATGACTCTTTGCACATGTATCATAGAACGAGCATGTATACCAATTTATAGTAAAGTGAGTGTAATATCTTAAAATAGTTCCATATCGAGTAAAAAAGAAAAGTTTAAAAAGCTTAAAATTCAAGTTCACAGGCTATCAATTAATTCGCATTTAAATTTTTAAGGCCGCATAGACTCAATATATCAATAGATGAGCTTGAGGCATTACAAATGGTATCAGAGCCAATTTAGATGTATAAAAATTAGTGAACAAAAAAAAAGGGATGCTCATAAGATGATAAAAAGAGATTTCTATCATGACGATAGAAAAGAAAAGTTTGAAAAAGCTTATAATTCAAGTTTGCTTGCTACTAATTAATTTGCATTCGAATTTTTAAAACTATGTGAATTCGATCTGCTAATAAGTTAATGAAACTAGCAGATAGACTTGAGCATTATAATATACTAATAAATAATAATAAAATTATATTAATATTTTAGAGCTAAAATGTGAGACTTTTTTTTTTTCACTGAAGATGATATTTTATAAAAGCGAAAAGAACATTTTAAAAACATTATAATTTATGCATGGAGTGTGCCTATGTATATATCAAAAATCCATTACTGATGCCCAAAATCACTGACTTGTACCACTTAAAGTCTGTTTAATGTTCTCGCATTTCTATTATGTTCGGTACGCATAAATACTTTAAGTGACAGATGGATGGACAGACTTGAATCAGTAGATAACGGTACACTTTATCATGCAAGCCGATGCATGGATAAAGACAAAAGCATACATGCAAATATTTCTTCTAAGATCCACAACTTCAATTAGGTCTCCCATCCAATTGCCCCTATTAAATTGTAATTCTATATTACAAGGTATCTAGAGAGTACAAGAGATAGGAAGAGTAACAGAAATATATTGAGGGAGAGAATGGTGGACGCACAGCACATGATGGATCTAGTCAGAAGGCAATAATTTATCTCAGCAGTGCAAGAGGGTTATTAAGAAAATTAGAGAGATCTTTAGAGACGGAGAACCTACCTTCGTCCTTCTTTTGACCAGCTTGCCCCTCGTTTCACTGTTGCCCGTGATCTCGCCATCCATACCATTGTGATTTAGATCACCATCATTGCTGCCGCCTTCCATACTACTGTCATTCATGGCATCCACTGTACCAGTAATATCCCCTCACGTTAGTCCATACCTAATTAATTCATTAATGAATCAAAGTTATATAGCTCTAAAAATTAAAGTAAAAATTAATTGACGACATTCTCATCACAAACTAAGTAGAATTTATTTTAAACTATATCATTTATGCTGTAAGAATGACTTCATATCATAACAAGATTATGCATTCTTTGATATTATTTATAACCCTTCAAGTTTATTTAATAATTTAATTAATTTATTAATAAATCAAAATTATATGTAAAAATTTAAATAAAAATTAATTAATAATAAATAAATTTAAATTATAAATATATATATATATATATATTTTAAATAGCATTGAAGCTTCCAATGTAAAACTACTTTTTAGAATGTTACGGTACCTTACCCTCTACCAACTTTAATGCTAGTTTTATCCCCTTCCAAGTTGAGCCCTATAATTGAGTTGTCCTGTGATATATCTCGTGCGATATATCTCTCGCCAAAGAAACTTACCAAACTCTTCTATGTTCCCATCTTCTCTCCAAGTTTGGAAGATATGAAGGCATCGGAGCCGAACTCATCCAATTGTAAGCTCAAATAGCGTGATTGTGGTGGCCTTCATCATTGTGATCATAGGATTCCATGGGTTTTTCTTTATTTTTAAGATTTATATATTTCAATATAAACCAATGCACTAGCTCAAAATTCAAATAACATCAATTAAAATAATAATAATAATAATATATTAAAAATAATAATAAGTCAAAAGCCATTGATTTTTCTTTTTCTTTTTTTTCTCTTCTAACTTCCTCTCACATTAATAATACTTTAAGAATAAAGCTATGTATACTTATATAGAAAACAAAAAATCATATCTTATAAAAATTAAAATTTATATCCCTAAAAATTAGAAATCTACTTTTATTCATTTACCATAAAATTTATTAGAATTAATGATTAATTTTATCATTAAAAAATAAAGTTTATTAAAATAAAATATAAATTCTTACTGTCCTCGAATAAGATTGAGAGGATTAAAAATTAATTCTGATTTTAAGAAAGTTCAACTACCGATCAACAACAGCTCAAATCTATTTTTGTTCAAATTTTATAATGACTTACTGGTATACCAACTCAGTACCACCTTTTTTTTTTAACTTTATACATTGGTAAAAATATATGGACGACACCAAATAAAAACTAATTCTATTTTTTTCCGTAAAATTGATTATAAAATAATTTTTGATAAAATTTTCTACGTCGCGGCAGGTAGATTAGGCGAAACAGTCGCTTGCTTGTCTGTTCGTGCAGAGCCCCATATCATGGCATCCAACGGTGCTCTCTCGGAGCGCCCTGGCGCTATAAGGTCGAGGCCCTTGCTTCACTCGGTCCACTAAGCAAACGCCCCCCACAGAGAGAGAGAGAGAGAGAGAGAGAGAGAGAGAGAGGCCAAAATGGGCTCGGTAGTGGAAGGACCAAAGGAGACGGTGGTGCTGTTCCCGTCGCCGGGCATGGGTCACCTGGTATCCATGGTGGAGTTAGGCAAGCTCTTCCTCAGCCAGGGCCTCGCCGTCACCATCGTCATCATCGACCCCCCCTATAACACCGGTGCCACCGCCCCCTTCATCGCCACCGTCTCAGCCGCCCTCCCCTCCCTCTCTTTCCACCGCCTCCCCCCGGTTGCTCTCCCGCCAAACCCCTCCCCTAACATGGAGGCCATCGCCTTCGACCTCCTCCGCCTCTCCATCCCTAACCTCCGCCGCTTCCTACTCTCCCTCTCCCCTTTTCCCCGCGCCTTCGTCATCGACTTCTTCTGCGCCCACTCCCTGGACGTCGCTGCCGAGCTCGGCCTACCTGCCTACTTCTTCTTCACCTCCGGCGCCGCCGTTCTCGCTTCTTTCCTCCACTTCCCGTCGCTCCACTCTGCCTCCTCCGCCAGCTTCAAAGACCTCGGCCGTTCCCCTCTCCACATCCCGGGCCTCCCGCCGCTGCCCGCCGACCACATGCCCGTCCCCATGCTCGACCGGAACGACGAGGCCTACAAGGGTTTCCTTTATATGGCCCGCCGGTTGGTCGACTGCCAGGGGATCCTTGTCAACACCTTCCACCACCTCGAGCCGAGAGCCATCGAAGCCATTTCCGCCGGCCGCTGCGTCGCTGACGGCCAGCCGACGCCGCCCATCTACCCGATCGGGCCTCTCATCACAACTGTGGGCCGGAACAAACGTGGCAGAGAGGAGTGTTTCTCGTGGCTCGAGACCCAGCCCAAGAGAAGCGTGGTGTTCCTATGCTTCGGGAGTGTCGGGCTCTTCTCAGCGGAACAACTCAAGGAAATGGCCACCGGGTTGGAGCGGAGCGGGCAGCGATTCTTATGGGTCGTCCGGAGCCCACCGAGTCACGACCTGGCCAAGAAGTTCGCCCCGCCGCCCGAGCCAGACCTGGACGTGTTGTTACCCGAGGGGTTTCTAAACCGAACGAAAAACCGGGGACTCGTAGTGAAGTCGTGGGCACCGCAGGTGGAGGTGCTGAGCCACGAGGCGGTGGGCGGTTTCGTGACTCACTGCGGCTGGAACTCGGTGCTGGAGGCGATCATGGCCGGAGTTCCGATGATCGCGTGGCCACTGTACGCGGAGCAGTGGATGAACAAGGTTTTCTTGGAGGAGGAGACGAGGCTGGCGGTGGCGGTGGAGGGGTACGACAAAAAGTGGGTGCCGGCGGAGGAGGTGGAGAAGAAGGTGAGGTGGCTGATGGAGTCGGAGGGTGGTAGGGAGCTGAGGGAAAGGACGGTGGCAGCGAAGGAGAGCGCAGCGGCGGCGCTGAGAGAAGGGGGTTCGTCTCACTCGTCGTTGACGGAGGTCGTCGGCCAGTGGAAGCGGAGCAAAGCGCCGTAACTGCGTCATTGGCGTGTCGCTTTCGTCGAGCGATCGACGAAGTTGGCTTGGTGTGGACCACTTTAATAAATTGCCTCAAAAAAAATAAAAAAAAATAAAAATAATAATAAATAAATAAATAAATAAATAAATAAATATATATATTGGCGTCTGTCATGCTTATGTTATGTTTAGTTCTCACTAATAATATGATTTGCTGTACGATGTCACCGATGGATGGAACGATGCTTACCGATTCTTGCCGTGCCGTCTGCAAGATTTTCTTTTTCTGCGTTTTTAGTTGCTCCTTTGAACCGTCCGGTTCAACTGCAATTGTGATTTTTTTTTTTGGGGAAGATGTGGGCTCATGGATGGAGACTCTCACCAAACATCGTTTGCCTTTTTCTATGTTTTCTAATTATTAAATAATTTTATTACCGGTGCTGGTGGTTGTTGCTTAGAGTGGGTGGTGCCGTGGTCGTCAGGGCGAAAATGAGAGCACTAGATGCTGTCTAAGAACACTCTGGTGGAAGGTTTAGATTAGTCATTACGGACGATGGATGCACATGCTTTTGACGGTTGGCGAGAACATATTTTCAGTCCAAAACGCTGCTTAGAGCCAGCCGCTACGTTTGGCTTGCGCTGACTGCATCGTGTCAGAAGGGCATCTTACCGTCCCTGACCGCAGGAAACTTGTGGTGTGAATAAAAGCAACAAGAGGAACTCTTTGTTTTTTTTTTTTTAAGATGGGACAAATGATCTTACCTGCAAACCAAATGATAGATGCAAATAAGTAAATAAATAAATTCAATCAGCAAAATTTAAAAACTATAAGGGAAACATCAATATAATCTACAGCAATTTGTGTAAGCTTAAGCGATGACTAGATTTTTTTTTTCTTTAATAAAAAACCATCCAAGGATATACACATTGACATGGCATCGTCCTCCTTTTCACCGCGGTTACGGCTATATTTGAGTTCTCTATGGTTTTCAGGAGTAACCAGTAGTGGCAAGGATCAAAGGATCATATCATCAGCTACTTCTAATGTACCCAACAAAAGCAATTCAAGACCATTGAATAATTGAAACCATGTATTGGCACCATACCAAATGATGTTTCTGATATTGAATGAAACGAAAAAGATTATTCTTATCCTTTCATTCTTGGACCTATTGAGGATCAATTTTAAGGATAAATGAACATTTAGTAAAAGGATTTTTAAAAAATTATTAACAGGTTATATCAATGTAGAGCCTAATCAATCTCCAACAGAAAGCTCAAGCAGCCATAAGATAATTTCTTTTTGATTAATACTACAATAACATAGGTACTATTTCATATTAAAAGAAATCCCATCCTAAAAGAACTTTCAAATGGCAATTAAAACTAAGATTTTAAATCTGAAAGCAATGCACAAAAAAGGAATCTTTCTTTTATTCTTATTTGACAGTGTGTCAATAAGATAAAAAATAACTTATATTGTTAGTAGGCTAAAGAAATTGATACCAATGAGGATTAGCTATTAATGTATCATGAGGAGAACGGTTTTTAATGATTTTAGCTTTCTTAAAGGTTTAAATCTTAAATGTTACACGTCCAATTTGATCCATGAGATCAGAACCGCTTCAATGAACCTACCCAAGACCTAAAATTACAAAAGAGAAAAGGATAGATACTTTTAAAGTGAAAGAAAGTGATTAGTTATCGATTTTGTATACTGTCTTTTTTTTTTTTTTTTCTCCTCTTTCTAAGCGTTTTAATTTTTTTTAAATTTTATTTTTAGCAAATAAAAAAAACACATTCCTCCAAAGACATGCTAGTATAAAATATTAATAAGCAGTTATCAAACTTTATGATTATATGGCCTTAAAGAAAATAAAAAAATGAAATTACTTTAATAATAGTCAATTTTATTTTTAAAAATTATATTGATTAAACCAAAAAATTGCTCAAATAAGAATCACTAGAGCGAATAAAAATAAAAAGAATTGCTCAAAAGACATATAAAAGGAAAGTAGGGCACATGAAAATGAAAGGGAGACAAGAAAGAGGGCAGGAGGAATGGTGCCTTTAAACGTGTCTTTAAATATTTCTCTTCTTTCTTATCTTCTTTTCCGCGAAAGGCACGATATTTCGGGCATTCGATGCCCCTCAACGAGTGTCCTCGAGGTACCCATTAACAATTAACAAAACTTTTTCTTTCTCCTCCTCCCTCCTTCTCCCTCGGTTCTTTCCCTTTTTTTTTTTTTAATTTCGTTTTCTTTTGACCACCATTCCACGTTTTGTAAGTGTGAAATATCATGGAAGTTTTTGTTCATTTCCTTTTCTTCTTGTTTAATGAATAGGAGGGGAGGACAGAATCCAAAGCATCATGGAAAGTTCAATTAGGTAATGTGACATGTTTCAGCTTGATTGAAGGTTGCTCTGGCCGCATTTATGGACCGTGGAACATCTAGTGGCACTCAACGGACGTCTAAAGGAAGATTGAACAGTATTAAAAAATAAAAAATAAAAAAAAATAATAAAAAAAAAACCTTGTATCTCGATCGAATGCATTGTCGCTTGACAAACGCCTCTTCCAAGGAAATACATAGCTGGCACCAAGAGTGCAATGCGATTTTGTTGGACTTCGCCGCTTTTATGCATGCCATAGATTCGTTCCTTTGTCACCAGAACTTACATTTGGAACGTGGAAATTGTGAAGCGTATCATGAATCGTCACGGCAATGCTCATATTTGCATCATGAGACGAAATTCTAACACGGCACGAGCTTGGGCGACCCCAGTCTCTTCTTCTTCTTCTTCTTCTTCTTCTTAGCCGGACCCGCGCAATTCAGAAGAAATTGCGTCTTGGACTCGCAAATCACAAGGCCCAGAGATGCGCCGCAGTCCAATGGCCACGTCGCGCCGCTTGTCGGCTGTTGGCAATCAGTCATGTACCATACAAGAGCAAAAAAAATCGCACTGATGGTCAGCAGTTCTTTTGATGCAATTATGAACTAAGGCTGGTCAACATGATGGACTGTAGAACATCACTGTGCCACCAAATGAGGGATTTGGAGACTAAGACAGGTCAACCTTGGCGGCCAGGTTGTGAGCACTGCAGGCTCGGCCAGCCAGCATTCATTCAAACACCGTGCGTACATGCTGATAGATTATCAGGATTTTAGAATGAGGAAGATTGCTGGTAGTTCGAATCGTAAAACGTATTGGGCCTGGAATACTAGGAGTCCTTCTGGACTGAGGCTAACCCAGGCCGTTAGGTGAAATAATTTATTTCAGTGTCTCTCATTGGCAAAATCAATCGTACAAGAATTGAGCCTCATACGAACTGCACACATAGCCTCCTGATCTCAAGTGAAACATGCCACCATTTCAATAAGAATCCTAGAGATAGGTCTATCTCATTATGACTTCAAATGGCATTTGGAGGAGTCGCCATAGATATATAGCTAACATCTAAAGCAAATAATCATTGTTTAGTCAATCTTGACATGCAAGAGGTAAAAAAGAAGCTGAAAATCACTACTTCCAGCCAGAAAAAAGTAATGTTTTATCTGCATGTGTTACTCCATTTTTATCAGAGGAGGCAAGAGATTCACATCAGGGACTAGCATGACGAGCGGTGCCAAGCCTTTCGTCAGGCAATTTAGTGGTGTACAGCAACGTGAAATAAAAAATTTTAGGATAATAAATTTAAGGGTAGGTGGACTTATTTAAGATTTTTAGTCAGAACTTTATTTCTTTTAAAACTAGCTACATCAACTCATAAAATTTGTTCAAACAAGTATAATTTTAACAGCTGTCAATGGTAACTTAAAAGGATCATTCTAACTTACGAGACAAACCTGAAAAATGCTAAAATGATCCACAAAGGATGAAAAAATAAAAAGAAAAACTTTTCCTATTTTTCATCTTCTAATCCCAATGCCTACATAGAGTCTCTCACATTCATAATTTTTTTCCTTCCATCTCAACTCATATAGTTTCATCTTAGTATTTATTTTATTCACCATGCCAACTAGAACGGTTTGTTAAAAAAAAAATGATTAAATAATTTTTCTAAATAAATATACTTAATTAAAAAAATAAAATTTTAATGGAAAACTTCAAATAATTCCATGCAATTTTGATGCATTTATCTTGGTTTTTTTTTTTTTTTTTTTTTTTTTTTTTGAGAAAGCAGTTGACTACAATCTAGCGTGTGAAATAAATGTTTGTCTGAGAACAAACACTTCAAACTTTGTTGGATTTGGATGTTTTCACAGCTTAGTGCGAAGCATTCAATATTTACTGAGATTTCCTCGAGTGGTTTCCGAGTCTCGGACCCGTCAAGCAGGAGATGATGTTGATGAAACGAAAATCCGCTGCGATGGATGGCCAATGCTGGACCGGACAATTAGATGGTTGCATATATGCTGCAAAAAAACATTATCCTAAAGTTTTGGAAGTGCGATGAATGCTTGACGAGTGGCCACATCTTAAAATTCTCATCCACTTCTGATTTATGCGTAAAACCCACCGATTCGATACCATGAAACAAGTAGACATTTTTGAGAAACTATTGGCTGCAAGCCTTGGTTCTTCACTTCCATTGTTATTATTTTTAGGAGTTGGGATCCTGCAATGCACATCGCAGCCGAGCAACTGGAATGCACTCACGTCAAAATTCATCACCGAATCAAAATGGATGAGGGGGAGTGTTGTGCACCACACTCTGCTGTACACAGCAGAGGATCTCAGACCCGGGTTCTCTTCAACTCAATTCAATTAGTAACGAGCTGGAAGTCTTGTAAAATAAAATTCCGGCAACCTTGACAGAGATTCGTGTTTTTTTTTTTTTTTTTTTTTTTTTTATTTTTGACTGAGACCTCCACAGCTCAGACAAGTCGAGACTCGTTCACAGTGACATCGCCGGACTTACCCTTGACTTACCCTTAAAACGAGTCATACACCACATTCACAGGGTTCTTCAATTCTATAAAGAATTACAGCAGATTACAACAAATCTTTACCCAGCATGTTATCAGTAGTCCGTAAGGCAAAATTCTCGGTAGCTATTCTATAGTCTTTGTATCTTTTCTTGTTAATCATATATCTCTTGATTATACTCTCTAATCTTCGCCTTTCTCTGTCATGCATTCACCTTGCGAGCCCTGTGCATAACGTTGATTATACTCTCTAATCTTCGTTTCATTAAAACCTGATAGCATATAATTCAACAAGCCATGTCTAACTCTCACCGAATTTCTGGTCAATAAACTAACAAATATAATTTAAAAATCTAAAAAGAACAAACATGTGAAACTCTGCCCACTAAAGGAGGGCAAGCATGGCCAACCATTAAAGGACGGGGCCAAACCAAAGAAAAAAAGAAAAGCCAAAGCCATGTCACTGCAACTTTGTTAGAAATCATGACCAGCTTTGTGACCAGTGAATGATAGTCGAGTTCTTATCCTTATAAAATATAAATACTAATCTCTATTGGACATAATCAACCTCTTCTCTGTATAAATATAAATATATGTAATTCATCATATATAATATATTACGCTTATTCATCGAAGCTAAGTTTGAGTAGTTGTAAAAGAAAAATAATTAATGAGATAAGGGCAAAATATATGGGTTTACTTTTTGTTTAATATCCAAAAAAATATTTCTGATTTTAAGGTTTTTTGAAAACTATTTTTAGAAATAATGTTCGCCAAGCCACGTAAAACATCAACTTAATAGACCAAAATTTTTTTTTCACGTTATTGATTGAAATCGTTTGTTGAACAGATGATTCTTAAAATTGTCTATCCCACAAACGATTTATAACAGCATAGGCCAACCACATCTTTAAAAAAAAAAAAAAAATTGAGCTCAACTGAAATCATCGGTCTAACAGATGATTTCACTGAAATCATCGGTCTAACAGATGATTTCACTGAAATCATCGGTCTAACAGATAATTACAATTAATATAAATTTATTTTTTAATCAAAGAAAATTCTTATGAAATCATCTCCTAGGGAGATGATTTCACACGTCTTTTTAATCAAACCATAGCTTAAAAAAAGAAAAAAAATAAATTGTGAAATTGTCTTATAAGGAGATGATTTTTCTTTTTTATAAATGTTAATTTGTACCAATTTGTACTAAGGAAAAAAAATATAGAGAGATGAAACCGTCTTTAGGGAGATGATTTCATCCCTTTTTTGTTGGTATTTTTATGTTTTTGTTGAAAAAATTGATACAAATTGAAATTGTCTCTTGAGGAAATAATTTTACCCTTGATTCAGTCTTTTAGCCAAAAAGAAGAAAAATTTTTGGATAACAAAGTAACAATTTAACGTGTCTTTGCACATAGATTTATTAAAAAATATAATAATTTAATGTCTCGAATGTCAATGTCCCATATGCCATAAAACTAATAGATGTGACTGCACACATACGGACATGAAGGTGCAAATATGATGTGATAAAAAAGGACACTCATGTATCCGTACATATAGGACGCTGATGTGACTACATACACAGATGCCAACCACCAAAGTATAAATGCCGGCATAAGGGGGCAAAACATATATGGCTGAAATGTCGAACACAAGTTAATGGTTAAGAGTATGGCTATTTCTTATATTCTAAGATGACTATAAGAGTGAAAGATATTCAGATCGTAGAGAACATTATGCTAGCCTGTGATGTGAATGAGAATATTGCCTAGAAGAGGTGGAGAGGCTTGTTAAAGAAATACGTGTGTTGAGAGCCTTCGTAAGTAGATATTACAAGAATATAGAAAGAGAATAACTATATGCTAGTGCGTTGATGTCGATATTATATGCTGAAGCTCACACGTGATCAAACTGAAGTCGTGAGAAGAGAGTTGGTTCAAGAAATAGATAATGTCCTTCGTTACGATAAACATCTTTCAAATGAATATACATCCGACGATGACTAATTGTATGACTCTAATTTATGGTAAGATATAGTCTTTAACTATGTTTATGTGGTATCTCCCTTTTAATTCCATGAACCTAAGTAGGAAATGAACTAGAACTCGCTTAAAAGCATGCTTGGAATCATTTTGAAATGAGACAATGTAATCACATTACAAATGGAAGATTTGCAATTATATGAAAAGTCTTTTACTTCAAGCATCACCATATCTATCTAATATGTTGACATCAAAAAGGCATTCCTTCTCCCTACTCAAACAAGCAAACATGCACACTTCTTTAATGTTCCATCACGAGCAAGACCGCATGTGCGGTGTATAAAATAATATCTATTAAGATGAATCTTGATGCAGTTATTCTCCTCTCTGATACAATACAAGGCCTTGCGAAGCGAATCAATATCATTCGATGGCATGTTGACAACCAATGCTTGGGGAGCAGGAATGTTGTATGCTCTTGTTTTCATCCTAAGATCTACAGCTTGGCCTACAAAAAAAGTGCATTCATCCATAACTGTACTCAACACTATCGGGATATTCCACATATTAGGATATATTGGATAGCAAAAATCATCCCCTAGTGCCTAATGACGACCAGTAGCTTGAAATATATCGCCTGAGGTATACTTTGAATTCATATTCTAGTAATGCAAACCTATGGTTTGATTTAGGATGCCATCATAATGGTAGGCATGCTAGCCTATCTCTGTACTGAATAAGGACATGCATGGCGACCTCAGGGACGTTCTTCGCATTCCTTCATCTGTAGATAAAAAGAGATGCGAATCATTTTATTATAAATGCAATAATGCTTTGACTACTATGCAAGTGTTTGCAATCATCGAAAACATACCATTGCTCGAGGGTCCACGCATCGCCTCTCCATCCTCGTCGTGTATCAAACCCCTCCTCCATGGTGCAATGTGGGGAAATCTATTCCATGCCCACAACTGCATGAGGACGAGAGCATCGTCGACGTCACATGCGTTTGAATTAGTAACACGACATAGCTCCCTGTAGAGCCATACTAGGCATATACTGCTTTAGTTATAACATTCAGCGGCACCAAAATTCTCAAGAAGGGGAAGAAACATGAGGCGTACCCTTAAGGATGACTTATTTGGGAATAGAACTCCACTAATAAGTCATAGAATATACACCTTTACATGATGCTGCATGGTCACCTCATCCGCATCAACTAGGAGTTGCTAGAAGCGGTCATGCAGCTAGTTGAGACTCGAACAAAAGCCCACGATTGCATGGCTCAGAGGACTGAGACCTAGCAGCTGCTGACACTCCTCGACCTAGCTGTATTGGAGGCTACCTGTTACCGTATAGCCACCCATTGATAGACCCAATTGGATGGCCACATCCTTCAGGGTAATGGTGCACTCTCCGTATACCATACGGAAAGTGTGTGCTTTCGATCGCCACCTCTCCATCAAGGTGGTAACCAGATGCCAATCCAGTTGCATGAAACCCAACATGACAACACCATAAAAATAGCTCTGGATGAACTAAGGGATCAATCGTAGATCGGGAAGGCCATGGATCGACTCGGCATGATGACAATGGAGGACAAACGCAACTTGAAATATGGAAGACGTATAAATGAGATTGTAGTAAATAAAATACAAATAAGCTAAATGACGATAAAACATATCCTATACCTCCTCATGCCATACAATCTCTGAGCAGTGGAATGGCTGTAGTGCCGGCAACGATGGCTTGGAAGGGCTTGGATCCATCTATACATATAGAAACATAAAAATCAACAATGACAGACATATGAGAAGCTGTAACAAATAAAGAAACATCTGAGTCAATGAACATCGAGTAGACAGATAAACATCCGAATCAAAGAACAATGAGTACTTAGGTAAACACATGGAGAGTCTCACTTTGAAGTGGTAAATTCATGGATGTTTGATATGCGAAGCAAAACATTCACTCCCAGTTATATCATAACTTACATCCTTTTTAAAAAGATTAAGTTACAACTACACTAAAAATAATCATCAATTGTTGCTCGCTTGAGAAGTACGTTGCTGACACTTCTTATGGTTATGCCCTTCTTGCTTGAAATCCATCTCATTGTGGAGTTTGATCTAAGTCATCATTTAGGTCTAAGAAGGTTTTGATTAGAAAATAGGAACAGGCGATTCGAATCCTCGCAATCCTTGCAGTAGTTTAGGTGACCAATAGGGTGGAAGCTGGTTTGATAGCAACCAAGACTCTCTTCAATGCTGTAACAATCGTGACATATCTGTAGCAGTCGAGAGAGACTTCGGTGCATGCTGTAATGACATGAGAGTAAGTATACTTCATAGCTACAAACTAGCCACATATGTAGGTACGCTTTCATAACTTCACGATATGCATATTGCCTCCCTGCTGAGTATGATGGTGAAACATTATGATGACTTGGAAGACCAAATGCTATTGATCAAATAATGTAACATGATATGAATTCGTCCTCTAACTGTACTGCTACATCTCACTTTGAAGTAATGTTGTATACCTGCTCCCATTATGCATCATGGCCATAACATCACTCTGACACCTTTGGAAGTAGGATGTGAGATGAATGAATATGTGGTGCACTAGTGCGGTGATTAGAAAATGGTGAATCCCTTTGAGAACATCGTTAACACATTCAGCTAAATTGGTGGTCATGTGCCCATATCAACGACCCTCATCGAAGGATTGGGTCCAACATTCCTTAGAAATGTTGTCAAACCACTCAACAGCACTCCTATCCATTTCACGGGCCTGATCCATTACGTGCTAAAACTTTCTCACCTGAAACTGCACACTTACATAATAATGGAGACATAAATGCCAAACTACTTTCTATAGTGTATGTTTGATCTATTGTATTCAAATTTCTAAATGCATACCTGCATTATATACCATTGTCTTTAGTCATGAGTTCTTGAATCTATGGTTGAAGTTACTCATGGCATGGTGCGAGCAGAAGCAATGGTATGCACAAGAGGGTTGCTAGCCGCTGACATTCATTACAGCATCAATGATTCTTGTGTGCCAATCAGATATGATATAAAGTTTTTGCCTCCCCATAACATGCACTCTGATGCATGATAGGAACCACGATCAGCTACTTCTACTCTTACCTCAATAATGACAAATGCAATGGGATATATTCGATTATTTTTATCAACTAATGTAGTAATTAACAAGGTACCCTAATATTTGTCATATAAGAACAGACCATCTACTTAAATTTCTGGCCTACAGTAGTTGAACCCATTAATGTATGGTTTGAATAACCAAAATATACGTTTGAAGATCTCGAATTCCTAGCCATCAGTATTCATTTGTACGGTATCCCATCCAACCATTGTTATGGGGTTGGACTGCTGCAACGCAAGCATATACTTAGGCAACTATATGTATAATTCATCCCAATTACTAATGACCTTGATATTTGCTTTCTACTTGCCATACCATGTCTTTTTATGCAATGCTTTATATTAAAACCTACTCCTTTTCTCTTCCACTATCCCTGCAACTGAAATAGGGGGATCTACACTCACTATACCCACTATGCAATTAGCGATAACCTTCAAAGAAAGCGGGTGATTGTCCTACGACATCCCATGATGCACATATGAATAGGGACCGTTATATCACCTAATCTCTTATATGCCATCGCTCTTCCACTCTATTGCCCAGAGCCTCCAATTGCAGCCAATCAAATGCTGCTTGCATCGCACTGTCCAATATGATGGCTGCGATTGCTTCACCATGCATACCTAATGTCTCTTCAAAGAGTAAAATCTTATGGCTATTTGCACATCATCCTTATTGCAAAAGAGCATACCTCGATCAAACTCAATCCTTGGATCCCAATTCTTAGGCTAGATAACATCCGCAAACGATGCATCAATAATAGACCAATTCAGGTGTTTGAAGTGTGCAGAGGACGGCATATACATCTGCTCGGTGAGAGAAAGCATCTCATCTACTTCAGCCAACACACGATCATGAGAAGGCTCGTTGTCATCAAAGTCTAACTAAAGCATACCAACACCATCATCATCTTCAAAACCATCAACGGGTACTAGTTCCTTATCCTCCATCCCTAGGCCTGAGAAGTACACATTATTAGTAAAATGATGTTCTGCTAGTGCTAGGCGATCCCAAAGTGATGAGCTAAATCTCCCTCTCCACTCAACTCCAAGCCAATGTAGGGAGTGGAACTGCTCGATACAATCATTTTATAACCCGGAGTTTCATGCTCAATATGAGACATGTAATCAACCTACATTGTAGGAGTCTCGGATGATGAGAAGGTCGGTGATTGAAGCCCACTCATAGGAAGAGATCTCGACGGTCCAATATCCATAAATAATTCAACATATAAGCCAAACCTATTGTACTGTCCATACGGACTGGGCATACTCTCTTGTGGCAATTGCTCCCATGGTGAAAACACTGCCATGATACCTGCTACCTCTACATTCACCTCTATTCCGAACAATACCTCATATGTTAGGTACATGTCAAGCATCATCTCCAAACCATCATCATTTTTAATTTTGAGTGGCACACGTGTCATTTGGCCCACTTGAACAACTACGAAAAATCTATATACCAACCTGCACGCTTTCTGATTGGGATCCAACCCTAGCATATGATGAATTTTAGCCGCTAGTTTATTGTTGGACATACCATGCCTTATTTGAGGACCCCTTGGACTCGGCCTATCAAACATGATGCCATTGGAACCATATGTGATTGTCTTATTCAGACAAAGAAGGCATATTAGTGGTCTACTCATAGTGATAACATTTCTTAAAAAATATAATATAACAAGCATTAAATTTTCTAATGCTAACAAATGTGATCTATAGCAACCGAATCAAAATCTATCAAGCCTAAAGCATGACTTTGAGCATAGAATCACAATGATAACATTATAAATTTTTGTCAGCCGGCACCAAAGATTTTTCTAATTTCAAAACTAGTTTTCTGATGTCTTTTTTATAATTATTTTTCTTTCTAGATTTTTTTTTTTGCTAATTACTCTTTTATAATTGCTTTTCAAAAAATAAAGCCTACACTCCTTATTTTTTTTATTTTGCGCGCCTCACCGGGGTGGGGGCCCAGGATAGGGGCACAGCGTGGGGCCAGGACGGGGCAGGGTACGGTGGAGCCGAGGAGGGTATACGGTTGGGGCGAACCGCAGAGGCGGGGCCATAGGGGGTGCGGTGGGGTCGGGGCAGGGACGGAAAGT
The DNA here is from genome assembly GCA_017589505.3 of Metroxylon sagu. Taxonomy (NCBI): domain Eukaryota; kingdom Viridiplantae; phylum Streptophyta; class Magnoliopsida; order Arecales; family Arecaceae; genus Metroxylon; species Metroxylon sagu. The sequence continues at coordinate 174,531 of JACVBY030000277.1, forward strand.
TTCATTTTTTTTTCTATTTTTTTAAGCTGGATTAAGATTTTTAAAAAAAAAAAGAAAAAAAAGAGAGGAGCTGAAATCATCTTCTCAAGATGATTTCACATGATTTTATAAGATTTTTTCAATTAAAATATAAATAAATTTATATTTATTAAAATCATTTTTTTGGACAGAGCATTCTAGTGAAATTGTCTATTGGATAGATCATTCTGGTTAAACTGTTGCTTCAGTTAAACCGTCTGTACAAGAGCTGATTTCAGCTGGATTTTTTTTTTTTTTTAAAGAATGTGATGGGCCTGTGCGCTTATAAATCAGGACACTAGCTTGGCCCCCGGACCTCGTCACCTTCGCTCTTGTCTTCCTCTCAGGGCCCCTGTCAGTCAGCTGCTAGTTCGGAGGCCAAAAAAAAAAAAAGCTAGCTGCCGATGGAGGACGGTGTAGTGCTCTACCCGGCGATGGGCGTGGGCCACCTGGCGCCCATGGTGGAGCTGGCCAAGCTTTTCCTCCGAGACGGCTTCGCCGTCACCGTCCTCGTCGTCGACAACCCCTTCGATCACGGCTCCAGCGACGCCTTCATCGCCGCCGCCGCCTCCTCTCACCCCTTCCTTTCCTTCCACCACCTCCCTCCCGTCTCCCTTCCCCCCAACCCCCCCGCGAACCCTACCATCCCCATGTTCGACATCCTCCGTCAGACTGCGGCCCACCTTCGCCCGGTACTCACCTCTCTCTCCAAGACCTCCGCCGTCCGTGCCCTCGTCATCGACTTCTTCTGCACCGACGCCCTCGACATCGCCGCCGAGGTAGGCCTCCCCTCCTATATCTTCTTCTCCACCAGCGCTGCCAACCTTGCCGCTGCCCTCTACCTTCCAATCCTCCACTCTGCCACTCCTGTCAGCTTGAGAGATCTCGGAGACGCCCCGATCAACTTCCCCGGCATCCCGCCGATCCCGGCCTCCGATATGCCGGATGGCCTCCAAGACTGGAACGGCGACGATGGCAAAGGCTTCCTCTTCCACTTCAACCGCTTGCCGAGATGCGATGGTATCCTAATCAACAGCTTCGAGTCGTTGGATCCTCGTGCGGTAGCGGCTCTTAAAGACGGCGTCTGCCTTCCCGGCCGTCCAATGCCTCCCACCTACTGCATCGGCCCGTTGATTGGTGATGGGAGAGGCAGCGGAGGGAAAGAGAAGCACGAGTGCATCACGTGGTTGGACTCCCAGCCAAAGGCGAGCGTGGTGTTCTTGTGCTTCGGGAGCATGGGCTCTTTCTCCGCGAAGCAGCTTAAGGAAATGGCCACCGGGTTGGATAGAAGCGGGCAAAGGTTTCTATGGGTGGTGCGGTCCCCACGGAGCGAGGACCCATCCAAGATGTCCGAGAAGCGGCCCGAACCGGATCTGGAGGCGATTTTGCCCGAGGGGTTTCTGGACCGGACCAAGGATAGGGGTCTGGTGGTGAAGTCGTGGGCCCCCCAGGTGGAGGTGCTGGCCCACGAGGAGGTGGGGGCGTTCGTGACGCACTGCGGATGGAACTCCACGCTGGAGGGGGTGTGCGCCGGGGTGCCGTTGATCGCATGGCCTTTGTACGCGGAGCAGGGGATGAATAAAGTGATGCTGGTGGAGGAGATAAGGCTGGCGGTGGTGGTGGAGGGATACAAGGGGGTGGTGAGCGCTGCGGAGGTGGAGGCGAAGGTGAGGTGGGTGATGGAGTCGGAGGGAGGGAGGGAGCTGAGGAAGCGAGCGACGGCGATGAAGGAGGAGGCGAAGAAAGCGTGGAGAGATGGCGGGTCGTCTCAGGCGGCGTGGGCGGAGGTGGTGAAGGTTTTGAAGAGCGGTGCCAACCGAGCGCTTGGATGAGTTCTTTGAATTTCGAATGGACTTTGTTTCTTCTTCACCGTTGTTTTGCTGCATGCACGGAGCATGGGGGAGGAAAAATGGTGTTTATGCGACCTCGTAGCGTTATGCGGTTAATATGCGTCACTGATTGATAGGCTGTGCAGTCATAATGGTGGATAGAAGAGCACCAGGTTGTTTTGTCTTCTAGTACGCGGAGGAGAGCGGAAAGTTTCGCCTCCGACGATCAATTACACTGCTCTTTTGGCGATGGCCGTGGATTCAGGTCTCATATAGTCATTGTCTTTGTCTTGTCTTGTAGTGTCCGTGATTTCATTGCCTCTTGTGTTTCTTCCGCGTAAGGCAAATAAATGACCTTGTCAGGACTTGTTTCCCACCATCTGGCCGCTTCCACATGCGTCGGACGCGGCCGGTGCAGGACGGTGCTCGCGGCTCGCGAGAGCCTGCACGGCTAATCAGGTGCTTTCAAATGGATTTGGAAACCGGTGTTGCGTAAATATGAATTAGTCTGCAGCTTGATTCGGGTGGGTTAGCGTGCCTTCGATCACGTGCTAAACATTTGAAGACATTTTAATATCGGAATCAAGTGCATCACGTGCCTTTGAATATCTCGATGCTGAATCTAGATTCTAAGAGCGTAGGAAGGACCACTCTTTTCCCGCTGCTGCAAGGGCAACGCGATGATAGAGACTTGGATAAAGAATGTGTGACCGGAAACTACGAAAAATGGGCCGCTGCAGCACGACGAGAATACGTGGGCAGGCCACTGTTTCTTCGGGAGGGAAATTTCCCATCAATGGTTTCATGGCTGAGGATAGATAAGCATAGATCTTTTAGAGAACAGTATTATAACCTTACGACAAAAGTTGTGGTGTTTAGGTAGCCCACCCGTCCTTCCTCCTCTGGACCTCCCACCTCCGTCCTCTTCCTCTGCCACATCTACCATTTCAAATTGTTACCATAGCTATCGAACATGGCAAACTCAGGTCACTCTCAGACGGTCGAATCGTCTCTTATATTTATTCCACCATTGGTAGATTTTGCAATTTTTTTTAAAAAAATCTACTTTATAATCGATTTTGCTTGAAAGAGTAGGTTTCTTTCCTTATCAGAATAATACAAATTTTGGTACACCCGTGCATCATCATATAGTTCAGATAAAATCAAATCTGAACTGCCATCTATGATCTTAGAAGACTTGTAAAACATACAATGTATATTCCCCTTACATGGCCACTAGAGTTGACAATTATTGTAATAACCCTGTACCACACCATAAAATAAAATATTCAATGAGCTCCTGAACGTTGTATTCCGTTTCTTTACTATTTATAACAACTCATTATTTTATCCAAAAAAATTAAATAAAAAAATATTACTTAAACTCTTTAATTCTATATAAATATTTACGATCTAGTTAGTATATGATCAATGTGAAACTAAATATTTGATAGCACAGGCTTCCACAGCGATCATATCTAAACCTAAGAGAAAAAAAATCTTTGAGGGCTTGATGGGTTCCATTAGAGCAAGAGACATGGAGGATGGCATCACCATCAAGTTTGACCAGAGAGATGCTGAAGCCTACAACACTAAGGTCTTATGAGGGAGGGGGTGCAAGAGAAGGCAGAAGCAAGGTGAGTGCTAAAGATGATCGTAATGTGAAAAGAAGTAATGATATTATCAGCCTAAAAGGTGATGGTGTGAATAAAAAGGTTACAAATGATGATTGAAGTGATGAGTTAAATCAAGATAGGAGGGGATCAAGAGGCCGATAAGCTATTAAGAGAGTAGGTAGGAGGAATTGGAGCAATTTAGAGTGAAGGAAGAAGGCATGAAGGAGGTTGCAATATTTTTAATGTTACATTATTGTTCACTATGCCAGTAAATACCTACTTATGATTTGATACAAACTTTATAAATTAATAACTGATGCAACCAAAGATCTTCATGCATATTCATCAATTGTTTAAACAAAAGATGCTACTTAAAAAGAGAACTCATCAAGAAAGCTTTTCCAATGGTGGACCATCAAAGATTATATATATACACACACACACAATGAAAGCTATATTTGAATGAGCTTGAGAGGATGATCCTTTGGGCTTCATGCTAAATTAAGATTATATGATAGGACATATTTTATAAAACCACTAAATTAAAATGCTTATTTAAAAAATAACACAAGGTGATGCATGATTTATAGGAATCCAACAAGTTTAATTTTGAAGTTTATCTTTAGCCTAATTAAAAAGATAATTCAAAATCCATCGGTTTAAAAAAAAACTTTTACAACACACTGATATAATTTTATCTTTTTAGGAAATATGCTTTTATAGGATTTGGCATTGAGTTGGTTTCCTCACTTAATGAGTTAATTATAAAAAAATTTATGAAAATAGCATTCTACGATCCATCATGGAAAGGTCAATTTTCTTTTCTTTTAGTCAAATTTTAATATCTATTTCTTCTATTAGTTGAATTAGAAGTCAATTAGAAATAAAGAATCTTATTTTGGATTATTATCTATTATTTATCTTTTTAGCATTCTTTAAAAAATTTGTATGGTATAAGAAATAGAAAAGCTTTTTACATTTAGGAGAACTCAATTTATAAGTAGGCATATAATTTTTTGATATGAAGTATTCATTGATAAATTAGTAATAAAGTTTAAATCTTTATCTATCCCTTTATTTAGAAAGATATCTTATTTATCATGGTGCAAGATCATGATTCTACAAAAATAATTAATGTGAGGGTACAAACCTCGAGCATTCTCTAGAGATCGAAAGTGTATAATCAAACACCTTTAAAGATTTTATACGAGGCCAATAGTTATTATCTTCGTGCATACTTAACTACATTGAATGTAATGTTAGAGGTCAAGATCCTATTGATGTTGCGTCAGATTTTGGCCTTATTCTACTATTTTGATATCATATGGGATAAGAAATCTTATAAGAACCTTTGCCAGCATTAGTGATCCATACTTATATGTTCAATAACATTTACTTTTTTGCTAATACATATTGATGAAATGTAGGATATGTGTGTGACGGCACATACATTTTGTATTTTGATATACATTTCAACAACTGTAAGTGCACAACCTTTTGCTCCAATAAAGGCATAATAAGAGCATAAAAGGGAAGCATGCTTCTTGCCTTATTAATTAGGTGGCTTTAAAGGAATACGAAAGACGCTAGTTTGCTCCTAGAATCCCATGATATGCTAAGTCATCTAACTTACGAGAGACCTACTAGAAAGAAGAATATGCAGGCAAAAGAACGAAGAACGTGTAGGCGAAATGATAAGTCCTACAACATTAGTCACTACTGGAAAATCAATAGGGTTATAGAAGAGAAGGAAGAGAACTTTGATCAGTTGTAAGGTAAGGCAGCAAGACATGCTACGGACTCTAGAAGTGATGACAGAAATACTTATCAAACCATCAACCGACAAGTGATCATGTCCAGAAACCTTGATTGGTTTTAATTTAGATGTGCATCTGTCCTAAAAATGCATGTATCATTTTCTATATTCACTTGAAACTAGCAATATATTTATATCATTTTAATCTATGTGCACATTGCTAATAAAATATGTATATGTTTGAAATTCATGTTGTGCGCAAGGATGGGTTATATATATGCTTTAATCATCATAAATGTTTATATCAAGCTCCAAGATTGTGACTACCTAGAATGTGAGTCAATATTTATGTCACATATCTTTAGAGGCATATTGCCTTTGTTTTATATATATATAGCATATCATAAAATTTGAAATCATGAAATAATTACTCTTTGCAAATGTACCATAGCATCGAGCATGCATACCAATTTGTAGTAAATATGTAATATCTCAAAATAATTTTATATTAAGTGGAAAATAAAAGTTTGAAAAGCTTATAAATCAAGCTCATCTACTATCAATTAACTTCCACTCGAGTTTTTAAAACCACGTGAACCCAGCATATTAATAAGTTAATTAAACCAGTAAATGAGCTTAGCACGTTACAAATAATATCAAAGCCGATCGAAATATGTAAAAGTTAAAAAGAATGAGAAAATGGCTTGGGATAAATTTCGGCCACCTTGTATGCCTAATAAAGCTATATTGAATGGCTAAAAAAAGTTTAAAAAACTTATAACTCAAATTCACTTACTACTAATTAACTTGCACTCAAACTTTTAAAAGAATAAGGATTCGGTCTGCTAATAGGTTAATTGGGCTGACCAATATGGGGGCTTGAGCGTTACAGTGTGCCTATAAATAATAATGAAATTGTGTTGATGTCTTACAGAGCTAAAATATAAGTACTCCAGACTAAGCTAGCATTTATTCAAATACCACACTTACATGCTGATAGATTATCAGGATTTTAGAACGAGGAAGACCGCTGGTAGTTCGAATTGCAAACGTATTGGGCCTGGAATACTAGGAGCCCTTCTGGACTGAGGATCGTACGAGTTTTGAGCCCAATACGAGCCGAACGCACAGCCTACTGATCTCAAGTGAAACATGCCGCCATTGCACGACACGAAGAATCCTAGAGATAGCTCTATCTATCATCTAAAGCAAATAATCATCGTTTAGCCACTCTTGACATGCAAGAGGTAAAAAAGAGGCTGAAAGTCGCTACCTCCAGCCAGAAAAGTAATGTTTTATATTGGCAACACTGCATGCGTTACCTTTTATTTATTTATTTATTTATTATCAGAGGAGGCAAGGGATTCACATTTCACGGAAACTAGCATGACAGAGTGCCAAGCCTTTCATCAGGCTCGTCAGGCCCGCAATTTAATGGTGCATAGGAACATGAAGTAAAAAATTTTAGGATAATTACACTAGGATAGGTGGAGTTATTTAAGATTTTTAATCTAATAGAATATATTAATTCATAAAATTTATTCAATCAAGCACAATTTTGATAACTATAAAGGATAACTTAAAAGGATAATTCTAATTGATGAGCTAGATGTAAAAAATGTTAAGATGATGCCTACATAATATTAAGTCTAATGAAGAATGAAAATATTAAAAAAAGAAAATTCATCATTTTTCATCTTCTAATCCCAATGCCTATGTAGCTTCTTTTGTTTTCATCATTTTTTATCTTTTATCTCAGCATCATAGCTTCATCTTAATATTTGTTCTATTTGTCATGCTAATTAGAACAGCTTGTTAAATCATCCTTCATTTGACAACAATCAAAAATGTACTTAATTATCTCCTCTTCAATCAATTCAATTAGTAACAAGCTGATAAGTCTTGTAAAATAAAATTCTTGCAACTTGGGCTTAGATTCCTTTTTTTCCCTTCTTTTTTTTTTTTTTTTTTTTGAGTGAGATAGATTCGTTTATCCTGACCTCCACAGCTCAGCCAAGTCGAGACTCGTTCCCAGTGAAAGCGCCAGACTTACCCCTTGACTTACCCTTAAAACGACCCAGGCATCACCTTCACAGGGTTCTTCAATTCTATAAAGGTTTACAGCGGATTAAAACAAATCTTTACCCAACATGTTATCAGTAGCCCGTAAGGCAAAATTCTCAGTAGATATTCTATAGTCTATGATGTTAAACATCCCCATCTTTTCTAAGGGTGCTTTGTATCTTTCCTTGTTAATCATTCAATCTTGATCCTACTCTCTGATCTTCGCCTTTCTCTCTCATGCATTCACCTTGCGAGCCCTGTACATAATATCATTTACTTTCAACAGTTAATCCAGTTAGCATCACGTCTTAGCATCAAGTCTTATCAGTTGTGTTTTCGTTTCATTAAATTCTGATGGCATGCAATTCAAGAAGCCATGTCTCAGTCTCACCGAATTCTGGTCAATAAGCTAACGTGTATAATTTAAAAACCTAAAAAAAAAAATAAACATGTGAAGCTCTGCCCACTTCTTTGCTCTAGTCACATTCATAATAATGTCCCAACGGCCAAGCTTGGCCAACCATTAAAGGAGGGGCCAAATCAAAGAGAAAAAAAAAAAAAGCTAAGGTTATATCACTGCAACCTTGCTGGAAGTCATAACTGGCTTCCACTTAGGATTAATTTTGACCCTACCAATTTTATTCTTTAATAATAAAAATTAATTTTTTATTTTAACAAACACTCCTTTTAATGGAAGAGGATTAGTTATTAATTCAAACAATTTTATTGTAAGTGAATAGCAGTCAATTTCTTATCGTTATAAAATATAAAATTTAACTTTTACACGATAATTAATCTCTTCTCTAGATAAGCATGCGTAATTTTAACTTACGTACATTATAAATGCATAAAAGATAGTTGGAAGTAAAGTAGAAAGAGCTAAGAATAAACTCTTGACTTATTATCATTTTTAATATATATTATTTTCTTACTTTAATATCTTTTCTTCTACTATTATTATTTATTTTAATTGATGTTGTCTGTATCTTAGGTTGATATATTTGATCTACATCGAAACATATTGTTTTATATGGTACAAAAGCCATAGATTTTAAGATTGGTAGTTTGTATGTTTGTAACTCAATGTGATTGAAGAGTTTCCAGTAATTCACAATTCTTCAGTGCAAGCATTTTAATTCTTATTTTTAGTAATTCAATGGATGAATCATCATGATTAATGCTACTATCTCAATGTTGTTGAAGAGTTTCCATTAATTGATGTGCAAGCATTTAAATTTTTATTTTTATAATTCAATAAGTAAATCATAAGATGTTACTATCTTAGCATAGTTGAAGAGCTTCTAATAATTCTCAATGTTATAGCGCAATTATTTGGGCTAGTATTTTTTTTAATGATTCAATAAAAAAATTATCATGACTAATACTATCACTGCATCTCTTACTATCAAAGATGGCTCACGTTTGATAAATCTTAGTAAAGCCTCCGTAAGCAGCGATAAACTATTGTAAAAAAAATAAAAATAAAATAAAAAAAAGTTGAACTGCCTATTAAAAAAGATCTCATAAAAAATATCTAAGCCCAAAACCTTCTCGATGCTACTGTATCTTATCTTGTCATCCTCCACAACCACTGCTAAGCCTGATACGTCCAAGCCCATGATGATGCTGTTCAACTCTTTCAAATCAATCAGATTTTAATATTGCTCTCGTCCATGAAAACTTAACTGCGTAGTTCTTTTAAAATTTGGTGCACCAGTGCTAATATGAAGACACCCCTCTGGTTGCATTCATGCCGGTCACATTCATATTAATGTCCCAACGGTTAACCATGACCAACCATTAAAGGAGGGGGGCCAAACCGAGAAGAAGAAAAAAAGAAAAAAGCTGAAGTCTCGTCACCACCACCCTAATCCTAACCCTCCACGCCTCTTCTTCCTTAGAGATGGGTACCAAAACTATGGCGAAAAAGGATCGGGTGAAGCCCCTCGCCGCGCCATCGCCCGCCGTCATTCCTATCAACAGCGATAAAGAAGGCGATGCCGCCGTCGGCTGGCGATTGGTCCGCCATCTCCGCAAGAGCCACTGCGCCCTCTGGGGCTGCGGCCTCACCGTCGTCCTCCTCGGCATCGCCACCGTTATTCTGTCCTTCACCGTGTTCAAGGTAAAAGACCCCACCCTCACCATGAACTCCATCAGCTTGACAAGCTTAGACGTCAATACTTCCACGACTCCCATGTCGCTGAACGCGACGCTCACCGCCGACATCTCGATAAAGAACCCGAACGCGGCGTCGTTCAAGTTCGACAAGAGCACCACCGAGTTCAACTATCGTGGGGAGACCGTTGGGGTGGCTTATGCGCCCAACGGCAAGGTTTCGGCCCACCGGACGGTGAGGATGAACTTGACGGTGGACGTGTTCGTCGACCGGGTGGTGATGCAGGCCAACGGGATATTGAGCCTGATAACGGGCCGGGAGCTGAACCTGACGAGCTCCACGGCTATTAATGGGAGGGTGAGCGTGCTAGGGATTTACAAACGGGACATATATCTGATGATGAACTGCGGAGTGAACTTGGAGTTGTCCACCTTCTTGGGGGAGATCAGGAATACGGTCTGTGTGGCTAACGTCAAGTGAAGGAAGACAGCATGTTTTGAAGAGGCCTTGGGATCTATGCTTGTTTCATATCTAAATCCTTCTCATCTTGCTTTTTTCTTTTCTTTTCTTTTCTTTTCTTTTCTTTTTTTCTCACCTGCTTCTGTGTTGTTATTGAAGATTTGTGTATGTAAATTTTGTTTTTGGTAATGCTATTCTTTATTTATTAATAAAAAGGTCCCGAATCTATGATGTTTGAGTGCACACTTTTTCTAAAAATCTCTGCAACATTTAGGCCCTTAAAGAAGATAAATATTTCCATTCTCTCACCAGGGATGAGATCCTTCGAAATTTAGTCATAGCAGACGCTGCTTCAAAATGAAAGATCCTTCGATTTCTTTCGTTCCAAATGCCCAACGGATACCTAAAACGACTTGGTCCAAGCCTTCCTTGAGTTCTTTTTTATCTTCTCCTTTCCTCCAGCCAGTCCAGAGGGCTAGCAGTGCCGGAATTGTATGTGCTAGCGGCGGCTCTGGGAGAATTTTGTTAATTAAAAATTTATTGGTTGTTCCATCAAATAAATAACTAAATAATTTTGGCCTTATTCAGAGATGTCCGTGCCAGACAAGACACGGACGGCTGCTGCGATAAGCATACCGGACCTGTGGAAAAAAGCAAACTTAATTAATCAAAAAATCATATCAAACACTGTAAACTTAATTATAGTGACAAAAATCAAGAGTCACTTTAAAACCTTAAAAATTATATAAAGAATTTAAAAATTATATAAAAAATCTAAAGAATATATAATAATGTATTTGTTACGAAAGTCAAAAGGTCACATTTTATACTTATAAAATATGTAGCTGTTGTGAAGAAGAATGTATGGTAAAGGAAAAAAAAAAAAAAAAAGAAAGAGAGGGTTAGTGAGAAAAGCTGTAATCCTCCATTGTTTCATATAGTAAAAATATTTTTTCTTTCTTTCTGTGTGTTTTACTATCGTTACATACTGTAGCAGGACTTAGGTTGTTGTATGCCATGCAAGCAATTTGATCTTCCACGATTAGGTTAGCTACGCGTAGCCCATGGTTGTTTTTATATTTTTTTCACTCTCTCTAGCATTTATAAATGACTAATTTTAAAGATATTTTTATTTTTTTAAAAAAATATTTTATTCTTTTCAACAATTAAAATAATTAGTTTTACATAGTATTCTCATTTATTGCTAAAAAATTCTTTTTTTAATAGTAATATTATGAAAAAATTTATAATAATATGATGTGTAACATTGATAACACTAAGATAAAATTATTAGTTTATAAAAGAATTTATATTTATATAATAAAAAAATATAATAAAAGTATAAGGTTCAATGCTTTAGGGCTGTTCCTGAATAATAGTAGCATGGATGATAAGAATAAAATCTGAAATATTATTAATAAAAAAATTAAAAATATATATATAATTTTATTATCTAATGAATTATTTTTTTATTTAGACAAAAATTTTACAAACTTTCTAACACAGAAAGGGTTAAATAACTTGGATAATTTGGCTCGATAGAAAGCATATGAAAACAATCATTCTGTGCTTGCTACTATTGCACGTCATCTGCTGATTCTTTCAATACTATAGTAGCATCGAAGTTTGATTTCAGTATAAAAGATTGGATACTTAATGATAAAAAGAACTAATTGAAGTTTGATATGATGGAGATGTTTGTCCACCTAAAATATGGTATGATGTGAAGGACAGATCGTGAGGCCAGATGTAGGATGAAGATAAAAATTTCTTTTCAAAAAATTAGAAGATCAGAGACAAAAGATGAAAGAAGTGACCATAAAAAAGATGATAAAGCAATAAAATGATGGAATAGTGCGATCATAATGAGCTGACAGCAAGCAATGAAAAAAGATATGTATGTTTAATTAATATTATTTAATTTTTATAAAATTAATTTTAAGAAATTTAAACGAGTAGAAAACTAACGATGAAAACCAAGATGTGTAACCACAAAGAAGAAAAAAAAGGATCTAATAACACAATGGTAAGACGATGCAACTGCAATGATAAGTCACAAACAAAATTGCATATATTTAATTAATTTAATTTAATTTTTATAAAATTAGTTTAAAAATTAATAAATTTATTTATTCCATTGGGCTCGCCGGAACCAGCAAGTCGAGTTGGGCCACCGGAAAGCACAGCATGGCTCAGGATCGTGCCAAGCCGCCTGACGTTGCGGGCTGAGCGGATCCCGGCACGGCGGCATGGGCACATACAACAGCCCGGTGCCGAAATCAGCAGGGGTACAACAGTCCATCGAACCGACCTAACCTGCTTACCATCTCCAGCCTATTTGCTACCATTTTATGCTCTGTTATTGCTTTCAAATGCGAAGGACAAGACCGAACAGCACTCTTAATGAAGCAATTTCTTTTACTGAAATCGTTGATAAGATCTATAGAGTTGTCCAATCAAAAAATTTGGTGCTTTCAAACAAAGAGTGAGAATGAAATTAAAGAATAGTATAAATTTGTGCATCAAGTCATATTTCACCAATCTAACAATATATATATATATATATATAATAAATAAAAACGATGCCAAACTGCATTGCTGAAAATGGCTGTGATAATTTTTTTTTTTATTTTTTATTTTTGCCAGAATCTAGAATATGAGGGTCCGGGCCGTTTGAAGGCAGGGGATGAGATGGGAACAGTCAGAGTTCGGCTGCAACGAATCGGCTACCTATAGAGTCGTGCCGCTGACGCAATGTGCGGTGCCCCGTTTTTCTACATCGCGGTCGATGTCATGAGGCTGTCGGATGTGATCCATGGGCCCGACAAGGACACCGTTGACGGGATCCTGAACTAATTCGTCTTCTCTTCCACTACCAAACCAGGGACCCAGGCTGTGTGGCCCAGAACTGGCCTTCCCACTCGTGTCGACGCCCAGTGTCTGACTCTTAAGCAATTGGATGCGCCGTTCGCGCGCCTCTCTCACAGGTCACCAACGTGGGCTGCCGTCATTGTTTAGCCTAAGAGACCGGCCGGCTCTATCGCGCCCAAATAGATAAATAAACATATAAATGATGAAAGTGTTTAGTAAATGTAATGTATATGACAGGAAAATGATCTCATCTATTATAGCAGCAATACTCTAATTTTGAAGTCATCATCTCTCTCAAGGCTGGGATTGGCAACGGGATAAAACCTAGATAAGAGTTTTAACAGGTGTTTTCTTCGGCTCTTCCTTTTTCCTTTTTTTCGAAATGAGAGTGCTATCTTTGACAAACGGTCCAATTCTTTGAATATCTATGCAATTCTTCTCAATGTCAGTCCAATGCTATCACCTTTAGAATGGTAATTTTATCTGGTTGTCTGTTGCCAGGCATCCAAATTCAATTTAGGCTAGTGGGAACCAAAGTGGAGCTGACTCAGTCTTCGTATAAGGCCGAGTAGAAAGAAATGGTCCGACAGTCCAGGAGCTAAAATGCTTTAAGCGACGTGGATTCATGCTCAGTCCACTTATACAAGAACCAAACTGACTTGTGCCAGGCACCGTCCACTTGTACTAACATCCTGTTGTTGACTTCAGCTATTGAATGAGAATCAATTACAACTATCTCATATAACTGATGGCTGGCAAGTGGTCACTATTGACCCCTCTCAACAATTGCCTCAAACAAGGCTTAAATCAAATGAAATGAGTCCTGATGTCTCTACCTCTGGAATGACTTAAAAAAACTCTAATAATACCGGCAATTGAAGAACAAGGCCTTGACTTTCTTGACTTTTTGATGAAAAAAAGTGGAGTTATAAAATGGACAAATTGTACATCAGTACGACGTAATCGTGGTAATACTTATTTACCGAAACAAAAACTTCGTTTTGTCATATGAGCTTTTTGGTTGTTTTAATTCCTTCATGATGTGAAACTTCCAGCCGAGACTTTCAAGATTACACAATGCACTGGTGCAGAGTAAATTGGTCATGGACAAGCAAACAACCATGTAATCACTTTCGCACCAATCCTAATAGGTTTGCCCTGGACCACGAATTGGGAAAGCAAACTACGTTTCTTTAGACCGACATCCGCGAGACAAGTAAAATTTGAAAGGAGGGTTTTGCCAAAGGCCCAGAGGGAAAGAATGGACGCATGGCTTTGAAAAGAAAAAGTGAAAGCGTTTCTTAAGGCTTCTCAGAGCCATTTCTTTAATCTTTAGGCCTTTGACATTCTTTTGATTCACATGCGGCGATGGTCATGAATGCATGAATCTTTCCTTCTGAACCTAAAGATTCTTTCCTGTTTTTTTTTTTTGCCTGCCCGTGCCATGCCATGCACCAACCCCACGGTTTTCTTGCCCTTGTAAAACCTATTTATATGCTAGATTTGCCCCTTGTGTCTGTCCCTTGGCAACTTTGGCCTGATCCATTATTCCTCCATGTCCATTAAATCATCCGTTCATGAACCTTATCCATTTTGAGCAAATCTAAACCTCATCACATATCAACTCATGTTCCATGTCCGGTACGCAGCATAAGCAATTTAAAATCCTTTGCCCCCCAGTCCTCGGGGCAACGCAAGTCTAGTCCATTTTTATGCTGCCAATGACCATTACTAAGGAATGCATGCATTCATGAACCTCGATCATACCGAGCAAATCAGTATAAAATCATCTATGTTAGATGTCGAAGTGCTAGATCCAGATTGAAAGACTCCCATGGATTTGTTTCTTTTTATATGAGGGATATTTCTTCCGCAGCCGTCGGAAATAAAATAAATGTTTCTGAAAAGATTCTAAGCAACAGTTAGGTAACAGAGTAGCAATAAAGACTGGCACATCTTTGTGAGACTTTTGCGTGCTCGCTGCCTAGAGTGCTGCCCTGCTGGCTATGGCCATGGAGACAAACATCAGAGTCCATGGTTTCAAAGGATAGATGGCCCATATTTTGTCCAGCCAGCAACTTCCTGTTTTCTTGTGTACTTCAAACTTTTTCCCAGTTACTCCTGTCACACTTGGTCAAACGTTAGTGAATGCAATGGTAGAATACGCTGCATTATTGCATCTATCCATCTTTGAATACCATGGACGCATCCTTGCTTTACCACCCCCAAAATGTCTCTCAACCGGCTTCCCACTCGAGTACAGAAAGTTGCAGTCTGACTCTCCAAGGAAAGAGCAAATAAATGCATGGTTCCGTTTATAAGACAGACTTCTTTTGTTTCTCCGACTCAGGGCCCTGGGACACCAACTGGAAAGCGAATAAATTTTGGCATTTATTCTGCCAAAAGACTATCGATAATAAATATCTAAATGACAACCGAAGGACGTTCTGAGGCGCTTAAAATATTGGGTCGATGCCCAAAAAAAAAAAAAAAACTTGCCATGACGTAGAAGGCGGTGTGGTTTGATTTGTTAAAAATAAACAGTGCAGTTGACGGAAGATGTCAAGTTTCAGTAGTATATTGGAATTGCACTATTATACGTTCAGGCCATACTTCTTAATAGGAAACGGGACATCACCTCCTCCAGTGATTTCGCGTTTGCTTTGCTGAAGCAATAATGGAGTAGGATTGTTTTCACTCTGAAAACATTGGAGTAGGTTTATTTAGCTTGGCATTTAAACTAGATAAGGTTGAACTTATTTTTCCATCCAACCCATCTCCGCATGCAGCATGCCGTCAAATAAATTGATCTGATGCCCATATGCCGTCCATACGATGGCATGCTCCTCTTTGACCACTTGCACCAAATAGGACGCCTCGCTAACCCTGCCAAGAATAGCCTATGATATATTATCCTCCTTTACTTCAAGAGAAACAAAGAATCCACTTCAGGGTTGCCATCACGACTCGATCATCCAGTGGGGCACCATGCTCGCTGCATTAGTACTATTGTAGTCAAAATGATATAATAATGGCCTAGCAAAGACAATAGAGCGTTGAGTCGGTCCATAAATCATTATTGGCATCTATCTCAATTCCGGAATTTTTTTCTAAAATGGCAACTGTTTGATTGATCAGCATGATTTCTCGTCAGTGAGGACGACACCCTTTTATCTCCGAATAATTCACAGAGGTATACATGGTCTAAGAGATCATGACATTCTCATTAACTCGATAAAAAACTTCTAATCCCACTCCCCAAACAAGAATTGGTACCATATATATATATAACCCACCAAAGGTGGGAGCCATATCTACAGTTGCTCTGAGCCAATAACATCATTAGATCCACTGGGTCTTCTTGGGGTGGCCGTAGCCAGAATACAATCCAATCCAATCCATGGTAGAGAGCGAAGGACTACGAAACCTTTATTCACAGAGGATCTCACGCGAGCGTACAGTGATCCGACAAGCAGCACTTAAAGGAAGGCATTGGATTCGCTGCTACCGCTGACCATCGATTTAAAGTAGACCCTGATGGCCCAAGACGCGTATCGCACTCTTTTTTTCCGATATATAACATACCCGTTACGACTCTATGACGGCCCCCGGTAAGTGCTTAGCTTTCCAGTGACTCAGAGTGAGCGAGTTGACGGACCGAAGCCTTGGGAGAAAGAAAAAGAGGTGTGAAGAGAGAGAGAGAGAGAGACGAGGGAAGGCAGTTTACTTTTTCTGTTGTCTTCCTCTCTTTCCCTCGTCAAGGTCTACTGTTTTGGTCTGTCTTTCTCCTCTTCCTTACAGTTCAAAAGAGAGGGATTTCGTGTCGCCGTCGACCTGAAACTGAGCACTTTCGAGAGATGGCATGGCCAGGTCGTGGCAGTCTTAAATAAGATAATCAAAAGTAGAAGGCAGCGTTCCCAAGACCCAAGAATCATTCAGATCTTTGTCTTCTTATCAACCAAGGAGAGAGAGCAGGAGCTTGTCTTCTTCCATCTCACCATCATATCATAACGTGACTTCCCTCGCTTCACTTCAGCTTTATAGCAGACGCATTTGGCCAAAATAATTTTTTTAAAAAAAGGGCTAGAGAGAGAAGAGTAAAGAGAAACAGAAAACAACTACTCGACAAGGTTCGGATGGGTCTAATTACAAGACTTATATCAGCACTTTCTTTTGTAAAGCACAAAATAGGAGGAAAAAAATAAAAAAAAGACACAACTTCTTCACAGGATGCTAAAAAGAGCTCTTTTGCCACGCTTCTACACCAAAGACAAACTCAAAAGAGCCATAGGCAAAGACCATTACTATTTTTTCCTTTTCCTTTTTCCTTCTCCCTTTTTCTACCTTCTCCGTTCTTCCAAAAATTCGAACGGCAAGTGAAAGTCAAACGGCGTTGCCGAAACCTTCCAGCGACCTTCCGTTCCCCGGATCGCTCCTTGACCGGACCAATGGCGACTCAGGATCTGTAACCAATAATTTTTGGGAAAAAAAAAACAAGGTACAATAAATATGCAAGACAAGATAACCTATTACCACTAGCGGTGATTGGATTCGAATCTATACCTTTGTCGGCATTAAACGAGCGCTTGCAGTGGGCGATGGCGCTCTGAATCCCGTCTTGTTGCTCCAGCAGAGAATCGTCCCGCCGCCGTGGCGGCGGAGGTGACCGGACCGCAGCCACTGCCGACGAGGCTGACCGGCTCTTCCTCAAACGCCTAACGACCACCCTTAACCCCGCCGGAATATTTCCCCCTGGCGCCTTCTGATTCTTAAAGTGAACTCCCCCCGCAGCCGCCGATCCCCGTTCTCCGTCGGCCTCTGCGGATCTCACCTTCGCGCCGCCACTGGAACCAAGCGGCCCGGAAAACCGGAGCTTCTCGCCGTAGCGCTTCGAAACCCTGACATAGAGCGGCTTGATCTTGTTGAGGTACTTCTGAACCACGTCCCTGGTCAACCTCTTCTCTTCAGACGACGGCGAGCCGTCGTCGGCGTGGAATTTCACCGACCGGCTGCTGCCCGAGCTCCTGGAGCTGTTGTCTCGTGTGAATAGCGACACGATCGGCACCTCCTCCGCGTTGAACTTGATAAAAAACTTGCTCCGGTGCTGCTTCCGGAACGCCTCCGATGGTGCCGGAGAAGCGACATTGGGCTCCGCCGGCGGCGAGGATTTGGTCTTCTTGAGCCTGAACGTGAAAACCCGGAGCTTGGTGGCGGAGCGTAGGAGGGAAGCCCGGAATTGGGGCTTGGAGCTGGGCTCAGACGAGGCGTATACTACGGAAGTGGGCTCCGCCGGAAAAAGACGCCCCTTGAAGAAGAGATCGTCGGAGGGTGAGAAGGGAAGGCCGCGATCGGGCCGAAAGCTGCCACCTTTATAGCTTTCCTGCGATCGCATGGCGAAACTGAGCTCTTTCTCGTCCTCTTCTGATTCAGATTCCGAAATGGAGTATTTGTAGTCTTTCTCTTTGCCCACCTCTTCTTCGACGGGAACGGTGAACTCGAGGTCGATGAAGGAGCCATCTTCCTCCATCTCGCGGTCGTCGTCATCCGACCCGGCTGACGAGCGGAAGACGGAGGCGGCGATGGTGGTGGCGACTCGGCCGGGAGCCCCGGAGGCCAAGGGCGGCGCTACGCCACCGCCCTTCCAGTTCCTCAGCAAGCTAAAGAGTTCCATGGTCAGTAGAGCTGCCTGAGCTCGGAGCAGAGCTTGTTTGGTTTACTTTGCGCTCACCCGCTCTCTCTCTCTCTCTCTCTCACGCTTATAGAATGGAGGAAGCGGTAGTTTAAATGGGATTTAGGGTGGCGAAATATATGTTTTTAAGAAAAAGGAAGAGAAAAGAAAAAGGGCGAGCTCGGTGGGGCCAAGTTTGGGGGCGACTCAGAAGTCTCCTCAATGATTTGATTGGAGGACGAAAGGTGGGGCCCTTGCCTGAGTCAGTGGAGGTAGGAACTGGAAACATTTCGATGCGACAATTCATACAACATTTCTATGCGTTATCGACGATCGGCCTTTCATTCATGCCATTTGTTGTAGCTCGACGGTGGTGATCTGAGCGAAGATGGCTGTGTCCGTATAGTTTTTCCGTAACTATTCTTTTCGCTTTTGAGCGAGTCGTGAAAGCATGCCGCTTAGGTTTCTTTTGGCGTCCGGGATACGTATGCGGACGGGAATCACGTGACGGCGGCATTCGGGCGTTAAAAGGAACGGGATTTTTGTACGGCTACGATGAGATCTCGAATTAAGTTAATATAGATCATCGTGATCGTACATTGTGATGAAGGTATGGCTGGTCACCGTCGGATCGGTGTGGTCATGGCGCCGTGAATAAAGGTAAAGGTGAAAGGATTTGGGAGCGTGGGGTGGTGGGTGCGGAGAAGCTTCACAAAAGTGGACTAAAGGAGTCTTTTTGTCAGGGAACGGTGCGTGGATGACGGTGATGCCTTCAGCTTTGTTTGATGAATGGGACGGATGATGAATGGCGTAGCCGCTCGTACAGCGGGTCATCCTCGTCTGCTTCTAAGATACCAATTAAAATTAAATATTATATTATACTATATTATATATATTATTTTTAATATAAATTTATGAAAATTAAAATTAGATTTTATTGGAGAGATGAAGGCATAGTTACCAGAACCGGAATGAATGTCGACCAATCCACGGACTGAGTCATATCTAACCTTACAGATAATAATTGGATTGTATGAATAATTAAAAAATAATTTATATTAATAATTAAAATTATTTTTCATAAATTAAACTAATTTGGTAGCTTTAAATTTTAAGTTCTTAATTTAAACTCCAATAAAATATGATATTCATAATAATACTTAAAATTAATTTCAAATTTAAAAAATATTTGAAATTTCCTATAACATGGAGTCATATGAGTTTAAGAAAAAGAAAAAAAAAGAATTTAAGTTGAAAAGAAAAAAAAAATTCTAAAAAGTTATACTGATATTTAAATTATATTGATTAAAACATAATTTTAAGGGTTGATTTTACTTAGCTTCCATTAATTATGAAGTATTTGCATTTTTTTTTTAAATTAAAAAATTTGTAATCAACATTTTAATTTCGATTTAAGTTGCATTGGCTCCTTCCATTTAAATTAGGCATTGAAAGAAACGAAAGAGTGGTCATATGATCACTAAAATGCCAAATTTTTATAATAAATAATATGATAAAAAGCAACAATAATTGTTCTTAAAAAAAATTGCTCTTTATCAAGGGTTGACATGCCGAATGATGTATGTAGTGTCCACTTCTCCATTGCTTTTAACCTTGAATTTAAATGACAAGAATTAATTATAATTAAAATTGAAATTGAGGATTAATTGCAAACTTTTTTAGTTTAGAAAGGAATGTGCAAATACTTCATAGTTAAGAGGGTTAAGTAGAATTAACCCTAGTTTTAAAGGATATAAAAAAATTAGACTGATTTCACCAATTCACTTTAGGTCACTAAATTAATGAAATTTTGATCAGATTAATTATATAACTACTCTAATTAATGAGTTAGACTAATCAAAGATTCGATTCACTGGTTTGATCAATCAAATCGGTCGACCTGATCCGAAATTAATAACTAGATAAAGGGTCATATTTCCAAATAGTATTAGAGGAAGTCTTTGGCGAACCGGTCTTGATTTTAGAAGATTATTTCTATGAATCATGTTACATTTATATTCATTATATTTATCTATTTATTTATTTATTTATTATTATTATTATTATTACAACAACACAATTGTGGGAGAATAATTAACTAATTTAGCATTGTTCCTATCCTTATTGAAAAAAAAAAAAAAAAAGAAGAGAGAGAATACCCCTTTAAAGTTTATATTGAAATAATTGTGTACTAAGAGGGCTAAGCATGAGCGGACCAAGACAGCTAAACCTCTATAATTCCATAATTCTCTCGCCATGCCGGATTTTTATGTGAGTCCCACTCGGTGGATTAGATTTGGATCCATATCAGAGGAAATCATATCCAAAGAAGCAAAGCATTTAGGGCGTATTTCCACGAACAAACACATATACTTGCTTTTTCTTTTTCTTTTTTTTTCTTTTTTTTTTGTGCGCAATTAGTACGATTTCTATAAAACACACATTAAATGATTTCCTTGTAGTAGATATAAATCATCTGTACAATTTTGAATTTAATAACATGTATGATGAAAGGTCCATTTCAAGCACTTGACATTAAATATGAAGTTAAGAGGAGGATAGCTGCGAATTCGAGAGAGGCTGCATCCTTGAAGCTATTACGTCGGTGCCACTGAAAATGTTGCAATCCAAATGGCATCGTGACTCATTCCAAACAATTATATTATACTACAAAATTAAAATTTAAAGCTATTTTTGAATGGAATGCCTGCTCATATCATAACATCTCACAATCCTATGCACATGGGATGCGTCTAAAATGCTTCTTTCCTGGACACAAGAAGTCACGAGTTAATCATCCAAAATAATAGTCATCATGCGTTGCTATCCCCAAATGGATCCTTAGCATGAACCGAATTCTTTCGTTATGGTTGTCTCTCGCCTTTTTCTCTTTCCTTCGTTGTAAATCTTAGGCAAAAAAATTTCTTTTCATGCTCAAACTTTCTCCCAGAATTCATTTTATCTTTCAAACTTTCAAATGCTACAATTTAATCCATCATATCTTAATAATACTGCATTCCTGATATTTTGTTATATAACTTCGGTTAAAATTAATAGAATGACTATCCCGACGTAAATATATAGGTTGATTAATAGAATGTTATATTCGTTATTCTATCAATTTTAATTCAAAATGAGATCCTTATGAGCTTTATACTGTATAATAATATTGGGCATGGTCCCATCTTGAACACAAATAATCTATCTTTTATATGAAACCTAATAAATACTCCTTTATTTCCCATCTGTATTATAACCATTCGTGTCGCTAAAAGACTTGTATGCCCTATAAAATCAATATTCATTATAAGAAAATTAGTTTTATTGACATATATATTGTATTCATAGGTACATTATAATTAATATAATCATTAGATGATATTTTTATTCTTAAATTATATTTGTATGGAGATCATATTAATAATAGAGATTATTAATAGAGGATGATGATATTCTAAATTCCTTATAGTCTAAAATTAAATCATAATTTTAAAATATAAAAGGATGATATATTCTATTATGATTATCACATAAATGATGTGCGTGTTTGTAAGATAATAAATATTGATTGGACCAATAGAAACACTCTTGGATTAACTATTGTTACAAAAAAGTTGTTCTAATTATAGTTTCAGAATGTCCTTATCGATCTAAGGATATTGCTAAATCTTATATAGATTCTATATAGCTTTGATATTATTAACCGATGATGCCTAATCGAATGGCTATATAAAGACATATTGAGCTGTATATATGATACATAAAAATTAGTAGATATTCAAAATGAGATTTATTATTTTTAAAATAAAAAAGAATATTTAAGATCGTGTTTCTAATGTATTGAGCTAAAATCCGATCGCTTAATTTAGAAAAAAAAAAATTCTAAATATTTTTATATATAAAAAGGCTTCATCTTATTGATAAATATTTTTTTAATTAAGTTTCAATAGTTCAACACTATAATGAGATACATACATAAGTTAGGAAGTTGTAATGTTTTAATGGTTTAATCCTATTGGCTTATATGGAATATTAGTTGATAGAAGAACTACCACATAAAATGCTGTGCTATGGGGTGCTCACAATAATTTCATTATTTGGTTATAGCTATAGTTATTGATGAACATGATTGTAGCCACTAAGCCATCTTATGATTTGATTTGATCAAAAAAAAAAAAAAAAAGGAGTTCCTAATGGATCCCATGCAACATGCTTTTTCTCTTATTATGAAAAGATATTTGAAAGCTCAAAAAATTATGTAAAACATGATAAATCTCTTAACCTATATATTATGAGTTATAAAATTATATTGGTCAATCTAATCATAAATGAGTGACACAATTCTTAAAGATTGAACTAATTATAATATGAGTTATAAAATTCAAAAGGCCATAATAATTTTAAAGGAGTTATAGAATTCTAAAAGATTGAACTTATTACGATGCAGATTATAGAGTTCTAAAGGATTGAATTCATTTCAAGAAGTTTTATAGATTATGCTATTTCAAGATGCCAAGGAAAGTCATCATTTCTATATAACGAGATTTAAGGCTAAAGTTAAATATGAGATTTTGTGCAAGAAGAGCATGCATGCGAATTTAGAAGGGCCTTGTAATTGTAAAGTCATATGAGGATATTTCATACTGCATTAAAAAGAGCTTATGAAGACCCTATGCGACTCTTAGTGAAAGAAATATTTTATTTTCTTAATAAAATCTAGTAAGATGCATATATTATTTTATCTAAATTTATGTTAATCATGTGAATGTTGTTATGTATTTGTTTTCATTATGTATTTAAAATAAATGCATTACAATAATCCACAAAAAATCCTGACTTTATCAACAGCAGCGTCATCCAAATTTGGATAGTATTTTATGGTACAAAACTTATACCCTAAATAATCTAAATCCTTTTAACCAACCTGCAAAAAAAAAAAAAAAAAAAAAAAAAAAAAAGGTAATATTTTTGAAATATGAAATAGTAAATTAGAATACCAAAAAATTTGAGGATCAAAATGGGAATGTATGAAGACTGATCCACGTTGCCACTCCGGTTACCTAATTCTAATTCTCTAGGCCCTCTCAAGCCCTGGTGCCGAGACCGGGAACTCGATTAATGTGAGCTGCTTTTCTGAACTCACGGGCTCGTGGGTTTATCTGACCGTACGCTTTGCCCCTCGATGCATCAGGTTGGACCGAAGACCAGCTGCCGCACCAATCCGAACGCCTCAGACAGCTGGATCATTCTGGCCATCACACCACCACCGTCAAAAATTCCAATGGTCCCTCCCTCCATCTTTACCCTCCAAATAAAAAGCCTCCCTCCCCCACTTTGAAATCATAGGCTCATATTAGCCACATCCGACCGACCACAGGACAGCCTTGTTCATTTGAGTTCCATATCTTGATGAACTACTGATAAGTCTTTATCATCGACTCACTTCCACATCTGAACACCCCCCCCCCTGAAAATTAGAGCATTCATGGGTGCAGCAGCCACAGTTTCCACCCAAGTCCCAGGACTCTTCAGAAGCCTTCTCTGCTATCATTTGACCAAAAAGTGAGGTAGAGTAGGTCGCTACCAGTAGGCAGTAGTAGGCCAAAGAGATCGATCATGAGGTCCGCTACTGTGGAGTCTGGCAAGTCCATTTTCTTGGCAAAGACAAGGCGCTAGTTTTCAGGAGAGGAGTTCAAAAGTGCCATGATTAAGATTTGGAGGATTTTGTTAAGTGTGCTACCACGCTGCAGCCAGTCCTGGCTTCAAATCTAAATCAAAACCAGCCGCTTCCTGAGGAAGTTCACGGCAACAGCAAGAGGTCCGACAGGCTGACACTTCTGTCTCAGTAGAGACCAAGCAAAGTTCAGGCCACCAGCCCACTTTAAGTTTGATAGATTGGACCAGTCGAAAGCAGAACAGTGAGTGGGTTAGGTAGGACTAGACCAACACGAGTTTGAAGAACAGGTCCATACTAGGGCTGTAGGATCTGTCTCAGGGACCAATAATGGACCCACGCCTCTAAGGCTAGAATTTGGTCGGGTCTAGCTCTGGACAAAGTGGAGCAGGCTCAAGTTGGCCGGATTCAAACTTTAATACTGTGAGAGAAAGGTCCAAATTTAAACACGAGAAGGAGAGCAAGGTATGGTTTGGGGAGGCAGCTTCCTGTCACCTCAGATGTTCAAAACTGGGCACAGAGAGAGTGGAGTGGGGATTCAGGATGGGGTTTTGCTCCAGTTGAGGCCCAGTACCAAGAATTCAGTATCCAAAGTTTAAATTGGATCCTTGGTCTGGACTCGATTTGTTTCCAGTTAGACTTGGTGGAGTTTCCAGCAGGATGGCGTTCCAGAGTGATGTACATGTCCCATCCCCCTAAGCTTCATGAATGTTTTCAGATGCTTGTTGCTCCCTCCCTGATCTCCACTTTGGGAACTTTTCAAACTTTTAAATTCCCTCTTGTTCGTCTGCGGATTTTTCCCATGGCTGCTTCCTGGGTCGTTGTTCGCGTGCTACTTTGGGTAAGGCCTTCAGTTCC
Organism: Metroxylon sagu; assembly: GCA_017589505.3. Lineage (NCBI taxonomy): Eukaryota > Viridiplantae > Streptophyta > Magnoliopsida > Arecales > Arecaceae > Metroxylon > Metroxylon sagu. Next base: position 199,460 of record JACVBY030000277.1, read on the forward strand.
CCTGGGCCCATTACTCTGCTCCCCATGTTTCGGTACGTATGGAGTTGTCAAAACTCAAAACAGAGTTAAAAGTCAAAAGTTATCCCACCGTGTCCGTAGAATTATTTTAAGAATGTTAGAATTTTAAATTAAGAAAAAGGTTGGTGTTTAAATTTTTGAAATTTTCATTTGGCTTTATAATTGGAATAGGAAGGGATAAAAGGACACGTAGCATGAAGTCTTCTGAGAGGAGATAAACCTTCGGTATGAATTATCTAATTGTAAGAACCAATAAGGTATTTTATGATAACCTTACTTTTTATATAAGCATTCCTCGTAAATATCATATCATCGTAAGTGCAGGTGTTACGGCGTCCCTTTGCCCATCCAACTACATCACGAATGATTAAATTATATATATATATATAAATAAATTATATATATATATATATATATATATATATATAAACTTAGCTATAATTGAATATAATTAATTTTAAAATTTTATCATCTTCTTCATTCTATAATCCATATGAATCCGATGTTATTCCATCTTTTTTTACTTTTTCTATATTTGAGATTCACAAACTATATGGATTCAAGGGTTAAATGTAGGCAAGCTCAAAATTCGATCACATCTTCCATTCTTAGATCCACACAGTTATGAATCACATATATAAAAAAGATAGAAAAGATGGAGTGGCTTTGAAATTCATATGGATCGAAGAATGAAAAAGATAATCAAATCCTAAATTTGACTATAATTTCTTAGTTTGATGTGATCTTATCAAATTTCTTATTTTTTGATTGGTGTGAATTCCTCTATTCTCCCTTGGCGGTGAATGGATATGGAGCAGCTCTATTTGTAGTTTACGAGGGACAAGGGGGCTTTTGGATCGCAGTCCACAGCTAAGGTCTAGACCTGGACCAGAGTTGAGGAAGCTGGGACCTTGTTTGCACATACTTTAAAACCAAGCCACCTATCCTAGCCTGCAAGAGTAATCAGTGCCAAAAGCCAAGGGAGAACAAACCCCTCATCTTGGTTTAAATCAGTATCGGTATTAAACGTATTGGTTAGGAATATACCCAAGTTGACATCCTATTGCATTAGTAATGAAAATATGATAATATATTCAAATTTAAAATAAATAAATTCTTTGAAAAATAAATAATTTGTAAAGTTGTCATATAAACTGCCACATAGCTAAGTATGATTGAAGTTTAAAATATTGTTATTTGATTGCTACCAAAAGTATGCTTAGTTGCACAATGCAAGCTCTTTATTTTATTTTATTTTACTTTATTTTTTTAAACACGGTTATATGAACCCTACATATACAATAAATATCAGAGAAAATATAATTAATTTTTTTAAAAATTATTTATATATATAAATTTTAGAATATAAAAATTTATTTTTTAATACCGTTATATATGTATTATAGAAAAAAAAGGCAGGTCATATATCATCGGTTGCACATGCGAGTGGGGTGGGTTGCGTTTGAGAGAGCTTTATACATTCAAGGTTAGGACGCGTTTTTTACGCTATTCCATTCAATGGATATGCTTTTTTTTTTTTAATTTTTCTCTCCTTCCTGTGCTCAAGCCCTTACCAATCAAATTAGAGGTCTTAAAAAGGATTGTAAACAGAACTCACTTATGTTAGCAGCAGGGCCTGTCTCTGCCCTCCGTAATTGAAGTATGGTAAGTGGTGGGACCGACATGTGGAGGGGTTGAAATCACGAGGGTTGCACCTGTAGACCTCTACGTTTGTAATGCGTTTTGGGAGAAAAAGAGAGGCTTAGCATCCATTATTGGCCCAAAGGTGATGTGAACGCTCATTTCTAACCCATCAAACCAAACCAAAACCTAGCATTCGAAAGCCTTCGACAGTCATTCGAACCATCTGGCGAGTTTTGATTTTTGTTTTTTAATCCGAGTGATTGATTTTTATCATTTTTTTGTTTCCATCAGCTCGAATGTAATATTTAAAGACACTAATATATATATATATATATATATATATATATATATATATATATATATATATATATATATATATATATACACACACACACGTACGTACGTATTAGATGAGAATACCCAGCATGAATTTGTTGCACAAAAGTCAGCCAACGGTCAATGTAAAACGTGCAGGATCATGTTGCTGAGCGAAAAAGTATGCAATAGTTAATCACTAAGCAATTTTTATTAACAACAACAAAGAGTCAGCAATTTTTATTAACAACCATATAGGGTCTGGCATGTTATAGCATACAAGCGAGTCATCCTCTAACATTGGAGGGAGTCATCATCTAAAATATATCACAATTTCACCATAAAATATCAACGACTTGCAGATAATAGTCTCCTCCTAAGCTTGGTGATGGAGCAAAAGAGGGGAGGCCTGTTGATATCAAAGGCTTGGTGGGGCCGGCAAGAGCAGCAACATTGGAGAAAAGGTAACAGAGTTTAGAAAAGTAATGCGCCCAACTTTTAATTGAGCAGCAGGGATGTCACCGGGCCTGACCAGCACCCCGACTTTCGAATGCGACCTGGCGGGTCCCAACGCCGGCCTGAGATGGGCGGGAGAGTAGGCTCAAAGGGAGGTGCAGAAAAGGAATCCAAGCGAAATATGGTAGGGCCTCGGATCACAGGCACAACAATCCCACGCCACCCGCTCTCGAAATGGCCACCGTCCTCCGAGCACACGTCAGAGCATTGACTACTTAGGCAGGCGCGTTAGAAGACGTCTGAGAGGAATGGAGGCAGAATAAGTCGTCTATTCCATTCCTATTCCGCCTATCAAACAGGTCATAAACAGGCAATGGACCAACTCAAAACTGATGGCTTTCACATCACCGTCGCATATCTCGCCGAATCCGGCAAAGCTCTTACTCTTTTTCCGTTGTGCGGGAGAATGTGCTTAAAAATTCTAACAAGACACTATTTTTTTATATTTTTGAAACGGTGGCGTTGCTCGAGGGGTCCGTAACGTGAAACACGCACACGCGCGCGCGCACACAACCGTGGCGTGGAATGAGACGTGTCGTAGTTCTCGCCCGCAGGGGAAAAACAAGGATGGGCTACTGTTACGGTAGGCCTGGAATAGAAGGCCACTCCATGAGTTCCTGCAGGCAATGCACAGTTGAACTGAAGCAACGAGGCCACCAAGGCTGCAATATCTGACACTGCTCGCAGTACTTAAAAAGACATATAAATATATATGTCGTACATCAGGAAACAGCTAATTTATGCAATTGTGCTACTGCCAACACTGGATCTGGTATTTTCAGTCATTCACACCATCCTCTTAACAACTTCTACCTGTTCAAAAGACAGAATATCACACCATCCGATTAGTCTGATTACGATGAAGCTGTGTCGATCATTATGATGGTCAAACACTATAGATCATTACGTATTCCACTTGAAAGGTACATGAAATTAAGATACCAAATAGTATGCCCTTTTATGATCAATGCAACGAGGAAGCGCCCATAACCCTTGGTTAACATAGGAACACGTTGCTAGTTCAATATGTTCTGGGAAAAGCAGACACTCCCCATGAATAATTTTACCTTGAATGAAATATTGAAAACAATTGGAGTACCAAAACGGAAGGCATCGTTTAAATCACAGAGCAAACGCTTCAGAATCTCTTTGTACATAAAGTGGCACGAGAATGGACTCCCATCTCCTCAGCCAATCAAACAACCATAAAATTGCTGTTGCTAACGGATGACAGATATAGATGATAAAAAGGGCTATCAATTTTCACAAATGCAAAGCCAAAGACTGCAACAGCTGATTCTTCCTGTGTTCAGTTATAAGGTCTAGTTTTATAAGCAGCTCATAGTTAGGTCTCTTCCCTCACCAATTGTTCCCTTTTCTGTGGCCATCCTTCCTAGCTTTCAGAGCCGTTGAACCTATCCATACCAAAGACCGTGCCATCTTTAACTTTCATTGTCACTCTGATTGAGAATGAAACATACAAATGGGGTAAAAAATTGGATAATTGAAGCAGCTAAGAAGAATAATTGTTCCATTGAAAGATTCTCTATCCACAAAGATAAGGGTACCAAAGATCCAAAAAAAAGACTTCCCACTTTTCGCTTGAGCATAAAGATATTCTCTCGATCAGCACTTTCAGGATACATCACAAGCTGCTAGCGGATCAGATTCTACAACTTCTACACTATTGAATTTGAGCTATGCTAAAGGGTTATGAATGATTCCATGCCAAGAGCCTAAATTCCATAATGGGTCTCCACCTCTGCATGTCATGTGAGCGTCCATTATTAATAAACATACAATGGCCTAAATTCCAAACTAACTTCCATTCTTACAAGTAGTTACACAGAAACCCCTACACATCAACCCTGAACCAATTTCCACAAAGGTTTCAGAAAAAAAAAAAGAGAAAAAAAAAAATTTCTTTTCAGCCTATGTACTTTGGTGACCTCAAAATTCAAGTTATTAATCTTTCAAGAACAAAACAAGCATCCATCACAAATTATGACACAAAAACACAAAAACAAGCTCCACCTGATTTAAATAAATTTCATCATCCACATATTTTGGATATAGAACCAAACAGATCCAGCTAAAACCTTGGTAGTCTCATAACTCACAGTCTATTCGTGTGGTCAGAATGTCCTTTATGGTATTCCTCAAAACATTATAGAACATTAAAATAAAAACCCTGCCCAAATCTTCTATTAGTACAATATGCCCATCACATCCTTCGGTAGAGTTCACAGAAAATGAACCACCAGTGACCTAATTATCTTTTTATTTAAAAGAAAACTTATTTATAATTCACAGTCTGCTAGTACGTAGTCAGAATGACCTTTATGGTATTCCTCATCATTATAGACATTAAAATAAAAACCCTGCCAAAATCTTCTATTAATAAATATGCCCGTCACATCATTCAGTGGAGTTCACAGAAAAATGTGCCACAAGTTACCTAATTATTATTATTATTATTTTTTTTTCGAGAAAGAACGAAAGCTTACTCCATTGTTTAGCCACCATGGCAGCTTCCATTTGATAGATGTATTAGTAGGTGTGAACGGGGCAGTCTGGAGTAACTCATCCAGAGAAAGTCTCAGTAATTCAAATAAAGTCTTAACTTGACAACCAGGGGGGCCTTCATTCTTCATGATCAGCCAACCCCATCATATCACTCTTAAGTCTCACAACAGCACATATTCTAAAACCTTATCCACGAGTGGCTTTGTACGATCTATTTTTCCTAATTATTTGTTAGGTTCAAGCAGCATTTAGGCCATCTTCTCCATGCCAAAAACAAACTCAATACAAAAATTTTCTTAGATGACTTACTCAGGTCACATCAACCATAATGAATTAATAAGATAAGTTTGAACCTACAAACCAAAGAGATGATAAGCTGGTTGGAGCAGTTGCTATCTCATTATTGCCAGATAAGGTCATAAATTAAGTTAAACAAAAAGAAGGTTTTACAACAAATTGAAAATTATCTAATATATGCATTATGCATTGCAAGTTATATATATATATATATATATATATATGAGACTTTAAACCTAGTTGAATAAAAAATAAAAAAATTCATATAGCTGATCCCAACTAGTTTCGGATTAAGACTTTATTGTTATTGTTATTTACGCACGCACGCACATTGGTGTATTATCTTAAAGATATTTTAGCTTTTTAACTAAAAAATAGCTTTGTCAACTAGATGAACTAAGCTGCACCATCAGCCATCTGTTAGTCCCTTACTTGGAATGAAGTTTTAGTACATGTTACAAAGGAATTTACATGTAGAACTCAAGTAAGTTATATGGGCACTTAGTTATAGCTTTAACAACTGAGAGTTTTGAATGCAAACCCAATATAAAGAAACTCCCAACAAATAGCTATCAGCACAACCAACACAAGCATGGAGACTGCATCTCTAGATCTATATGAACATATGAAAGAATTCTATTGCAATCTGAGATTGTTGTATTTTTCTTCCTCACTTTTGCCTTTAGCAGTTTTGACTCCAACTACAAACTAAAATAACACAAAGTGTAATGTCTTGGAAGGTCTGGATCCCTTCAAGAAAATTTAAAAAAAGAGGAATTTTGCAAAAAGAGTTTCAGTCCCTTCTGTGAAACTGTTGAAACTTGGAACTAATGTTAGCAGTATTGTGAAGTGTCGGTTATTTAGGAACTTCAAGAATAGAAATTTCAGGTATGAAAATCAGGTTGCATTCCAAAGGCTTAAATTGATTCACTCATCGGTTTTTGGCATATAAAATGTCATTTAGCAGTCAGGTTCTCAAAGAAAACTATAATAGTCCAGTTAAGAGATTAGCTCAGGAGTCAGGATTTTATGTTATCTTTTACAGAAGATTCAAATGACACTTAGAATCACCAGTAATAGTTGGCCTTGAATGTCAAATAAATTTAGGTTATTTTATTCCCATTAACATTGTAGTTTCAGATATATCATAAGCTGAACCTTAGAAAGTTTCTTAGAGTCTTAAATGGTTCTGAGCTCTTCAGAGAATGAAGTTTTACATTAATTGATTGGAAAAGAGTTTATATCAGCAATGTATGATTTATTTCCATATGGAGTTCTATTTCAATTGAATTTGCTTCAGAAGGATCCTAGTTAGGTAATAGCTTGAAATAGGAAATTGTTGAGCATATTAATATTGCATTTAACTGAAGATCTTTTATACAAAGGCTCAAGGAAGATCTGAATTGTCATGAAGATCATTGATTGTATTTGATTGGTGGAATTCTTGCAGCAGTAACAACCCAACTGTCATCCCTCTTCTTTCCTCTTACCCTCAACCTTCTTTTATAACCCTATCCCCCAGTTTAAATCAATTCACATTCAAGGTAATCGTTCCCAGATCACAACTCATATCTTCTTGGTTGAACATTGAGGTTATCAATGTAATGGACACAGGAGGCAAGAACAAGCGGTGCTTAGCAGAACACTAGCTGAAATACCACAGATCATCAAGACACCATGTTGAGGAGGAGTTGTGTTCAAATAGATCGAATTGACCATGCAGCAAGCAAGGGAGGAGGGGTGCTATTGTCAAGAAACATCTAGAAGAAATCTTCCTTGAACTAGATCAGTCATTTGAGAAAAGGTCATGCTCATGCAAATGATGGCATGACTCGAGCAGATCCCATAGCTATGAACCCAATACATAACAAACATAGCAGGACTTAATTGTTGAAGACCAACTAACGCTAACCAAACATCTGACAATTGAAAATTCAAAAGTCAGACTGACAATTCACCAATTAGAAATCTACCAACACAATTAGCATACTACAAGTCAAAAGGCCTATGGTAGAAGGCCAAGCAGTGGAAAATCCTGCAGCAGAAAATCTAGGACTTCAGACAAATGACTCACTAAAGATCAATTGTTTTTCAAGGAGATTGGTACTGGCACATTATGTCAAAAGTTACAATGATTTGGTCAACAGTGAAGATTAAGGACATTCAGTATAATGATCTCATCTTTGAAATGACAGATCCAATTGCTTTACTAATAAAGAACAACATTGAAGGTTTACTTCAAACAAAAAAACGAAATGGTACAGACCATGAGAAGGATCTGCATTAATCTAGACTATCAGATCAATGTTAATCCAGTGATGGAACAGGAAACTACAGTTCATTATGACAATCTCAAGATGACATTGACAAGCACAAGCAAATGATGCAAAATAGAATTTAGGCTGATTGTATTTTCAGATAATAAAATAGATCTGGCTGTATTATATATGCTTGTTGATAGTGTACATGACCGTGACCTAGTTCAGTTAAGGCCTATCTATGGCAGATTGCTCTTATCACTCATGAAAGACCTGCATAAGTCTTGCCATCCCTCATCACAGAAATCCGTTGGTTGAGCAGGATATTATAGTTTGCCATCATAATCATAAGACAGAATTATTGCAATCTAAGCAAATAAGGTTAAACAGGATCCAGCCTGATGTTTTCCTTTTCAAATTTTCTTTAGAGTTGAGATCTGAGAAGTTTATTGAAGGAGTCTCATGTTGTTCCAAAACTCCTCAAAGTAAGGAGCTTGAATCTTGGTTCAAAAACTGACATTATTAGGATTTCCATTGTCAGGGGAGGGCAAGGAGCTAACTTTTGGCTTCAGAAAAGGTCCTCAGGCATTACATGGGGTGCAAGGTAGTCCTCTTTAAGTTAAGCTTTCAGATCTAGGGGCAATTGTTAAAGCATACCCAAAACACTATGTCATATAAGCACCCAAGCTGTATTTGCAAGGCAACTAACTAGTCTAGTTTTATACCTACTGATATGGTGAATGGTTGGCATCTCAAGCTGCTCCAATGGGTAGTAGGTATAAGCCATTATACTTTCAGCATACCAAGGTAAATGAAAACTCTGGTCTAAGTAACCCCTAAGATCTATGTGCTCGACCTCCATCTGTATAGATGTGTAGTCCTGTCGCACGATAAATTATAGGGCATGAGACAATGCTCTGGACTATGATTTGAGTGCACATGTAGCCAGCCACAAACAATTGCTTTGGAGAAAGCAAACAATGGTAGAACAATACTGATGAATGTTTGGCTACACCATTGCATTGTAATTTAACAAGTCTGGATGTAGGAGGAAGCTGGGTGATGAGCTATGTGGTATTATCTATAACACTTTGTACCTTAAAATAGATTTGAGTTGAGAGGCCTAATTGCTTGCAAATTTGAAAAAGGAAATTTATCAATCTTTCCTTTTAGAGAAACTTAGCCAGCTAGCTTAAGGAAAATTTGAATTATGTCTCTGAGATTGGCAATTGAAAGCCTGTTACCTATCTTTCTCCTCCTCATTCCTCTCTCCTCCAGTGTTGTTAAAGGCGCATCTAAAACATGAGACATAAGGCGCTAACGATTCGGCAATTCTTATATCCTAAAGTACACCTAAAGCATAAAGTAAAAGATGCTAAAGGTTAGGCACTTCTTACACTCTAGACAAGGGGCCTTCATTTAGGCACATATGAGATCAAAAAAACATGCGCTTTTGATATAATTTGAGATACAAAAAAATGTACCTTTTTTTATAAGCTATATTTGTAATATTTTTTCAAATCTATCATATTTATTAGATTGTGTTGACTTTATAATGTACCTTCACATACACAATTATCATATAAAAAAAGTTAAAAATTAGAAGATAAAGAAATAAAACATCAAAAATTAGCTATCATCTAAGAAAGGGAAAGAAGACATTAAGGGACTACAGGTTTTAGTTGAGAAAAAGGCAGCTTTTTATTAAGCCAATAGGCTAAATATATTATTATTATGATTTTATCAGCTTTTTCTATTAATGTGTTATAAATTATTTTACTATTTATTTTAAAAATATGCGTCTCACTCTGTTCAGATGTAAAGCATAGGCATGTGCTTATGTTTTGCGCTTTGCGCTTAGGCTCCAAGAAACCTTTGCACTTAAATGTGCCCGACGCTTTAAACAAGACTGCTCTCCACCTTTTCTCTCCTCCTCAACTTGTACTCTTTGGCTCTCTCGTTTAACTCAAGCCAAATTACTTAGCCCGATACTTATGGTTACATCAATTGCCCTGATGGGTAGCATGATTGGCAAGGATTAGTGTTTGAACAAGTTTGTGGTTTTAAATGGAAGGGCAACCATTGTGATGAGCACAATTATATTTTGAGACTTATAATAAATAACAAGAATTTACAAATTTTGTTTCTTAAATAAATCCATGTAAAAAAAAGTGCACAAATGGATAAGTTACTGTGCACATCTTTTACAAGTATGGAAAGATTTGTTTTCTAGCTAACTTCAAGCTACAGGAATTTTGTCTTATAAGCTTTAAAAACTTGATGAGAGCTTAGTAATTAGATTGGACTAGAAGTTTCGGCCATTTAAGATAAGAGTATCTTGTGATTTGTAGGATGATTTGAAAGTCCTAATTGGGTTGCTTTAATAAATAACCTGATTGACATGTAAAAAAATTTAGTTTAGAATTTTCCCCCTTATAAGGGGGAGTGCTGGTTCTTTTCGAAAGTGCAGCGACAAACATAAACCTCCTTGTCTTAGACATATTCTTTTTCTCCAAAATATGTCTCATTTCCTTTAGTCAGGTCAGAGGTTATGTTGACACAATCAAAAAGGTCATGAATAAATAAATAACAATCTCCAAAATCATACCGAAGGATGGCCTTGACCTTTAACATGTGCTTTAGTGGATAAAAGAACTCAATATTTTGACTATAGAGATGATTAACGTTCCCTACATCAATACAGACTACCACCTCAAGACCTTCAATCTAAAACAATCACACTCTCAAAGTGATCCAACTAGATAGAGAAGGCAATTTCTTCAACCCCTTCAACTCAGATCTCTCATAGAAAATAATAATAGAATAATATATTTGTGAAAGTAGGGTTTCATATCCTTTTTGCTTCTATTAATTTAATAATAAACTAATATACAAAATCTCTATTTATACTAGCGAAGCCTCCAAATTTGGATCAAATTCCTCTTCTACCTACCAATAGAAAAAATCATGTTAAAACTGAATTTATCTTAGAGTTGAATCTCAGAATCCTACATCAACTTTGTCTCTTGCAATGTTACCTAATTACTCTGAGATTGGAAAATACGCCAAGTGAAAAGTCTTCCCCGATTAAAAAAAAATACTTTGCCACCCTTATAGGTCTCAAAAAGATACATAATTTTCCTCCAAAAAAGAGCATCAGAATGAAATGTTCGAGGATTAGAGAAGTTATGACCTTCAAAAGTTAGCCCATGCATGCAGGCCCCGAATGTGGTAGACCTTGTTCCTGAACCATTGAAACCTAGACCAGTGGCCAATTCAATCCACAATGGGTCCGATGACCCTCTTGGATCACAAAGATTAGCTTAGTGTTCTTCCTTCTTTATTCCTAGATGAGCACATCCATAAAGATTGGCAAACAATTAGCAATAGCTTTTAACATAATTGGATTTATGGCTTTTTCGAGCATTAAAAAACAAATCAGAATGCTTAATGTATACAGCAGATGAAATGTTGTGATAAACCAACAATGCTTGACAAGCTAATTCAAATCTTTTCACAAATATTAAAAAACAAATAAGAATCTAACCTGTAATACATGTTCAAAATTTCATCTGCAACAAAAGTATCAAAGCGTGCATTTGATTCTGATGAAATCCTATAAGAGATAAAACGAAACCAAACATAGCAGCAATTACTGCAATTAAGACACAAATATTATGAACCCTAATCATGCAAACACCCAAAAACTTATGGTCTTCTTGTTTGAATCTAGAATGTCCGTCTAAAAACTAAATTTAAGATCCACAGTCTCCTCTTCTGGTTATCGAAGCTGGAAAGCTAATAATCTTGTATAGTATAAATCCAAGGAGGAGGCTCCCATGCACCACCATTCTTAGGCCAACAGTATTGTAAAAATATTAATATTTCAACAAGCACAAAAAGGCCCAAGTGCTTTGCAAAGTTATACACGGGCCATTTGAGTGATGAAGGCACTCTCCAAAGGTATTCATCTCGCAGCAGTATAAAACTTACAATTTTATGGCTAGCATTCACACATATTCAGAAGAGGGCAAACTAAGACAACAGAACCCATTTACAAAATTAATCCACATTGCTTTTCAAAAGTAATGCATTATAACCACACTAACTTGCACAAAAAACCCAAAATTTCATATATCAATTTCTATAGCATTAACACAGCTAAGAAACTATAGCAAAAACGAATCCAATCGACTGAATACTGCAAGCATTACAGAAACCTTAACAGCCTAATTAGCCACGAAGCAGCATCCACCTCCATGTTGTCAGTTCTACTGCAAAGCTTTTGTTTTCCCTAATTAAGAAAGCAAAGAGCTATCGGAAAGCCCTAAAATTTACACACAAAGAGGGCAAGATCCGGAACCTGGTGAACGGTGATCACCTCCTTCTCCGGTCGGCGGCAAAGTGGGAGAGGGGGACGAGTTCGGATAGCGGGGTAGAGAGCGGCGTGGAGACCGGGGTGGGCATCGGCGAGGTGCGGCAGACGGGGCAGGAGGCGTGGAGGCGGAGCCACTCGTCGATGCAGGGGAGGTGGAAATAGTGGCGGCAGTCCGGCATCATCCGGAGCATCTCCCCCTCCCGGTACTCCCCGAGGCAGATGGAGCACACGGCGTCGCCGCACTTGGCGGCGGAGAACGGGAACCTCGGGTAGGAGCTGATCGCCGCCTGGTCCAGCCCCGTGACGGCGGAGCCGCGGCCGCCCTCCTCGCCGTTGTTGTTCTCCTCGTCGTCGTCCTCCGCGACGAATATAATGCGGGGCAGCACGACGCCGCTGGGGTTTCCACCGGCAACGCCGCCGCTGGGGTTAGGGTTAGGGTTTCGCGCGCGGGCGCGGCAGCAGACGTAGAAGGCGAGGATGAGGGTGGAGAGAAGAACAAGCACGCCGAGGGCGATGGCAATGGCGTAGCCGAGGCCGATGTTGCTGAGGTTCTGGAGGAAGAAGGAGGACGAGGTGGGAGGGGGGGAGGAGGAGGAGGATGAGGCTGCGGCGGCAGTGGCTTCGGCGGCGGCGGCGGCGGCGGCGGAGGAGGAAGGAGGGGAGGACATGTTGGGGAGGAGAGGGGGAGGGAGAGGGGGAAGAGGAGTTTAGTAGCATGATGGAGAGGAGTGTGGGCGAAATGGGGGATTTTTTTTGGTGAGCGATGTTGGTGGGTTTCCCCAGCTACTGCATTTAATACAGAACGTTGGGGGGAAACTCACCATCAAGAACCCCCTCCAACCGTCGGAATCGCGCTGGAGAGAGGAGGAGGACCACCGCAACAGTGGATGGTAGCGCGTATTGGAAAGCGGTGCTTATTAAAGATGCGATTAGGTGAAGAGCGCTGCCTCTTCTCAGCGCTGACTGGTAGTGTGACTTTTATCTCCGTCTGTGGCTTTCTATCGTATGGAACTCATTGGATCTAAGGGTAGTTTAGTGGCCTTGTTGATTTCAATGGCCTGAGTTTATTAAATTATATCTTTGTTCAATATCGGCCAAACATATTTCTATCTTATTTATTAAAAAAGAAAGAAATAAGAACCTTGGCAGTGTTTCAATGATTGAAGTATATAAGTGGTGGATCTAAGAGGAGGGAGGACGAATTTTGAAGATTAAAAAAAAAAAAAAAAAAAAAAAGATAGCACATAAAAATAAAGAAAAATAAAATATTTTTAATTATCACTAAATAAGATGCTACAAATTATTAGGAGAAATAGTTTAAATAACATAACGAACACCAATTATTTATGTAAAAAGATTAATTACTTTAATGGTTAACAATTTATTATCAAAATAGTCTTGGATCTCTATAACTACTGATAAGAATTATGCTAGGAAGCATTTGATATTAATTTTTTTAGCTCTTTTTATGTGATATCTTAATGTTTTATAGGATATTTTTTGATGTTTGGATTGTCTCTATATGAAATATGTTGCTAGATATTATGCCATTGAAAAGCTAACTTTAATTTCAGACAGAGATGTTAAATACGAGTTAAAAATAGTTACAAAATTTTAAGATTCAATCATAAAATTAGCAAGTCATTTATGATACATAAGAAGAAACGGTTGGTATCAACATTAATATATACCTTTTTTTTTTTTTATATGCATCAATATTGAATGTGGTCTTATATGGTGGCTCCGTTAGATGGCCATAAAAACTTCAGTAACTTATTTATTTTGAGCCATCTAAGCATTCAGTGCATACTTTAAATCGCCACCAATTCATTTAATAGCCTATGTAGTATGGTATCCACACAAAAAAATAAATTTTTTTTTTAAAAAAAAGAGAGGTAAAAAAGGTTTGCCTTGTTCCCCTATAACTTCTCCAATTACTTTCAAAGCATGATTCGCCGTGCACAGGTAGTGCTGTCACTTCTTTCCCATGTTAAATGCGTGAGTGCGGTGTACATGGCGATGGGTAATTGACTTGTCGAGAAAAAGGCTTGGGGGGGGGGGTGTGGGGATACATTGTACTGGATGGGTTTTTTAAATGTGATATTTCGCTTTTAGATATATATATTTCTTCCACAGTAGTAATGCAACCAAAAGGTGGCGAGAGGGATCGTGACAGGCTCCATCCATCCAATACGAAGCTCATCTTCCTCCCCCTTAATGAATGGACCAGAGAAAACTGGTGAATCGCGCTTGAAGGTTTCGGAAGGAGACTGGACGCGCGCATCCACGCATGACCCGAGCCACATCTTGCTTTTCCTCAATCAAATGCCTCTTGTAAAGTAGATGTAGGCCCCACGCTAGGGGTGAGCCTCCTTGTAGCCCTTGTTAAATGCCATGCTTCAATCCGGTCATCTAATTTTTAACTATTGCATAATTTTTAAGTATAATTTAAAAATTATAAAAAATTTATATTTTATCAATTAATTGATTAGTTAAAATATCAAGATTTAATTAAATTTAAGCATTATTTAACTTTCAAAGATTACAAATTAAATCTAATTTATTATAAATGCTAATATTGGTTGTCCTAAAATATGCGTCTTATAATCTCCCTTTAATCCCCAACTTCATTAATTGACTTTAATTTCGTGTAAACTTACTTTGCTACTTATCATAACATAATCATGATTCAAAATCATAATATTTTTCAAAATAAGATCATCAAATTATTTTTATTAAAATATGTAATTTTATAATTTTTATTGAATAAGTATTGAACTAGTTATAGCCACACCTTATCCGATGGTGGATAACCAAATCTAGTTATGCTTCAACTCGTAGCAATAATCAAAACTAACCACACTTCAACCTATTGTGTCATATAAAATTTAACAAAACTTCAATCGTAATGTTAACCAAAATCTAGCTATCCTTCAACTCGCAATGACAAGCAAATCTGCTAATGCTTCGGTCTATAATGGCAACTAAAATCTAGCTACACTTCAACCTCTAGCAATAACCAAAATTTAGCCCACTATATATTACAATCTATTCCATTACGTATTCAAGTTATTTATGAGTTATTTTTCATTTTTTATACTTATATGAGCATATGATTTAACATTCTATTTCATAACAATTCATGTCATAAATTATGTAATACCTGAAATGGGTGCACATATACAAATATATATTAAATAACATATATCTATCATAATAGCTTTTAATGCAAGATTACATGGCAAAACATGTTCATCAAGAAACATATGGTCGTATCAATATATACACATAATACAAAGGAAATTCTTACTTATATCCATAATAAATCTAAGCTCACTTTCTCTGAACTTCAATTGTTGCATACCTATGCCCAATGACTTTACTATTAATTAAAAAAATAGATTTTATTAGCTTGAAGTCGGATCCAAGTCTAGCGTCTAGTGTCTGGATTCAACGTTCAAGATATGGGTTAATCGAGTTAATGTAGGTGAGGACTCCGATAGTCAAAGACCAAGCTACAAAGTCAAGCTCGTGATAAGCTAATATGCAGGGTAGTGGAGTTCTTCCTATAGGTCTCCTAGAGGTTATGGAGCCCGATCACAGGGCCAAGCCCGTAGCAAGGCCCAATAAGGCATGTTATAGGGCCAAGCCTATGGCAGGGCCCAATTATAAGTGAACATGATCATTAACCCTTTGCAGAAAGGGAAAAAAAAAAAAAAAAAAAAAAGGGATCTTACCAAAAATTTGATAATAACAAGTTCAATGAAAATTAAGACAATGTAGATTAGCTGTGGCATAGATCCTCTATTTGACATGAAGTTCATAGAACCTCCATTATCTCGTGTTAGAAGTGTTTCAAGTGTTGCAAAAACTTTCATAAAGAAAAACTATGGCCATGGATCCCAATACTTGATTGTTGTGTTCCAAATTCAATACCAAGATTTCTTTGTAGTCAATCTTAGGAAAAAAACTAATTTACGGATGACATACTATAAGAGCTACCATATTTGGCCTCTAGGATATTAATTTCAATGATATGATAAAATTATGGGTCTAGCTAGGATACTTTTTTTAAACTTTTTTTTTCTTTCAAAAGTTAGACTTCAATTCTATTCATTTAAAGCCTTATTCGATGCCTTCAACTCTTTATATCATCTTCTTTGTCTTTGAATTTACAGCATCATTTACATACAATCAAAAGCATTATAGAAAAAACTTAAAATTATAGGTTCAGTTTTGGTTGCGAGGCATTGGATGGTGGTAATATTGGGTCTGTTTTCAAGGTGCAAAGGCGGCCATGCAACAATTCTGTTAAATAAAATGATAGCTAAGATGATAAGGATGGAGAGTACCATCATGGCTGTTGATGCAGATCATGATAAAGATGATGACATTCTAATGCTGCTATCAGATTCAGATCAATCACAATTGTTATCACGTTTTAGCTGCAGTCTTGGTAAAACATCATATGAATCCTCTTGGGCAAATTAATATCCAGAAGCCAGCTGTTTTAACACCTGATCTGAATAGCCATTCAGGAATATATTTTGAGGCTTCAAGAATGAGAGATGAAATAGGAGAATTCTATTCAAGAATGAGTGATGAAATAAGAGAATTCATGGAAGGAATATGGTTTCTCATACTCTTGTTGATGCTTGCCGTGAAGTGCACAAGCAATCAGGCTATCCTCAGTTCTGATGCATGCATAATAGGAGAAAGCTTTCATCATACACAGGGAGTGGAACTTTGGGAGCTCTAGATCATCTCGGTCCCCTAGTTAAATTTTGCTGTTTACACGGCCGATTAATACGCCATGAGCAATCCAGTGAACTCGAAGCTACATGTAGATCACAAATGGTTAAACCAGGATAGATTTGGATTGGACATGGATATAGAAAACTATTGAAAGCCTTCCTGGATCTCATGCTTGCTCATGCTACCAATTTTTAGAGATAGGACTGATTGTTCAACCTCATGGACTACTGCAAGTGGGTTGCTCTTATCCATCCTTTCAAACTTGAACTACTTCTCATACGCTATCCATCTTGAACGCAACTAAGACCATTTATTGTTGATGTCATGCCTCTTACGCTATCAGAAATGTCAGATTTCAATAGTCTATGTTGCGTATCAACTAATCATAAGTAACTGCTAAAGGTCTTTGTCAGGTTCAACATCAACTGATACAAGTTGCTAAGAAGTCAATAACAAGCAATAAATATGCTTTATATGTCTGTGAAATGGACTGACATGTTCTAACTGAAGAGAATTAAGAGAAATGGTTGCGTTGATGGTGACTGGATAACAACAGCCACATCCAGTACTGCCATTGCTTTAACTACACACCTAATTGTTTGAGCTTAATAAAGTCATTTACAATTATTACTCAAGCTCTACTGGCCAACCATGCCTCTCTGCCATTCAAGAATGGGATTCAAGAGAGCTTGTTTCCTAGATCTTGGCTCAGCCTCTGGATTAACAGAACAGATTCAAGTACTATACAATATATGAGGAAATGGCTATGGTGCAGGTGAGCATTATATGATCATATGCATAGATATCATATTTACACACATGAATTAGGCGCATGAACAAACAAGGCTGTGCCATCAGATCGGTACGATGAGCAAAGAGTTCGCATAAATAATTCCAGTTTTTGATCTCATGGTCTTGTTCTGTTAATGAGCATGAAGGCTTTTTTGCTTGCCTATTAGCTTAAGCCTAAAACAAGTTGAAACAGCCTTCTCAAAAAAGAAGAAGAAGAAGAAATACCGATGAGCAGTTCTATTATTAGCAGGAATTTTAGCCTCTGAGTTACCTCTGCAACTCAACTACAAAGTTAGACTTGAGAAATCCAAAATAATTAATCCTAGATTTCTTATCCTAGTACAGTGTTGTAACGTCCACCTTTCCTCCAATCCTCCTTCAGGGTGAGCAAAATATTCTAAATCCATGCAATAGACAGTCATGGACAAGTGGTATACAAGGTGATCAAGAGTAATGGATAACATCATCAGAGGTAGCCAAAGAAACAGCACTCTATCCTCCCATAAGTTGCACAAAGGGAGTCTTGAGTGTACAAATTTCTTCAATGCGACCTCTCTCTCTCTCTCATATATATATATATATATATATATATATATATAAGTGATCGAATTTAGACTTGACTACATGCAAGCAACTAAGTTTAATAACAACAAAGATTTAACTCAAAACTGGTTGCTTGCATGTAGTCAAGTCTAAATTCGATCACTTATATATATATATATATATATATATATATATAGAGAGAGAGAGAGAGAGAGAGAGAGTTGGACTTAGTTGCTTTCATGTGGTCAAGTCCAAATTCGATCATTTTTTCATTCATAGATCTACATGAATCACAGATCTCAATGATGAAAAAAATGGTATGACTTTAAGATTCATATAACCAAATCCAACTCTATATATATGTGTGTCTATATATATATATTGCTAGGTTGATGAAACTGGCATACTACATACAAATAACAACAAAGATTTAACCCAAAACTGCCATACTAAATCCCAGATTCAATCTTGAAAGCGCATCTCTTGATGATCTTTTTCCTCAGATGAGTCAAGAGGAAATCAGGATGGGATGGAAATTCAGTGTAGAGATGCTTTCTGAAAGGACAGCTGCGTGGCAGATATCATTCTAAGGGTTCCATCAGAGGAAAGATCAAAAAGTTTGTTCTTACAGAGCTGCTTCTTATTTTCTTGTCATAAAACAGAGAATAACAATATCTGATCACAATATGGGCATCATCTCTATCACTAAATTCTAAGATGGTGGACTGGTGGACTGTTTCTTTTAAACATAGACCAGTATTTGTTTGAATCAGATAAGATTCTAAGGCCCAGCAATTTGACATGAATTAATAGATCCCTCAATGTGATGGCCTTTGAAAATTATTTGGCAAGAATAAGATTCTGTGGGACACAAAAGGACAAGTGAGAAGATATTGCAAGCAGGGATTAAGATGGTTAGTGGGTGCCACTATTCTTTTCTGTTAGCTGGTGAATCTCCTTGTGGTTTCTCTCTCATATTGGTTTTTGGTTTTTCTTTTACCCAGCAAGCCATCTGCCTGAACTAGTTCTAACCGAGACAATGTAAGAAACAAGAAACCTGCTTATAATCTTAAATTCCAATAGTATGGCATCCTTGCATAAACTTCATTTCAGTTTTAACTAGTCCCTGCACCCCTAGTGCCGGGACTGGTTCAAGGTATAAATGTAAGGAGAACTTATTTGTAATTCTTTATTAAGTTAGGGGGTTTTGTGCTTTTACTCATCTCATTGTTGATTCTTGGCTCCTGCACGCTGTGCGCCGGCACCAATTCAAACCGACGCATGGGATGCGATGAGAACCGATTTATAATGTTAGGATCTAATGGGGTGTTATTTATAAATAATCTTCGTTTGAACCGATCCTGTCAGGTCCCCAATCCCCTGTCACGCTACTAATTACTAAGACAACAAATGCAATGAAAAAAAAAGGGTGATTTTAAAATCAAGTGAGGTGCTATCTACAAGTAATCATTCCCTCGCTATAACTAGGACTGGTTCAACCAAACTCAATGCATGAAACGAGCAACCATGTATAATTTCAGTGTCTAACATGGGTTTACTGGGGAGAAGCATCATCTCTCTGGCCACCAATCTGGTCATCTGCCTGCCGGCATTGATTCAAAATGACACCATGCAAAATATGAGTACCGAATTGCCATTTGAATAATCGTAGGGCTTATGTGCAAAAGAAATCATCGTTTTAATCCCAAATTAGCTCTAAGGTTGCATGTATGACCCCATGGTGGGTTCTCTCTTTAGGACCATACGCTGCCAACCATCTCAGGATTAAAATTTAATATCTCTATTTTTGCAAATAACACTCTATATGAAATCATATTACAGTTATGAAATTGTCGATAAACACAAATCGTCCATCAACTCGACTGCTCGATTGAGAGCAGTGACCAGCCCCCGAATTTCCTTTTCTCAGCTTCGTTTCTCTCTCTCTCTCTCTCTCCCCTCCTTTCGCTATAAACGCTCATTCTAGTCCTCCCCCGGAGTGTAGCCGTTGAGAAAGGCGTTTTGGAGAGGTGATGGGCGAGAAGGGGGTTTTCTAACATGATGGGGATTGGAGTCGACAATGGAGTAGCGAGTGGTCATAAAGGCTGCACTTCCTAAGAGTTGTTTTTTTTTTTTTGAGAGAGAGAAATTCTTCTTAAAGGATTCGATTTATTGGATTTCTGAGGAATATTTGCCGGTATTTCTGACTGGTTTTGTCATCTATTTGATATTTTTTAATATACATTTATGAATTTATTCAAAACAATAGTCCTCTCTTTTTTTAATAAAAAGAGAAGACGATAGTCCTCTCTATCACGTTGCTTGTTCACGGTAGCGTTAATAAACCCTCTCACCTTTTGTTTTAAAAATTTCATTTTAGAATCGGGATTTAGTGTTAATAGGATTTTAGGAACCGGCATATATTCCATGAGTGTAAAGACTGACAAAGTGATCTAGGATTTTAGCTCAGAACGAGCATCATCGGGAGAAGACCAGGTGAAGAAACTCGAGGGATTTGCAACATAATTGGCAGCCCAATCCAAAGAACTCTCCACAGAGGTGTTAGTTAGTATGAAAAGGTTCAAGGCCCAGTTTTAAACGCCAGACATTAGGATGTACACCGTCATTTAGGGATGGATGTTTGGAGATCCAAGACCAAGAGACAACTGAAACAGAGTCACCTTCAATCAATCCAAAATTTCCTTGCTTTGGTTTTAGAGGCATAGTTCGTCCCCTACCATGCCACCCTTTATTCTGCCAAAGGTATTTTGTTCCTCCAGCAGTCGAGAGAAAGATAGTGTGATCTTTTACAACGATAGCACCTCCACCAAGAGCCCCTTCGTTCTATACATCAAAATCGGCCTTGATGGTCCCAAAATTGAGGATTTCTGTAATACGTTACAAATAGTTTCACATTGAATAGAAAAGAAAAGTTTGAAGTACTTATAACTCAAATTTATCTGCTATTAATTAACTCTACTCGAATCTTTAGGACCATATGGTTTCGATCCACTAACAGGTTAATTAGATCAGCAGATATAACCATTCTTATAGCATCAACCATTTAGCTCGAAATAAATTATGACTAACTTGTGGCATGCGATGAAAAAGTCGCATTATAAGGCTGCTAACAAGTTAATTAAAATAGCAGATGAGCTTAAAACGGTACTACTGAAGAAATCAGAACAAGTCCATACTTTCTTTTGCTATTGGACAATGCACAAGGACATGATCAATTGTTTCCTCAATATCATTGGAGAGATAACAATGATCCACAATCTGAATTCCCCTAACTGTTCAACAAGGCGGCCTACCCCAACGGTACTTCCATAAAAATAAAGAAAACCTGGCTTGCGACTTCCAACTTCCAAACCCATGATACATTGACAATGGCATTCACAGACTGAGGCTTAAAATGTCCACATAATTCAGCAGTTGGGGTTTCAATCATACCACTAACTCCCCACGACAATTTATTGGACACATCTGTTGCTGGAATGGGTTTGTAGTATCTGCAGGCCACATCCCTCCAGACTCTATCCGGAGACATGAAATCAGCCACTTCTAAATGCTGGGGAATTCCAATGTGCGGAGAGGAGCCGGCCAAGTAGCCAAAGCTAGAACTTCAAAGCCGTGGATCAAAAGGACAGAAATAGAGCGATCAACCCCCACCACCCATCTCAAAGGTGGTTCGATCACAGCAGCACACTTAATTTTTTCCATGCAGCCGAGGATTTGCAAGGCGGATCTGACATGGCATGAACATCTCTGATATCATACTTGCTTCTGACCAGCCTTGACCATTGAAAATTATTTTGCAACATCACCCTCGAAGCTTGATTATTGAGCAAATCATCATGTTGGGCATGAAGATCAGGGACTCCTAGTACTCCACAAAGTCTCATTGAGAGGTCATCCGGGCCATCAGGCGCATTCAATCAGTATCTGTTGAGCTATCCCATATAAAATTTCTGATAGTCCGATCAATGTTTATTCAAAATTGAGGTAGGAATTACAGAATTGGCCAACAGGAAATGGGGAGGGCAGCAAGAACATACTTTGAAAAATACCATCCTTCCCATCATAGACAGAGTCCTGCACTGCCAACTTTCAATCCTGCTGCAAATATTTTGAATCAAGGTTTCAAAGTCAGCAGATCTTAATCTCCTCTCAGACACCGGAGCTCCAAGATAATTCCAAGTTGCCTCCGATTCTGGAATTGGAAGAACAGACTTTAACTGCTGAATTTGACGGCTCACCTGGACAGCCGTGAAGTCATGTCCCAGAAGTCCTTATTCTCACTTTGGATGCGCTCTGGGCTGTGGATCCGGTCACAAAAATGTTGCTTGGATCCCCATGATGCTGGAGGAGCAACTTATACTTTAATCACCCCAGTGCAAGGCACGAAGCATTAATCTTTACGATAATAGTTGTAAATATTAAAATAACCTATTTTATTTTATTTTTCTTTTATGATTTGAGAGTAGCTCGGTTGGGTTTGGCCATATTGCTAAAATAAAGTTTTATCTTTTAAAAATTATATAATTCAGCCCACAGGTTTGAGTGGGGCAAGTGGTTAGCCCACATGCTGCATGAGAATTATATATTTATATACAGATATGATATAAAACAGTCTCTTGGAAAGTGAAGACTGCACGTTTGGACTGTTTTAGATGAGCAAGCAGCTTAAAAATATTTCCACGTTCAATCCCATGACCTTTTCTTTTTATTTAATCTAAAGCAAGTTTGAACTACCGATCAACCATTCTATTAGTTCACCAATAAAAAAGAGTAAATTGTCCTGTTTGAATTATACTTTAATCTGCACATAAAATGTCCACAAACTACATAGCTAGACATGAAGCATTCAAATACCAATTCCAAATCTTGGCATCCGAATAGGGTTAGTAAGTTCACCTTTCTAAATGTGATGGAGTTTCTCAAGTACTTCAACACCTTCCATGCTGAATCTCTCCCCTTTTTCCTCATCTAACAATTTTCAAGATGTAAATTTCTTGATTATCTAGTTGATCCACTGCTGGCATGGGAATACAACCTGCAGCAATGACACGATTAGATGCAATAAATGTAACAACCAAAAGGTTTTTTACCATTAACAACTTCAGTTGTGGACGTATGCATGGACTAACCTTAGAATCAGAGCAAATTAGTGGCCTGAAAGAGTATAGTCTTAAATACAATCCAGTATGCAGTGAATCTCCGAATGGCTTCATGCCAATAGGCATATCATATATATACAATGAGTTAGACCCCTGGATCTTAGGCTTACCAGTCTGCCAGAGGTTTTGTGTGCTAGGGGATTCTGCACTCGATATTGCTCATGCAGCAGTAAGTTTTCCTTTTTGCCGAATTCCAAACTTAAATGTGTCTAGCACTTCAAAATTCAACTTCTTTGCACATTACAGACATTCCTTTCCTTGAAACATTAAATTTTCAATCTGATGCCTAGATATTTAGTCCTGTTCTTTCTTTGCATAGATGCAGACATAGGATAAGTCTTAGCCTCCCTCAACCAAACTGCAACCTGGTCTGTTTTCCAACCCCCTTGCTCTCAACGATCTCAAAACACCATTGGCATCCTCTCTCCTCCCTGCTGAAATATAAATATCAGCGAGCATCAAGTAGTTGGCTGCATTTTCAGGCTCCAAGTAGAACAGGTGCGAAGCTGCTGCTTCTCCAGTAGACACATCACCATACAGCCTGCAAGAACTAAGCAAAGTGCTCCACAAAACAGCACTCTTGCAAACCTTAGGCTTCCAATCCTGCAGCAAATGGTATGCATCATGCACACGGGCAGCTCGACAAAACATATCCACCAAGCATGTGAGATGTTCAACATCGGGCTCCAAGCAATACTTCTCTTTCATGCATTCAAACATTTCCCACCCTTTCTCCACAAGACCTGCATGGCTACAGGCAGACAACATGGCAAGAAAAGTGAAATGGTTTGGCCTTATTTTTTCTTCCCTCATCTTCTCGAAAAGATTGAGAACCTCCTCTACAATTCCACTCCATGCATAAGCTTTTATGATTGAACTCCATGAAACCACATCCTTCCATATAATTCCATTAAAGACCTCCCTTGAATCCTCAATGTTTCCACATTTTCCATACATCTCAATAAGGGAATTTGCAACGGATCTCTCTGTCTCAAAACCCCTTTTAATAATATGCACATGTATTTCCATTCCTTTATTTAAGGATGGAATCAAAGAGATAATAGAAAGCAACATCAACAAGGTAGCTGTGTTCGGACTAATGCCTCTTCTTTGCATTTCAAGTGTGAGCTCAAATACTCTATCTATCTCTCCAAGCTCTGAACAGGCTTTAATTACAGCGTTCCACGCAATCACATCCCCTCCCACTTGCACAGATCTATCCAAATAGTTCAGTGAAATCTCCATCTTTCCACACTTTGTGTGCATGTAAACAAGTTCAGTGATAACTGATGAATCTGTTTGAAATTCACTACTACCACTAGCTAAGTACTTCTCTTCGATCCATCTACCCTCTTTCCAATCACCCAACTCAGCACAAGCATGAAGTGTATTAATCAAGAGAGGCCTTGAGGGATGAATGTCAGTATTCAGGACCATTGACTTAAATAATTTGAGGGCGTCAGAGGGCTGCCCATGCTGAACATAACCACCAACCATCGTACTCCATGAAACGGAATCCTTTGATACCATTCTTTTAAACAAATCCTCTGCCACATCCAGGCTGTCACACTGTACATACATTTCCATCAGAGAATTGAAAACAAATTGATTGTCCTCGAAGCCTATCTTAATCACATGAGTATGTACAGCCTCTCCATTGTTAACAGAGCCAGAATTGGCGCAACAAGAGATCAAACTCACAAGAGTAGCCTCTGTTGGTCGAATTCCGTGAACAAACCTCATGTCTTTGAACAAACTCATAGCCTCAAATAGAAATCCAGCCTGTGAATACCCCGAGATCATGGCATTCCAAGAGACCACATCTCTAACAGCCATTTTATCGAACAACTTGCGCGCAGTTTCAAGGTCACCAGCTTTAGAATACATATCAACTAGCGCCGTCCGAACAAGGAGATCGGCTTCGAAACCTTTAGCTCGAGCGAGGCCACCAACTCGGGAGCCCAACTCGAATTCCGCGAGATGGGTGCACGCCGTGATAACGAGGTGAAACGTTTGCTTGTCCGGCTTGCATTTCGTCGACGACGGCGTCACCATCTCGCGGTAGACGTCTAAGGCCAGCCGAGGCCATCCGCTTCTCAAATAACCTTTGATGAGAGAGTTCCAAAGAAGAGTTTTAGTGGGTCCCTCCTTGTGAGAATCGAAGACTAGACGAGCAGTATGGACGTCACCGAAAGAGAAGTATTTGGTGATCAAAAGGCTGGAGAGAAAAAGATTATGACCAAGGCCGGAATAAATTATTCGGGTGTGGAGACGCCGGAGCTGATCGGGATAGTGGCAGCGGTGGGAGAGTGAGCAAGCAAGGGCTTCTTTGAGATCTTGCCAACTTATCCAGGGTGGGGTTAGATAGGAATAAAATTTAATCCCTGGCAGGAACTGAATAGTGGGTGGGACGAGTTGGATCGAAGCCCTCGTTCTGGCGCTCATCGCTAGCACAAAAGCGACAAGAAAAGGGTCAGTGCCAAGATGTTGCCACAGAGCACCGAGGCACCGTGATAAAGAAACAGAGGGGTCTTGCGCAAGGAAATGATGCAGGGGTTGGCCCACATCACGGTGGATCCAAGTTATTGATGCCCTGCCGCCACCGTTGGCAGTACAAGGATGGGCTAAGATATGTTGGCATGTCTTTTTCCGTGTGAGTAAAAAAGATCACGCCCACAACCACCATTGGTAAAGTGTTCCAAGTTTTGAGATCTCTAGATCTTAGCATGTTATTGCCTTTCGGGATTTGGTGCTGTCTGGTTCTTCCATTGATGGCTGGCATAATCCAATTACATCATTCCATGGCAAAGTGTGGTGTTTTTTTATTGCGGCTGCGAGGAGGGGTAGCAAAGCGATACCAATTGCGTGATCTAATCTGTCCATCTTTCTATTATTTTTTCCATGTGACTGAATTTGATATTATAAGTGGCTGAGGCATATGCCAGGCATGCATGATAGAAACCTTAATGAAAAATAATGAATTTATTGAATTAGTGTGTTGCCAATATAAAATCCGCTCACAAGTACTCGGTGAATCTTACTTTGATCTCGCATAGATAAGCATCATTCAGTCAACAAATCTTCAATTAAAAAAAAAAAGGGGGAAAAGAGATGGTTGTTGTCTTCTCTTAGGTTACTTGAGCTTAAATATGACTCTCATTAATCTCCCTTCAATGCTTCGTAGCTTCAACTTTAGAGATAGGAGACTCAAAAACGGAGGAAACATCACAAATTGTAAGGACTCGCCAACTTATTTCCAACTAAAACAACGGTGAAACGACATGGCATACTTTGTCATTAATTATCAGAGGAGAGAGTCAACAGCCATGAAAACAGATATAAAGGACAGTATTCAAAAAGATTGGTGTGACCGGTTCGTTCTCTCACTGAGTCAAGCATCAGAACAAGTTGGCATCCTTTTTCCTTGAGCCGATCAATGCCGAACCGCATCACCCGAACGTATCTACTAATCAAAGCCAACAAACGAAAGGAACAAAGGTGGGGAACAGCGAAGGTGAGACGGTGCGGGAGAGTCACCACGTATGGACTAGGAATAGCGTCCCCGTCCTGGTTCATATAACGATGACGAACCACTGACCCCGAGGACCCGCGGTCCACTAGCTCGAATTATTTTATCCCACGCCCCACATGGGGGTCGCATGTTTAACTCATGCGCCCCCCCAGCGGCCAGCCTCTCGTTGCTGCAGCGCCAAAGGTGGACCCGCTTCTTCTTTCTTGCCGCACTTCTCGCCCTTCTTTTCTCGTAGATTCCACAATTCCACACTTATTCCAGCTTTTTAGACCTGTGCCCCTCGGAGCTCTCACCTCACCGGGCCTTCTGTAAAGCACCCTTCCTCTCCCTTTTGCTTTCCGCCCTGGAAGCAGCCCCTCCCATCCTCCATGGCCTCCCTCAGAGCCCCCTCTCTCCCCCTCAGCCTCCCAAGCTCCGGCAGAGCCCTCTCTCCTCTCCCACAAATTGGATCCCAAAAATCTCTCAACTTCCCTGTTCCAAAACCCACAAAACCCCCGAAGCTCGCTGCCGTTCCCCATCGGCATACCATCACTGCTTCCCTCTTCTCCAACAACAAGCAGACATCCTCCGATTCCCGGCCAAGTACTCCACTTTTCCCATTTCATCCCACTGTCTGCTCTAATTTAATTTTCTGTTTTCTTAACCACTAGCACTAACTTCCTTCTGCCGTTATGTTCGTCAGCTAAGGTTCAGGAGATGTGCGTGTACGAAATCAACGAGAGGGACCGCAACAGCCCAGCCTACCTCCGCCTGAGCCAGAAGGAAGTCAATTCCCTCGGCGATCTCGTCCCCTTTAGCAACAAGGCAAGTTTATCCCCATTTTATCCCCATCTATTCCCGTTCCCCACTCCCTCGCATGAACCACCATACTAACCAAAAATTCCTCTCCTTGTTCCAGGTCTACCACGGCAATTTGGAGAAGAGGCTGGGGATAACGGCGGGGCTTTGCGTCCTAATCCAGCACGTCCCGGAACGTAACGGGGACCGGTACGAGGCGATATATAGCTTCTACTTCGGGGACTACGGGCACATATCGGTCCAGGGGGTTTACCTGACCTACGAGGACTCGTACTTGGCCGTCACAGGCGGGTCGGGGATATTCACCGGAGTCTACGGCAAGGTCAAGCTGCAGCAGATCGTATTCCCGTTTAAGATCTTCTATACCTTTTATCTCCAAGGGATACCGGATCTCCCCAAAGAACTTTTGGGGAAGCCGGTACCGCCGTCGCCGACCGTCGAGCCCACCCCCGCCGCCAAGGCCGCCGAGCCGCACGCGACCGTGAAGAATTATACCAATTAGTTTGGTGGTCGATCGTGGGCAAATAACACGGCTATAATCTTGTTGGAAGTATTGGTTGTTGGTGTTTATCGGATGTTATTCTCGTGTGTTCAGCTGGTGAATTAGCGTAGCTTGGATCGGAGACTTCAAAGGGTTGTTTCTTGGATTGCATATGTTTCCGTTGGTAAATTATTGTGTTTTTTTTTTTTTTTTTTGGGTCATGTTTCATGATTGCTGCGACCGATCTTCAGTTTTGGCGGCTGCCGAATTCATCGGTTATTCGGTACTCTCTAGGTAGTAGGTGATGACTGATTGGTGCTTTACAGGAGGGATGGATGGTGCCAACTAGAGCTCTGGATGCCTCCAGATTGATCATCAGGTTTCACATGAAATCGGTGATCGAAGTAGCCCCCAAAATGGACGATCTTCTAGCATTTTTCAATTTTTAAGGTATCACTTTCGAGTACCAGTACATTTGTAACTTATTTGTGCGGCGTGCTCAGTGGTACGAGTATTGGATGCTCGCTTACGGTGTGCTTTACCTGGATGGATGGAGGAGATGGAGTTCACATAACCGGTCACTTTAATGGCAGCCTTCTCTGGTGCGTAAAGCACTGACAGTGTAGGAAAAAGAGCACCAGAAAACGACATGTCTGCATCCTGGCAGCGGTGATCCAGGACGATTATATTGGAAGCGCAGACTTATTGGTGGTCCTCAGCCAACGGTGGTTGTTGTATTGGCCATACTTTAGACCGAAAATAATGAGCAAAACTCCATTGGAGCAATCGAAGTCATTAATTTAATTTTAAGTTTTTACCCAAAAAAAACAAAAATATATATATAGGAATCGAGACTTACTTATCGGTAGCGGCCATACTTTAGACAAAAATAATGACCAAAACTGCATTGAATGAATGGAAGCCATTAATTTAATTATAAGTTTTTCAATATATATTCCTGTAAACATATCTAATTACATATTTACCTCTAATTATTTTTATTTCTTACATATATTTATTATTCATAAAAACAGAATAAAATTTTATTTCATAAAATTACTAATTCAATTGAAGAGAGTATGATTTATTTGGATAAAATACTTTTTTTTAAAAAAAAAAATTGTTTGATTAAACCAACAAATACATAGTTGGACATGAACTTATAGATAATTATAATTTTATTCTCTCTTTTTTGATCTTTTATCTTGTCCAATCTATTATCTTGTATCAAACACTCTCTTAACATTCAAGCTAACATTTGACCTGAATTGATTGAATTAAATTATTTCTACTGGCTTAAAACATTTAAATAGTTATTTTTCTTTTCTTAATAAAAATAATAAATACATAATTAAAAAATTATCAATAAAAATAATTAAAAGATATTAATTAGTTTTTTTTAGTTCTACATATATTTCTACATCAAATTAAATGCTTATGTTTTTTATAAAATTAAATGATTTATTAGTATTTTATATTTATTCTAGCATTAAAAATTAGCATAGAATGCAAATTCATGTGATGTAAAATATATCAATTAAAATAATTATCAATAACTATGCATATCCTTTATTCTTCGATAAAAGAGGAAAACAAAATATGCTTCATTTTAATTTTTTGAATACTTTGAAACTTTATCATTTAAAATAACTTTAATCAATATATTTTATTATTTTAAAATAAAATTGGTATTTCTATTTTTAAGTATTAAACTTTGAAAGTATCATAAAAATAAAATAAAGCATACTTTTTTTAATATTTGTAGCTATTTTATTAAATTTTTTTATTTTATTATCGTTTAAATCACATGGATTTGTATTCCACTGATTTTAGCGGTAGAATAAAAATAATCAGATAATGAATCACGTAATTCTAAGAAAAAATTCATGAAAATTTAATATATAATAGAGAACCTATTTAATGTTACTAGAAATAATTGATAAATTGTAATTATTTTTAATATTAAAGCTTTAAAATACCCAAAAGACTAAAATGAAGTATGTGTTTTATCCTCTTCTTAAAAAAGAGGAAAAAAATGACTATTCAAATGAAAAATAATTTAATTTTATTGGTATAAATAAAATGAATTATCTATACAACCCACTAGTAAATATTATTTTAGGTGGTAGAACATTTGTTTTTTACTTTACAAGTTACGGTAATTGGACATTTTTACATGAGTATGCATGTAAAATTTTTATTTCACTATAGCAATAAATAAAGAGTTTGAAAATAGGCTGCTTTGAGAGGATAGCTTTATAATTAAAAGATTTAAATTTCTTAGTTAATTTCTCAATTACACTAAATTTTCGTTAGTTTAAGTTTAAGATTTTGTTATGGTTGGTATGGTCAATGTTATGAGATGAAGTTCCCTATGTTTAGTGATTGCAGTGCGTGTGGTTTGCAGCCTTTCAAGTTCAGCGTTGGCAAGGCCCAAGCAAGTGCACAAATTGCAAAATCTAGGGCTACGCCCCCTACCATTTCGCTGGATTATAGAATTAATTATCCGCGTTCTATGACACGCCATGTGACCGTCCAGCGAAGGAACCGCCATACCTCGAACGAGAGTAAATTGCAATTTGCTTTGCGAAGCAACGCACCAGGAGATAGTGAGGAAAATTCTAACTTTAACTTTATGTCACATTGAGTAGCAGATGACTGATTTTAGCGAGTCCATTCGAGGGCAAAGTAAGGTGATGATAGGCACGCATGCCTTCGCTTCGTTGGCGCGAGAACCCCTCGATGAACAAGCATGATGGATGTGGAGCTCGAAGTCATAGATGCCACGGAAAGCTTAAAAGGTGACCTCCACATCGTATCATAAAGTTGCGAGAAAGTTCCGCGACGTACGCACCACGGCTGGGTCAAGGATGGGCCGCACCAAAGTACCCGGTTAAGTACCCTACGCATCATTCAGAGGCCATGAGTAATTTCATCTTGACAGCGGCGGAAGAAGGAAATAAAAAAATTAAAAAAAAAACTTAAAATTACTTTCTGAGGTTTCTGAGGCTGCGATTGATGTATCGTCAGGTCATCTTAAAAGATAATATGAATTATCTATAAAAAAAATTATTACTGAATAAATTATCAATAATGTTGATTACTGTGTTTGGTATGCACAGGCAATGTTGCAATAATATTGATTACTGTATTCGGTATGACAATCAGATTACTAGTAATATAATATCAAATTCCTAAAATACTCCTAAATCAAATTTATTAAAAATTGATATATTATTACATGTTTAGCAATATTAAAAATTGATATACTATTACATGTTGGACCCAAAAATACCTAAGACCTGGAATGCACTTCTTGAGTTATGGATAGTTGTGACATGGCCATGTCACGTCCATATAGACATGGAATACAGAAGGATGATTTTCACACTTCAAGTATAGCTCGACATTGTCTGCTTTACATTGAACTAAACAAGTCAGATTCAGAAAACTTGAACATAAGTAACAAAATGAAATACACCTTTTACAAAACTGAAAAGAATAGTCACTAATTAATGCTAACCGCACATGCATCAATATCTTTTATGTTTTTCATCTTAACTCAGCTAATCATTGTGAGAAAATATTTCATTATTCATAATTATTTAAAAAAAGAAAGAATAGCAAATTTACTTTAAAATGGCATAAATTTTGTAAAAGTAGAAGTTGCTTCACATTATGCAACATATGCAATAAGATATCATACGAAATGCTCTTTGTTTTTCAATTGTGGTAATGCAATAAAATTAAAATTTATCTGATATTTTTTATTTATTAATTAAATATCAATATAATATTAGCAAAGTTTCAGAAAGGAAAAGCATTTCTAAATAAAATTAGATAGCTTTGCAAAGTCATATGCAGCATGCATCCATAAAAGAAGCTTGAGATCTGGAGTGAAAAAAAAAAAAAAACTATTCGTGTTGTTTTATGGAAAAACAAACACTACGCTATGGTTGCATTGAAATCAAAAAAAAAAGAGAGAGATCTGGAGAGGAAAAAAAAATCACTATTTGTGCTGTTTTATGGAAAAACCAACACCATACCGTGGTTGTATTGAAATTAAAAAAAAAATCTTGATATCTGGAGCGGAAAAAAATCACTCTTTGTGCTGTTTTAAGGAAAAACGAACACGACTCTTTGTGCTGTTTTAAGGAAAAACCAACACCACAGTGGTTATATTGAAATTTAAAAAAAAAAAAACTTGAGATCTGGAGCAGAAAAAAATCACTATTTATGATCTTTTATGGAAAACAAACACTACGCTGTGGTTGCGTTGAAATCCAAAAAACTTGGGATCCGTGCAGGAAAAAAAATCCCTATTTGTGTTGTTTTATGAAAAAATAAACACCACGCTATGGTTGCGTTGCAATCAAAAAAAAAAATTTAAGATCTGGAGCGAAAAACATACTATTTGACAAACACCACTGATTTGTGCTGTTTTATGGAAAATAAACACCATGTTACAGTTGCATTGCAATCAAATAACAACTTGAGATCTGGAGCCAAAAAAATACTATTTGACAAACACCATGTTGTGCTTGCATTGAAATCAAAAAAAAAAAACTTCAGATCTGGAGCGGAAAAAAAAAAATCACTACTTCTACTATTTTATGGAAAAACAAACGTCACACTGTGGTTGCATTGAAATCAAAAAAAAAAAACTTGAGATATGGAGCGGAAAAAAAAATCACTGCTTCTATTGTTTATGGAAAAACAAATACCATGCTGTAGTTGCATTGAAATCAAAAAAAACTTGAGATCTGGAGCGGAAAAAAAAAAAAATCACTACTTCTACTGTTTTATGGAAAAACAAATACTACGTTGTAGTTCCATTGAAATAAAAAAAAACCTCGAGATTTGGAAGGAACCTTTTTATGGAAAAACAAACACCATATTGTGGTTGCATTAAAATCAAAAAAAAAAAAAACTTAAGATCTGGAGTGGGGAAAAAAAAATTACCTGGAGTGAAAAAAAAAATCCACTATTTGTGCTTTTTTATGGAAAAACAAATACCACTGCAATCTGAATTGCCTCACCGGCGGCATTCTTCTTGGAGGCGACGGGAGGGGAGCTCACCGGCGACGTAAGAGGAGTGGGAGTAGAGTAAGCACGGTGAAGGGAGAAGGAAAAAAGCATAACGAAGGATGGGTTTTGTTTTCATGGAAGAGAAAGGGACAGGAGCATTTTTGTCCAAAAAAATTATTACCATATTACCATAACTCCAGTAATCTGGATAGCCACCCCTCCCTCAAGCAATCTGGATTGCCTCATGAGAGATAATCCAGATTACCACTGTAAGATAGATTACTATTAAAAAAACACACCAAATCTAACCTAGTTATCTGGTGGGCCCAGTTTAAATTATCGGCAATCTGGATAGATTACCGGCTACCAAACGCAACATGAAAGAATGACAAATTTTTTAGAGAGAGTAAATTGATGGTCTTTCGTTCAATAAATTAAATTTTAATATTTAATCTATATATAACATTTAATTTACTATATTAAATAATAATAATAATAATAATAAAAGTCTAAAATTTCATAAAAATAATTTACATGATAATCTAAGCAAGTTGCAAAGAAAAAAATACTATCTAATAAATTTTTTTTTCTTCTCAATGCTTTTTAATTTGCTAAGAAATCAATTGCTTCGTTTGCCTTCTCGCAGATTTTTGAGCTCTCAATTTTTTAGTTTGAAGAAATGATGATAACTAATTTTTTTTTAATTTTTGATCCTTTTTATTATACATATTAAGATAACAATTATATGCACATGCATAATTATTTTCTTACTAGACATGATTATCTATCTTTTTATTGTTTATATTTATTTTTCACTGCATACAATTTTCTTCATATTGCACACAATTATTTTTTTACTATACATTTTGAGATTTTTCTTATTATCTTTCCAACTACTAAAACTCCTAAAAATAGTTAGAAAGATGATATTCTTTAAACGCTGGCAAAGATATACTAAAATCATTTAGCTCTCACAATTTTCATTCTAAGTAGGATGCGAGTAAAAATAGAAGCGTAGATCCTTTTCTTCTTCAACACTAGACGAGCTTGTGCAAGGAATTTAGAGAGAAAATACTTGGTGATCTCTATCCCTCTTCCTTTTAGGTTAAAACGAGAGGAGAAGAAATCGATCTTTTCTCATATTTATCTATAGAAATAAACATAAGTGTGTACATAGTTATTGTGCAATAAATATGATTAGAAATTAAAAAAACTTGGTATTATGGATTAAATTTTAAATATCTGATTAACAAGGGCTAAACATTAAAATTCAATTCATTAAAGTGCCGAGCATCGATCTCTTTAAACCTTCCACAAGGCAAAAACTTGTCTCTTAAAAAATAATAATAAGTATATGTTACTTATTAAATAAGAA
This sequence comes from Metroxylon sagu, assembly GCA_017589505.3. Lineage (NCBI taxonomy): Eukaryota > Viridiplantae > Streptophyta > Magnoliopsida > Arecales > Arecaceae > Metroxylon > Metroxylon sagu. The sequence goes on from JACVBY030000277.1 coordinate 233,896, forward strand.
TGATAGTTATACTGTTTATTAAATAAAAAATTAAATAGCAAATACCTAACGAAAGATACTTATCCTTTTCTCTACATCCTGGGATGATGTTGGTCTATCATTTCTTTATTAACATACCTCCCTTTTTACTGCAACATTTTCTCTCCTCTCTGCTGCTTGAATTCTATCAAAGCATCCTTAGCTATTATGCTGCTCTTGCCAGTGGCTAGAAATCCCTGTGGCTTGGTTCTCAAGCACCATGGCCAAGCAACAAGTTGCCTTTGTTTTCTACTTTGGTTAAGCTCGATTTGCTCAAAGAAAGAATCCAATATATAATATTTCATTTGACTTTTCTTCTCGATACGTATTGCCAGGATTTATGCATTTAGAAAATTGAATATATTATTATAGTGAAAGAAGACTACAGCTTGGATGGTCTTTGGGCAACTACCTACAGAGGGCATGAGATTAGGAACCATGATATTATAGTATCTTATGGTTGCACCATGGCATGACACCTCAACGATAACATGTAGCCATTGCAATAATTCGAGGAGTCCTTAGTTTTAAGTCTCCCAATACAAATTATTTTATTTTTGACATGTGGCTATTCAGTCGAAAATATTTTTGGAACCATGATTTTTCCTGGCTTTTTTAATGCCCTCCCATATTTATATGACGACGACGATAAGAAAATTAATAGGAGTGCATGCTTAGAAGTCCTAGGATCCAGCGATGGGTGTCCATTGTGGTGATGATCCAAGTCTGAGTCCACACAGGTCATTATTTTTCTTAACCATATTATACTATGTTATTAAAATGAGGATGCACGAAAATAAGTCACAATTTCTGGGAGCACCATCATACAACTTAGTAATTTAGTGTATTTATCTAATTTTTAAAGGCATTCATCAGTCACCAAAGACTTTATATGAAATCATCCCGGACTTAAAACACTCCCATGCTATGAAGTGGCCGTACACGCTCTACTTTTATGGCCAATGGCAATATCAGTTAACATTTGAAGAAATACAAATGAAACCACTGCTTTTGCACAGTGTTCTTAGAGCAGCTCAAATTATCCAAACAAAGACACTCTCCGGTGAAGATATAATTGGAGCTAGACGAGTTCCTCTCTCAAGCACAGATGCCACATTCCTTGGGCGTCCATGCCACTGAGTTAGGAAACCCTAGAGGCTAGATGCTTGCCCCCAGAACGCTCTGTCGCGTCATCATCGCATTTGGTCGAGAGCAACACCGGCTTAACGTCCCTTCCCTTCTCCACCCTCAAGCAATGCTCTGAACCCAGCAACCAGACTGCAGTCCTGTTGCCGCTGTAACTCCACCTCTTCCTCTGCTTGCAATCACTCAAGACGATATTATCGTTGTTGTCCACCGAGAGGCATTGCCCGCTAACCGGATGGTAGATGATCTGGTACGTCTCAGTAGACGATCTAGGATCTGCAATCAAGAATTTATTCATATATTTAACTGGTGAATGACAAACAGATAAACAGAAGATGGTCAGTACCTTGTAACATTTCTTGGATGAGTCTAAACTTCGTTTGGAGCCGTGGATTCTTGGGCCGGACCCAATTGCTATCCAAGACTCCATAGGTTTCATTGATACCCAGGGATCCCTTTTGTCTCAGGTAGTGGCTCCCCTGCAAGGCCCACAATTTTCGTGTTCTAGTCCCGAGATCCCTCTCCGCAGCGTAACCGAGAAAGCAGCTCAAGAACCGGTTGTTCCGGCCCGGTTCGTGCCTCTCTGGTCCACTCCAAACTCGCTCACGAACAGCGGTACGCGCACTACCAGTCCTCCCCCTGCCGGAGCCTACAAACCCGGCTTGCTCTTCGAACCAGACTGGAGCACCACTCCGAGCACACCCGGTTCGGAGGCTGGTGGGCCCACGCCTCGCTAAGGCCCTCGGAGAACGCGTACTGGTGCGCCTCCAGTACCAGCTTGTTATCAAAGTTGGACTCTAGAGACCGGTTTTTTAAGAAGCTTAAATCCGTGTCGTAGCTTAAGCCGGAGGCTATGATGAGAACGGTTGGATTCGTTTCATGGATCTCTTGGGCCCCTCGAGCTATGTTAAGGAACCAGGCAGCCTCGCTCTGGTTCGGGCCGCGTAGTTCATTGCGCATGCTCATGGCTACCACCTGTGCGTAAAGAACTCCATTAGGATGCAACGTAGGAGAAGCATAAGACTGCTGATCCAGTCTCTAAGAAATTATTTTTTAGTAAATCTAATCTATCATATGACTCATAAATTAGAATAATTATTTATAGAAGCAAAGTCACGAGCTTAAAAAGATAGGCCAGAGTCCTAACAATATGTGCTCACTTCTTGGATTAATCTACGAGCCATAAAATAGATCAGATCTGTTTAAGAATAATTTAATTTAGAAAGAGTTCGAATCGAAGTCCAAATTGTGTCTTATGGGATTGAAAAGGTTTCTTTAATCAATGGATTTGCTGGGGACCAAATTAATAATGAAAATGGGTGGCTTTCTTTTTACGTTCATAATTATATTTATCATTTTATCTAAGTTACATATTATTCAGAATTATACATGGTTATTTGTAAGCTATTGTATAAGATGATGGCTTAGATAATAAAATAATCATCAAAATAAAAAGTTAGATAAAAACCTTTCCAGTCAATTGGGACTAAAACATAAACCCAATAGTGTTTCACTATCTTCTATCCCTCATTAATCAAATATTTTATATAAGATTCTTAACTTAGATGACCATTTTATGTCTTCATGCCCAATTTTGTAAAAAATCACTTTACATTAAATAAAAAATTTAATTTTAATGTATGAAACACAAAAGCTAAATTACATGCAAAAAATAGATACAAGATGTAAGGATTGTGCAAGGGCTAGAATTTTGAAAATAACGTTCAAGTAATGAAGGTGCCCTTGTGGTACGATGTTGGAACACAATTATTCAAATGGATGATCTTGAAAAGGAACAACAAAATAATAAATAAAATATAAAAATAATAGAAATAATAATGTAAAAATAAACTTGATTGATGTTTGAGATCAGACAGTTGATCAATCACTTAACATCCCAGATTCATTAATGTTAATTTTTTGCAAAAATTTTGATTTTCTTATTAACTATAAGGTTATGTTTTATTATGTATACTAAAAAAAGATGAATATATATAATATGAAGGTCATACGTGCTGCGGAAATAAGTATGCATATACGATTGTCGCATTGCATGCGCGATAAGGAGCAACAGAAGGTAAAGAAATTTTGCACCTCGCTATTAGACTTTCCGTGTGGCTGATCAACATAGGCCCGAATGTTAAAAGCCTATCTTACTGAAAATTTTGAACGTCGAATTGCCGTAAAAAAAAAAAAAAAAAAAAAAATCCCCACAACTAAGGGGCTGCCTCTTATACCCTTTAGCGCGTACGCAGCCGGTAAACCGTTCTTCCATGTCTGAAGTACGTGTCCCCAGCAGAAACCGTTCCCGTCTTTGTCACCGCAGCACCACTGCGGCTGGCTCACGTGGTTGTCGAGCACCGCCATCAGCCCCGCCTTTCCAGTCGCCTTCACCACCGCATCGTGCGCCTCTCGCACCGTCATCCACGCCATCCGGCAGTTGTTCATCCGAACCCCATCGCGGGCATCTCCAAAGCCCAGCAGGTTCATGAGTCGGCAACGGTGTAGTCCGCATAGCTCTCGTTGGTGAAGAGCTGCGTAGCCCAGAGTGAGCCGGACGCAGTTAAAGCCCAGTCACGCAACGCGGGCGGCGATGCCGTCGAGGCGCTGCTTGTCGAAGGCCCTCGCCATGCACCGCCGGCATGTACGCGGCCCAATTGACGCAGTGGAGCTTCACTCGCTGCTTTGAGGCCGAGTCCACGATCCATCTTCCACTCGTGGAAAGAGGCATGAGTGGACTCCGTGGGCGAGGAAGAAAGCAAGCAATAGGAACAAGAGTCATGAGGAAATGTCAAGGACTTTGGAGCACAACACGTTTCTGGAGTCAGGACTGCAAAGGTTACAGGAAGAAGGGCTTTGGTTGCGGGGTTTTATTGCTGGTAGTTGGACGGTACTAAAGTGCTTCTTGATACACCTAACCAGACCCGCCTATAAATTCGGGTTTTCAAATTTATGGACGCTGGAGGACGCTCCGATACTGACTTTGGCGCAGTAAAAATGAGGTTTGGTGGGCTCGAATTCCATGCATTTGTTTC